>CM038672.1:576451758-577022954 GCA_021605145.1 Aegilops bicornis
TTCAGCACAATGCCTTTCGGGCTTAAGAAAGCTGGCGCAACGTATCAACGCATGATTCAGACATGCCTGGAAAAGCAAATCGGCAAAACAGTGGAAGCATACCTAGACGATGTGGTCATCAAAACCAGACACGTCGACTCTTTGATAGACGACTTGAGGCTTACGTTCAACAACCTCCGAACATACGACATCAGGCTCAATCCGGAAAAATGCGCTTCCGGCGTGCCCGCCGGAAAGCTCCTGGTTTAAATGTCGTCTCGAAAGAGAGGATTAAAGCGAATCCGGCTAAAATCCGAGCCCTGTCACAATTGGCCATCCCAACAGACCTCAAGCAAATCCAGAAATTAACTGGATGCGTTGCGGCCTTAAGTCGCTTTATCTCCCGATTAGGAGAAAAGGCACTACCCCTTTATCGCCTTCTTCGGCGCACCGAACACTTCGAGTGGACGGATGCTGCCACGGCCGGACTGGAAGAAATAAAAGCCATACTGGCCACCAACCCAATCCTGGCCGCGACAAACATCGGCGAACTGATGCTGCTATACATAGCAGCAACTCATCAAGTCGTAAGCGCAGCACTCGTCGTCGAACGAGAAACGGACGGACATAAATTCCCCCTTCAAAGGTCGGTATATTATGTATCCACTGTCCTCACCCCATGCAAATCACGGTTCCCGCATTATCAAAAGATAGCGTATGCGGTATTCATGGCATCCCGGAAACTATGACACTACTTTCAAGAGTGTTCAATTACAGTGGCCTCTGAAGTGCCACTGAACGACATAATAAACAACCGCGACGCCACAGGGTGGATTGCCAAATGGGCCATAGAGCTCCTCCCGTTCGAAATAACATATAAACCTCGGCGAGCTATTAAGTCGCAGGTATTGGCCGATTTTGTTGCCGAATGGCCAGAAGCCGAACCCCCTAAGGAATACGGCGCATACTCCAACTGGATTATGCACTTCGACGGCTCTAAAATGTTGGCCGGTTTGGGGGATGGCGTCGTCTTGACGTCCCCCACCAGAGATAGAGTCCAATATGCACTGCAAATACTGTATACAGACTCCAACAATGTCGTCGAATATGAGGCCCTGTTACATGGTCTCCGGATGGCAGTCTCCATGGGCATTCAACGCCTGGAGGTGCGCGGGGACTCGAACCTTGCAATATCCCAAATAAATGGAGACTTCGACGCTAAAGATCTGAAAATGCGGCTTATCGCAATGCCGTACTCAAGATGTCAGCTCGATTCGAGGGGCTCGAATTCCACCATGTAGCTCGGGAAAACAATCAGGCGGCGGACGTCCTTGCCCGTATCGGCGCTAAGCGCGATCCGGTCCCACCCAACATATTCTTGGAAAGGCTGTTTAAGCCATCCATGGCGTGGGAAGGGGAAACAAGCAACAACAGTCCTGACCCGGCTACAACGCCAGATACCGAACACTATGACATAATCGGCGGCTCTGCCACCAAAATAACACCTTCAGCCCACGTAATAATGGTCGTAATTACCCCATGGACTGAACCATTCCTGGCCTACCTAACCAGGCAGGAACTTCCCAAGGACCAAAATGAGGCACGCTACATTGTGCGACGATCTAAAGCCTACAAGGTCCACGAGGGAGAGCTCTATAGGAAAAGCACCGCCGGAGTCCTTCAAAGGTGCATCTCCAAAGAGGAAGGGCGGAAGCTTCTGGCAGAAATTCACGCCGGACTCGGTGGCCACCACGCCGCAGCCCGGGCCCTCGTAAGTAAGGCCTTCCGTACATGATTTTATTGGCCGACGGCCCGAGCAGACGCACAGGACTTGGTCCAACGCTGCGTCGGTTGCCAGCTCTTTGCAAACCAAAGCCATATGCCACCCGTCACCCTACAAACAATCCCCATTACCTGGCCTTTTGCGGTCTGGGGGCTTGACATGGTTGGACCCCTTAAAGGGGGAACCCATAAGAAAAAATACTTACTGGTAATGGTGGATAAATTCACCAAATGGATAGAAGCCAAACCTGTTAAAATGGCCTAATCCGGACCAGTGATAGACTTTATATCCGGGGTTGTACACCGTTATGGTGTCCCCCACAGCATCATCACTGACAACGACACGAACTTCACTGCTGACGAGGTGAAACTATTGTGCAGCAACATGGGCATCAAGCTCGATTACGCTTCTGTCTATCATCCACAAACTAACGGTCAAGTCGAGCGAGCAAATGGTCTTATCATGAGCGGCATCAAACCCAGATTAGTGTGATCCTTAAAGGAATCTAACACGCACTGGGTAGAGGACCTCGACTCCGTACTCTGGGGGCTGCGGACCACGCCGAATCGCACTACCGAATACACACAGTTCTTTATGGTGTACGGCGCAGAGGTGGTTCTGCCCTGCGACATAATTCCTGACTCACCTCGAGTGCGCATGTATGAAGAGAGAGAGAGGCTGAGCTCGATCGGCAGGACAGTTTGGACGCCCTCGAGGAGGAGCGTGACGTGGCAAAAGCTCGTTCCGCATTCTACCAAAGAATAAAGCTAGAAGATACCAAAGCAGAGAAGTATGGGCCAAAACCTATAACGTTGGCGAACTCGTTCTACGAATATCGGATAAGAAAAAGGACAAGCTCAAGCCCAAATGGGAGGGTCCCTTCATTATTGACCGGGTCTTAACCGGTGGAGTGTACCGTCCGCGGAATGCATCGGACAACCACCTCGAGCCAAATCCATGGAACGCAGCTAGACTCCGAAGATTCTATGCCTAGTGCCGGACTCCGTGTTCGTCTCCTTACCTCTGTCAAATATTTATACATTCGTTATCTGTCTTTTCTTTCTTTCTTTCTTCCCCTTTTCTTTTGAGGCCTTGAAGGGCTAAAATGTGTTTTGACTACACAATCTTGATGCGCCAGCGCTCATTATACAGGGGCTTCCTATACGAAAGCTTAAATATTTTATGGGCTTCATGCCCCGCACATGTGTTATTCTTTCGCATGTACCTTTTTTTTGCCACTATATGCATCGATATGACTTAAGTTTTGGCCAAGCTGGGTTGCCTGGCTCTTGTATTTATGCCCTACGTTCTCGTTAATTCGGCAAGGGCATAAGGGGAGCACCTCTGTGATTGTTACTCCCGGGTCAGCCGGATGTGTACCTCAGACTGGGTGAAGCTGAAAGCTAGAGTTCATAAGGGAATATTCGGTCGGTGAATAAAAGATGACTTTTTGTTTTTTCCACTTGCCCCCAGATGTTTTTGCCTGCGTCTCTTCTCACAGTTCGGACATGCACATTAGGGCATGCGTACCGAGGGAAAGGAACCCTTAACGAAACTATTCTCCCTGGAAGATGTTTCTTACTACCCATGTAATATAACATAACTATTTGGGTACTTGTCTGTTCAAGCACTTATGACCCCTACGCCTGGTTTCCACGCATAGCCCGGTTTTTACATAACTGCGCTGGTATTCGGATACACTCCGGACTATCGGGTCCAGAGGTTGAAGTGAAAAGGTCCGCCATGACAAATGATTTACAATCAGGCTAGAGACATTCTACATGTCATTCAAATTACATAGTCACTTAGACTGATTAAATTCCTCTTCTATGCCATCCAACAGGCTGTCTAGCCTACAATCCTGTTGGGAATACTTCGCGGCTAACTCTACTTGGTGACACACCAAACTGACAGGGATTTCTTTCCCATCGGGCCCCACAAGTCCGATCTTGGCCATGTGGTTTGGGTCAGCCTTGGTATACCGCGTCTTCACCATGGCCTAGGCTTCCATGGCACCTTGTCGGCAGGCCGATACCTTCCATAATCGGAAGCGCTGCCGCTCTCCCTTGAGCTTCTCTGCAAGTCCTCCAAGGCCTTCGGGCAGGGAGATAGATGGCCACAAGGCCTGGGCAATACCTTGCATCACCTGCCGAACTTGTTCGTGCAGTTGTGAGAGCTCTGGTAGAAGATCACTGTCGGTGTCAAAACCGGCGGATCTCGGGTAGGGGGTCCCGAACTGTGCGTCTAGGCGGATGGTAACAGGAGACAAGGGACATGATGTTTTTACCCAGGTCCGGGCCCTCTCGATGGAGGTAATACCCTACTCCTGCTTGATTAATATTGATGATATGGGTAGTACAAGAGTAGATCTACCACGAGATCAAGGAGGCTAAACCCTAGAAGCTACCCTATGGTATGATTATTGTTCGTCCTACGGACTAAAACCCTTCGGTTTATATAGACACCGAATAGGGTTAGGGTTACACAGAGTCGGTTACAATGGTAGTAAATCTACATATCCGTATCGCCAAGCTTGCCTTCCACACCAAGAAAGTCCTATCCGGACAAGGGACGAAGTCTTGAATCTTGTATCTTCATAGTCTAGGAGTCCGGCCAAAGATGATAGTTCGGCTATCCGGACACCCCCTAGTCCAGGACTCCCTCAGTAGCCCCTGAACCAGGCTTCAATGACGACGAGTCCGGCGCGCATATTGTCTTCGGCATTGCAAGGCGGGTTCCTACCCCGAATACTTAGAAGGTTTTGAACACAAGGATAGTGTCCAGCTCTGCAAAACAAGTTCCACATACCACCGTAGAGAGAATAATTTGTGCACAGATCTGCTGACGTATTCCACGGCGTGACATCACACCACGGCCAAGCCTTTATTCGAATCATTTTTTCTTACCGCCCACCTCGGTAGCGTTTAGCGAGGCGGTTTCCTTGGCACGTCTTACCAAAGCGTAGATCGTCCCCCTTATTCCGGGATTCTCATCAATACGGACGTGGGTAACCCAACCATGCCCGTTGGCACGCCTCCTCTATCAAAGGCGAGTCCCAATCGACCACGGGGAGGGCTCTTGGTATTCAACCTCTTTATAATGAGACCAAGGCCCTCTTATTTTTTCCACCCTCCATCGAATTCGCATCGCGCTTCGAGTTCTAACACCCAAAGCTTCAGATTTAGGCGCTTCGGACCTTTGACGATGTCCAGCTCCGACCAGCTCGGCCGATGGATGTCTTCTTCCATCACAGAAGAAGATGTGCTAAAGCTGCGAGACACCGGGTATCTAACCGGCGAGATTTCGCATAAGCTGCCTGTTCCAGGGCAGGTCATTCCCACTCCCGAGCCCGGCGAGAGCGTGGTGTTCGTGTCTCACTTTCTTCGGGGTTTAGGCTTCCCGACGGATCCCTTTGTGTGGGGGCTCATGTTTTATTATGGGCTGGATTTCCATGACTTGAATCCGGAGTCCATCCTCCATATCTCGTCATTCATTGTCGTATGTGAAGCCTTCCTCCATATTACCCCTCACTTTGGATTGTGGCTCAAGACCTTCAAGGTGGAGCCGAAGATGATCGAGGGGCAACAAGCAAAGTGCGGAGGGGCGGTCATAAGCAAGTGTGCTGATGCTCCATGGCCCAAGGGCTCTTTTGAAGAGGAGCTTGGTTTATGGCAACGGGAGTGGTTTTATATCACCGCTCCCAGGGGCACCAAATGGGTGGCGCCACCCGCCTTCCGCTCAGGTCCATCACAGCGGATGGCATCATGGGTCAACCGGGGCTCTGGGGGGCCGTCCAAAGGGCGTTCCTCTGTTGCAGGGCCGTGTCGAGACCTCCAAGAAAGAGAGATCAATCTGGTCGTGGTGGCGCATGTTATGCTGATTGGGCGCCTATACGCCTGCAAGCGTCGCCCCCCCTCCGAAATGCGTGGGAGTTTAATCCGGAGGGACCACGAGCTCTCCAACATTTTATGGGCGCGACGCCCAAGGAGATGTACAAACTGTTCTTCAGATCACAAGATAAGTGTCCGGACTTAACCGAGGACGCAGGTCTAAGCTGCAATCACCCAGATACTCAAGTAAGTAACCTCAGAATCGGACAGGCTGTTCATTCATTTATCATATATATGCCCTTTAAGGGAGCCGTTTCTTGAACATGAGTGGATAGCCAAGGCAAAGTTGATAAGGTGTCCGGCTCCCCTCCCAGAGACCACGCCGGATCCCATGCTGACCAAGATGTTGAAGGCCGCGCCTTTTAAAGAAGGCGAAGGGGGAGCAGGGAGGCAACTGCCTCCGCGAAGGAGGCTTTCAAGGAAGAGGGGATCAGGGATCCTCCCCTCCAATGGGAGAAGAGGACCGCTTCAGAAGACTCGGAAGCCAAGGCCTCAAAACGGGGAAAGAAGTCTTCGTCAGAAAGTCCGGTGCCGGGAAGTACCCCAGCCGCACTATTTCCCCAAGGGGATCAGCCCTCCAGCGGGCCGTAAGTAAAAAAGAAGGGGTCCAGCTAATAAAGAACATCCCTGTATTTATTTCTGAAGATAACTGAAATTGTACCTTGTAGTTAGGATCTCAGCCCTTCTCAGCAGAGCTCGTATTCAGGGGATCTTCGTCCGGAGATGATAGAGAGAGAAACGCCTCCACCTATCGCGCCTTCGTGCGGTAGGCGACCCTGAAGTGTCGTCACGGAGAGTTTCCCCGACTCCGGCGGGGCCGGACGGTCCGGCGCCAACTGGCGTGCGGTCGGAGGAGCTGAAGGACCTGCTCAGGCGAGCGTATATCTCTGAAGATCATCGTGCTCTAATGGCTACGGGAATTGAAAGAATTGCATCCGCTGAGAGCGGATTGCATGAAGCCGCCAGAAGTTTACTGACGGGGTTTGAGGTACGAAAAAATGATGTACCTTCGGCGATTATGCATATACAATGCGCCCTGTATAGATAGTAGCCCCTGAGACTCGGTATGCTGTCACAACTGACAGCTTGCCGAGGATCATAATCTCAGTACTAACATGTTGCCGTTCCTATGTAGGTGGCGGGGCGTCCGGTGGCTAGCCGGACTGATGAATTTGCCGAACTAAAGCGGCAACTTGATGAGGCGGATGCGGACATCACGCTGGTCAATAAACGGTTTGACGAGTCACAAGGTATGCGACTTCTCCGCGGACACCTTGTAAGGGTGCTTGACGCCCATGCCTTACTACTTGTATGCTTTGATGCGCACGGGTGCCGCATTGTGGAGAGGCTGCGGCGGAACTTGCCCGAGCTAAAGAGCAAGCCCGAAAGAGTAATGCGTCGCTTTAAAGGCGTCAAGAGCTGAAAGCCGAACGGGCTGCTCATCGCCAAGCAAAGAGGAAATGGTCGATTTGGCCTGAAACTGAAGAATGCTACCGACCGCTGCGGGGTTCTTGAAAAAGAACGTCAAGCAGAACAAGAGGACCTGAAAAAGGCCACCGCCGAAGCCAAGGATGCCCGCTCCGCTATGAGAGCTGCCAAGGAGGAGCTGAGTCAGGCCGGGGATATTGCGGCTGGAAAACCGTTTCTGCTGCGGAGGAAATATACGGATGCAGTATGCTCAGTTGGACAAGCTGTGGAGTTCGGAGGATGCTTATCCGGACTTAGCGGAGAGCGCTGACGCGATTGAGCACTTCCGAGGCCGGAAGGGGCACGAAGGGAAGAGCTATATTGGTCGCAATTCCATAGTCCGGAGCGTCCTCTTCCGTTGACCGATCGGTTGGCAGAATGGGCCGAGCTGAATCGATTATCCGGACTTGCCATGAAGCATGTCATGACTCATTTGTGGCCGAGCGGACCCCAGCCGAAGAGTTATTTTGGCTTAGTGCAGCAGTTCCTTGGTGCGGTACCACGTATCGACGCAATGAAGCGGTCGGCGTGTATTGAGGGGGCGTGGATGGCTCTTGCCCGTGTCAAGGCATATTGGGCTGAGATGAAGGCCACCGATATTGCGTCCCCAGATTCGGACGGCAGCCGAGTACCAGTCGAGCACTATTTTGAGGAAGTTCTTCCGGGCGCCCGTTTAATAGAGATGCAGTGCTCGAAGGATGTTGTGTTTGAATGACATGTATAATTTTATGAAACAACGTTTCAATTTAATGTAAGAGCTTTTTATACTTGTGCCTTCAAGTAGCAAACTACCTCCTGTGCGGCCGTTGATGTATATATGTATATAACCTGAAAGATGGCAGTCTTCGGCTTCAGCCCCCACAAACATAGTGCGGGGGTGTTTGCAAAGAAGTCGCGCTTTCACACTTAATCCAACGTCTAGGTCCTACAAAGGAGGTAGTAGCGTAGCAAACTAGGCAACCGGACTATAATGCTTTATCACTTTCACTTAGCCATAGGAGTTCGATGGTGGGGCTACTATATAGCCCCTGGGGGCAACGCACTCTCCTGAATTCAGGGTGCGTATGTGCACGACGGAAAACGGTCCTTCGTTAATGCGGAGGAATTCTAAACATTCCGGTGAGTCATCGAGTGGTTGACCAGTCTCTCGCTATATCATGACAGTTAGTTTTCGGCTTTCTCTACTGACGTGCTCGCCCGACCGAACCAGGGCACAATCGCAGTAGTTCTCCTAGTGCCGCGTTAGCCGATAGAACAGAACGTAAGGCAGCAAAACACAGGAGCCGGGCAAACCCAACATTTGACCAAAGACATTAGTCGGAGCTGATGCATATAAGGCTAACTCGAGACGCCGAACACTCCCTAAGGTATTCGGTCTTTTATAAAGCGGGCCGAACAATGCCCTTGGTAACAAGCCCTCGTGTCCAGTGCGTGCAAACTTCGGCGCGGCCGATGCCAAAACGCCACCTCCTCCTCGGTTATAATAAGAGACCGGGGATGAATAGCAACAAGAGACAGTGAAAAAGGTTTACGCAGGTCTTAATCTGAAAAGAATCCTTGCAACGGGTCCTCGCTGCACGTCTGCGCTGTGTCTCCGTTGCAGCCGTATCCTGGACGGGTATAGCACGGCGTTCATTTGTAAAAGAGAGGAACTTAGTTTGAAAAAGATCGCGCTAAATTGTAATTGGAAATAAAATAGAGTATGATTCAAAAATGAGTAAAATTGAGCTTTATTAACTCTTGTTGTACATGCGTGGAGCCCCCTGTAAGGGGGGTACGCGGCTAGTAAGCATCATGTTTATTTATGCCGGACTCGCCTAACCGTGTCCGGGGTCTGAACGACCTGCTTTAGACGCTTTTGGCCAGCAAGGCCGTATTAGTGTGAGGCTGTTAAGGCAGTCTCACATTCTTTCCTTGAGGGACACGCGCAGCTTCCCTTTAATGAAATGATGCCTCGTGGACCGGGCATTTTAAGTTTAAGAGATGCATAATGCGGTATTGCGTTAAAGCGGGCGAAAGCTTGGCATACCAAAGAGTGCTTGATGGCTACTTTTAAATGGGGTGATGTGGAAGACCAACTTTTCCGGCGGAAGTTGTCGGGTGAGCGA
Source organism: Aegilops bicornis (assembly GCA_021605145.1). Classification (NCBI taxonomy): domain Eukaryota; kingdom Viridiplantae; phylum Streptophyta; class Magnoliopsida; order Poales; family Poaceae; genus Aegilops; species Aegilops bicornis. The sequence continues at coordinate 576,460,986 of CM038672.1, forward strand.
ACATAACTTCCAATAGTAGGGAGCCCGTACAATGGGCATATGTGCCTGGCATTATTCCTTGGAAGGAAGTATTGCTATGGCTAATCCTGTTTGGGTTTATCCCCATGTTGCGGATTGTGTCCTGACATAGCAGGTTTAAATCACCGCCGCTGTCCATTAGGACTTGCGTAAATTCAAAACCGTCGATTATAGGTTCTAGTATCAAGGCAGTCCAACCTGTGTTCCGGATACTTTCGGAGTAGTCCTGATGGTGGAAGGTAATTGGTTTTGACAACCAGTGTTGGGACTCTGCTGTGGTAGATTGTGCGGCACGTAATTCAGTGGGTGGCGCTCTATTTTCCCCTTTTGTTACTTGAAGTAAGTTTACTGTTTTGACCTCTTGTGGGAAATTCTTTTGTTTTCCGGGGCTCTGCTTGTAGTGCTCGTCATCATCCTCACTTGGTGTGTCGAGCCCATTGTGTTCGGCGTTGAATCTGCCGGACTACTTGAAGACCCAACAATCTCTGTGGGTATGGTTTGCAGGCTTCCCGGGAGTACTATGGATTTGGCATATCTTGTCCAAGATTTTGTTTAAGTTGGATAGCTCATCGCTATTGTCCTTTAGGGGCAGTTTTTTATTGTTCTGCTGTGAGCTTTTGAATCCGGCGTTATCGGCCGCGCTCTTTGGACCGTTCCCTTAATCCGGCGCTGGTCCTTGCTGCGTCGTGGTTTCCCATTTCCATCCCTCGACTTGGATGTACTTGGGTCGCTGGTATCGCATCTTGCTAGCAAGCTATCCTCTCCCACGCAAAAGTGGGTCATGAGGATTGTTAGTGCGGCCATTGTTCTTGGCTTTTCCTGGCCAAGGTGTCTGGCGAGCCATTCGTCTCGGGCGTTGTGTTTAAAAGCTGCTAAGGCTTCGGTGTCCGGACAGTCGACCATTTGGTTCTTTTTGGTGAGGAACCTGTTCCAGAATTTTCGAGATGACTCTCCGGGCTGTTGGGTTATGTGACTTAGATCGTCTGTGTCCGGAGGTCGGACATAGGTTCCCTGGAAATTGGCCCGAAAAGCATCCTCAAGCTCTTCCCAACTACCAATGGTGTTTTGGGGGAGGCTTTTAAGCCAATGCCGGGCTGGCCCTTTGAGCTTGAGGGGTAGGTATTTTATGGCGTGGAGATCATCTCCTCTAGCCATGTGTATGTGGAGGATGTAATCCTTAATCCAGACTCCAGGGTATGTCGTTCCGTCGTATGCCTCTATGTTTACGGGCTTGAATCCCGCTGGAAATTCATGATCCAGCACCTCATCGGTGAAACATAGAGGGTGCGCGGCGCCCCTGTATTTGGGTGTGCCGTGATGTTCGGATATTTGACGTGTTGTATTGCTCGCCAAAACTTGTTTCCTTGGCCCGTAGATAGATCTAACTAGGCCATCCTTTTGCGAATCCTTATGCGGATCGCGTGCCGGCTTGTGTGTGGCGCCGCTTGCCGCTCTATGTTTGCCATGTGGTCGTCTATCCGACCCGGCGGCCTCTTTGTTTTTTGATCGTGGGGGTCTATGGCCTCCTCATCGAATTCGGGCAGTAGTTTGCGCTGTGGGTCGCTCTTTGCTTGGCGGTACATCCGCCATATTTGTCTGCAGTGTTGAGTAATTTACTCCATCTCATTCGAGTGCGTCTTCCGCTGTTACGAGCCTCTATTTCTGCTTTTTCAAGCTACGCGATAGCGAGGAGCTCTTTGTGGAGGTTCTTGATCCAATGACGTGTCCGGCGTGAGATAGTCCGGACTGTTGTCCTTCTTAGGGGACGGGTTGTTTGTCCAAGTTGGCCTGTTCGGATGGTTGCTCAATGGCATGTTCATCGTCGGGCCGGCTCACCCTGCTCTATGGCTGGAGTGCGTGGGCGCTATCTTTGTCGAGGTGGGGTTTTGAGTGGGCGCCACGCCGCCGCTTTGACCGCTTCGAGGGAATTTTCTTTCAAAGCCTCGTCATTCCTCGTTATCGCTTCCCTTAGGTGTGTCCACCATATATATACCGTAAGTTGAGGTGGCCATCCAGTGCCCTGTGGGCGCTGGTTCTTGGTCGTCTCCGGCGTCGCCGTCCATATCGTCGATGTCCTCGGAGTCGAAGTCGAGCATTTCTGTTAAGTCATCGGCAGTGGCTACAAAGTGGGTGGTGGGTGGGCATTGAATTTCTTCGTCGTCCGAATCCCAACCTTCCCGACCGTAGTTCGCCAGGGCTCCCACGACAAAGAGAGAGACTTTAATGAGTTCAGGATATCGCCAAAGGGCGAGTCTTTGAAGATGTCATGGCGGTGAACTCCATAACCGGCGCCCAGTCGGATTCGGCTGGCAGGGGCACGGGAGGTTCGGAGTCCGGAAAGGAGTCCGGCACCTGGGAGTCACAAGCTTTGCAAAGGACAGGGATGGTGTTCGGCTCAATCGTCGTAGAGATTTCAGCCCCCGAGGCGGTGTCCAACCAACCGTCCTCGATCGGCGAAACCGACTCTGTATTAAGGGTCGGAGCGGGCACTGGTGCGGCCTCCAGGGCACTGTTCGACGGCAGAGCTAGATCGTACCCATCGAGATAGTGTGGCACGCTCGTGTGTGGCTCGAATCCGTCGAAGATCATGTCTCCGCGGACATCGGCCGTATAGTTCAAGCTTCCAAATCTGACCTGATGGCCAGGGGCGTAGCTTTCGATCTGCTCCAGATGGCCTAGCGAATTGGCCCGCAGTGCAAAGCCGCCGAATACGAAGATTTGTCCAGGGAGAAAAGTCTCACCCTGGACTGCGTCGTTGCTAATGATTGAAGGAGCCATCGGGCCTATAGGTGACGACACAGAGGAACTCTCAATGAAAGCACCAATGTCGGTGTCAAAACCGGTGGATCTCGGGTAGGGGGTCCCGAACTGTGCATCTAGGCGGATGGTAATAGGAGACAAGGGACACGATGTTTTTACCTGTGTTCGGGCCCTCTCGATGGAGGTAATACCCTACTCCTGCTTGATTAATATTGATGATATGGGTAGTACAAGAGTAGATCTACCACGAGATCTAGGAGGCTAAACCCTAGAAGCTAGCCTATGGTATGATTGTTGTTCGTCCTACGGACTAAAACCCTTCGGTTTATATAGACACCGAATAGGGTTAGGGTTACACAGAGTCTGTTACAATGGTAGGAAATCTACATATCCGTATCGCCAACCTTGCCTTCCACGCCAAGGAAAGTCCTATCCGAACAAGGGATGAAGTCTTCAATCTTGTATCTTCATAGTCTAGGAGTTCGCCAAAGATGATAGTTCGGCTATCCGGACACCCCCTAGTCCAGGACTCCCTCAATCACCCGCAGAGCCGGGCATCTCGTTCGCGGGACGACCTGTCAGCATACCTGCAGACATAACTCTGTTAGCTGGCTTCCTCCCTGAACTCTTTTCGAAGTTTGTTCAAGCATTTACTGAAAATGCCGCGTCGAAGCCGCTTGTTCTCCTTCATGGAGTCTGACAGTTTGGCACAAACATCCTTTAGTTCCACGCTCAGCTGGGTATTGGCATCTTGGAGATCGTTTTTCTCCTGCCTAACCTTTGTAAGCACGCGCTCGCCAGCCTTTAGCCACCATATGACATGTTGCTCATCCGGATTCACTCCGGCGTCATCTGCAATATTTATTGTCAGAATTGCATGCATGCTGCATCCTATATGGTACCTGTCATTCTTTAAAGCAGGTGTTACCAGAGTGGGCCTTCTCGAACTTCTTCAATGCAGCCACTATTGCCCGTAGCTGGGCCTTGCACTCTTTTAGCTCTTGAGACAATTGGGTATTCTTCTCTGTAAGAACCTGCAAAGATACTGATCCTTAAATCAGTTGTGCCAACCATTTCAAGTCTCAGGGGCTACAGATATATCTAATCATCAAATTTTCTTACACGTATATCCTTTACATATTGGTCCGTTGCTCTGGCAAGACCATTTTGAGCAGCACAGATGTACGCGTCTCCCGAATTGAAGGCATCAAATGCCTCTTCAGAGAAACAAGCGTCACGGAGTACGGCCCGGCGACGCCTGTGATTCTTGGCGCTCTCCACTTCGGAATTTGTAGCGGAGATTTTATCCGCATCCTCCGTAGGAGGGACATCTGACCCGTGCCCCGCCTCTGTGTCCGGCCCTGGAGCCCGGCTAGTGGAGGCGTGATCGGCAACTTCTCCGGATATAGTCCGGCGAGTATTTTTCCTTCTGGGAAACATGGGTGTTATTATGTTTTCAAAGACAAACCCACGGAGCGAGGTTTTATATTATACCTCTGCACCGGCGTCTCGATCCAACCGCTTTTCTTTTCAGCCTGCCTCGGCCTGCACTTTTGTCGGGTAACTCGCCACATGCTCGGCATGGCGTCCGGAGGACCTTCCCTCAGAAGACACCATGCGCATAACGGAAGGTAAGGTGCGTGGAAAGGGATACTTCTCAAAGGTTGGGCCCCTGGTCTCACTTACCTGCAAGGCAAGCAGTAGCCCCGAATAGTCGGATGTAATAGCCACTATGGCCTCATCACGGCTTGATTGATAAAATATCCTATCGATTAGCTCCACGAATATGTCCGGATCCTCTTGAAGGCCGGGGTCGAGGGACCGTTCAGGTTCCTCTGGTTGTGGAGGTGGGCTATTTATCTCCCTTCGCCTTACGCAGCTCCTGCGGTGAACGGGCAAAATAAGACATTTATTGTGGAAATGTGGAAGGGAAGGGCATGAAAAGTGGCAGCTTACCCAGCTCGGAGGATTGTACATGGAGAATCCATCCCGCTGTTTGATGCAGAGGAACTCCTCTTCCTCTCCCTGGTACAGACCGGACAGAGTTTTTGCCAGAGCGACAACAGAGTCCGGCCCCTTACGGCCGCAGCAGGTGGCATCGTCTTCCCATTAAAGTCCCACATTGGGCGGCCTCAGTATTGAAGCGGTTGCACCCCTCGCATAATGCATATTGACATAACTTCGGTTGTGGTTAGTCCTGATAGAGCCAGCACCTTTATCCGGCTCATCAGGTAAGAAACATCTCTATCATCTTCCTCCTGAGGGCTCCTTAGTCGCCAGCTTAGGCGTTTCTTCAGAGGAACATTATTAAACTCAGGAAGGCCGATCCGGATAGGATCCGGAAGAGGGACGTCCTGTATATAGAAGCACTCTGAAGGTCAGTCTTCGGATGCCTTCTTCGGGGTGCCTGACAGGTATCCGGTCCCGGTGATGCGCCATATTTCGGCTCCGCCCACTTGAAACAATGACCCCTCCTATGTACGGGGTACGAGGCAGAATAGCCTCTTCCATAGCTCGAAGTGAGCTTCGCAGCCCAAAAATATTTCGCAAAGAGCGACATAGCCAGCAAGGTGCAATATGGAGGCAGGAGTGAGATTATGCAACTAGAGGCCATAGGACTCCAGGAGCCCGCGGAGGAACGGGTGAATTGGAAATCCTAGTCCCCTTAATAAATAAGGGACAAGGCATACCCGTTCCCTTTGGAGGGATTGGGGAAGCTCTCTGCTTGTTCTCCGCCATTATAGGTGGCAAGCCCGGCTCGAACGGGGACCATATACGCTGGGGGGAGAAATCCCTGGGTCTGTAGCCTCACTAGTTGGCTATGCGGGATGGAACACTTCTTCCAATCACCGGGCTTAGGGCTACGGGGGCGAGAGGAGGAGCCGCAGCGACTGGCCATGTTGGAATGGATTTTTTCCAGGCGTGCTCCGATGGATACCCGCTGTGGTAGGATGGTGTGATATGGATCTGTGGATCCCCGTCTCTTTAATAGGCAATTTGCCTACATGGCTAGGGTGGCAATTGTAAAATGTTCTGACTTCTCGCATTAAGCCGACATGTGGAGGATCTCCATTATTGGGCGCAGAAGCCAAGGAGTGCAACATTTATGGGAAGCCGAACACTATTCAAACAAGTATTCAGAATTTGGAGAAGAACCCGCCTTGCAATGCCGAAAACAATATGCGCGCCGGACTCATCGTCATTGAAGCCTGGTTCAGGGGCTACTGAGGGAGTCCTGGATTAGGGGGTATCCGGACAGCCGGACTATATCCTTCCACCGGACTGCAGGACTATGAAGATACCAGATTGAAGACTTCGTCTCGTGTCCGGATGGGACTCTCTTGGCGTGGAAGGCAAGCTTGGCGGTACAGATATGTAGATCTCCTTCTGTTGTAACCTACTTTGTGTAACCCTAGCCCCCTCCGGTGTCTATATAAACTGGAGGGTTTAGTCCGTAGGACAACAACAATCAAACCATAGGCTAGCTTGTAGGGTTTAGCCTCTACGATCTCGTGGTAGATCAACTCTTGTAATACTCATATTCATCAAGATCAATCAAGCAGGACGTAGGGTATTACCTCCATAGAGAGGACCCGAACCTGGGTAAACATTGTGTCCCTTGCCTTCTGAGGGAGTCCTGGATTAGGGGGTGTCCGGATAGCCGAACTATCACCGTTGGCCGGACTCCTGGACTATAAAGATACAAGATTGAAGACTTCGTCCCGTGTCCGGATGGGACTTTCCTTGGCGTGGAAGGCAAGCTTGGCGATACGGATATGTAGATTTCCTACAATTGTAACCAACTCTGTGTAACCCTAACCCTATTCGGTGTCTATATAAACCGAAAGGTTTTAGTCCGTAGGACGAACAACAATCATACCATAGGCTAGCTTCTAGGGTTTAGCCTCTCTGATCTCGTGGTAGATCTACTCTTGTAGTATCCATATCATCAATATTAATCAAGCAGGAGTAGGGTATTACCTCCATCGAGAGGGCCCGAACCTAGGTAAAAATATCGTGTCCCTTGTCTCCTGTTACCATCCGCCTAGATGCACAGTTCGGGACCCCCTACCTGAGATCCGCCGGTTTTGACACCGACATTGGTGCTTTCATTGAGAGTTCCTCTGTGTTGTCACCTATAGGCCCGATGGCTCCTTCAATCATCAGCAACGACGCAGTCCAGGGTGAGACTTTTCTCCCCGGACAGATCTTTGTATTCGGCGGCTTTGCAATGCGGGCCAATTCGCTAGGCCATTTGGAGCAGATCGAAAGCTACGCCCCTAGCCATCAGGTCAGATTTGGAAGCTTGAACTATACGGCCGATGTCCGCGGAGACTTGATCTTCGACGGATTCGAGCCACAGCCGAGTGTGCCGCACTATCTCGATGGGTATGATCTAGCTCACTTAACAAAGGCCTCGGAGGCCGCATCAGCGTCCGCTCCGACCCTTAATCCGGAGCCGGTTTCGCCGATCGAGGACGGTTGGTTGGTCACCGCCTCGGAGGCTGAAATCTCTACGGTGATTGAGCCAAACACCATCCCTGTCCTTTGCAAAGCTCGTGACTCCCAGGTGCCGGACTCCTTTCCGGACTCCGAACCTCCCGCGCCCCTGCCAGCCGAATCCGACTGGGCGCCGGTTATGGATTTCACCGCCACGGACATCTTTCAGCACTCACCCTTTGGCGATACCCTGAACTCATTAAAGTCTCTCTCTTTGTCAGGGGAGCCCTGGCCGAACTACGGTCAGGAAGGTTGGGATTCCGACGACGAAGAAATTCAACGCCCATCCGCCACCCACTTTGTAGCCAATCGCCGATGACTTAATGTACATGCTCGACTTCGACTCCGAGGATATCGACGATATGGACGACGACGCCGGAGACGACCAAGAACCAGCGCCCACAGGGCACTGGATGGCCATCTCAAATTACGATATATATATGGTGGACACACCTAAGGGAAGCGATAATGAGGAACGACGAGACGCTGTGAAAGAAAATTCCCTCGGGAAGCAGTCAAAGCGGCGGTGTAAGCGCCGCTCAAAACCCCACCTCGACAAAGATAGCGCCCCCACAGACCCAGCCATAGAGCGGGGTGAGCCGGCCGACGATGAACATGCCATTGAGCAACCATCCAAACATGCCAACTTGGACAAACAACCCGTCCCCGGCAAGGACAACGGTCCGGATGATCTCACGCCGGACACGTCATTGGATCAGAAGAACCTCCACAAAGAGCTCCTCGCTACTGCGCGTAGCTTGAAAAAGCAGAAACAGCGGCTCAGAACAGCGGAAGACGCACTCCGAATAAGATGGAGTATATTACTCAACACTGCAGACAAATATGGCGACAGCCGCCAAGCAAAGAGCTACCCAAAGCGCAAACTACTGCCCGAATTCGATGAGGAGACCGTAGAGCCCCCACGATCAAAAAAACAAAGAGGCCGCCGGGTCGGATAGACGACCACATGGCAAACGTAGAGCGGCAAGCGGCGCCGCACACAAGCTGGCACACGATCCGCATAAGGATTCGCACCAAAAGGATGGCCCAGTTAGATCTATCTACGGGCCAAGGAAACAAGTTACAGCGAGCAATACAACACGCCAAATATCCGAACATCACGACACACCCAAATACAGGGCGCCTGCACCCTCTATGTTTCACCGATGAGGTCTGGATCATGAATTTCCAGCGGATTCAAGCCCGTAAACATAGAGGCATCTGACGGAACGACGGACCACGAGTCTGGATTGAGGATTACATCCTCCACATACACATGGCCAGAGGAGATGATCTCCACGCCCTAAAATACCTACCCCTCAAGCTCAAAGGGCCAGCCCGGCATTGGCTTAAAAGCCTCCCCGAAAACACCATTGGTAGTTGGGAAGAGCTTGAGGATGCTTTTCGGGCCAATTTCCAGGGAACCTATGTCCGACCTCCGGACGCAGACGATCTAAGTCACATAACCCAACAGCCCGGAGAGTCAGCTCGAAAATTCGAACAGGTTCCTCACCAAAAAGAACCAAATAGTCGATCATTGTCCGGACGCTGAAGCCTTAGCAGCTTTTAAACACAACGTCCGAGACGAATGGCTCGCCAGACACCTTGGCCAGGAAAAGCCAAGAACAATGGCCGCACTAACAAGCCTCATGACCCGCTTTTGCGCAGGAGAGGAGAGCTGGCTAGCAAGATGCAGTACCAGTGACCCAAGTACATCCGAAGTCAGGGATAGAAATGGGAAACCACGACGCAGCGAGGACCAGTGCCGGATTAAGTGGAACAGTCCAAAGAGCGCGGCAGTCAACGCTGGATTCAAATGCTCACGGCAGAACAATAAAAAACTGCCCCTTAAGGACAATAGCGATGAGCTATCCAACTTAAACATAATCTTGGACAAGATATGCCAAATCCACAGTACCCCCAGGAAGCCTGCAAACCATACCCACAGAGATTGTTGGGTCTTCAAGCGATCCGGCAGACTCAACGCCCGAACACAAGGGGCTCGACACACCAAGTGAGGATGATGACGAGCACCACAAGTAGAGCCCCGGAAAACAAAAGAATTTCCCACAAGAGGTCAAAACAGTAAACTTACTTCAAGTAACAAAAGGGGAAAACAGAGCGGCACCCACTGAATTACGCGCCGCACAATCTACCCCACCGGAGTCCCAACACTGGTTGTCAAAACCAATTACCTTCGACCATCAGGACTACTCCGAAAGTATCCAGAACGCAGGATGGACTGCCTTGATACTAGAACCTATAATCGACGGTCTTCAATTTATGCAAGTCCTAATGGACAGCAGCAGTGATTTAAACCTGCTATATCAGGACACAATCCGCAACATGGGCACAAACCCAAACAAGATTAGCCATAGCAACACTTCCTTCCAAGGAATAATGCCAGGCACATATGCCCATTGTACGGGCTCCCTACTATTGGAAGTTATGTTCGGCTCACCCGACAACTTCTGTCGGGAAAAGTTGGTCTTCCACATCGACCCATTTAAAAGTAGCCATCAAGCACTACTGGGACGCGAAGCATTCACCCGCTTTAACGTAATACCGCATTATGCATCTCTTAAACTTAAAATGCCCGGTCCACGAGGCATCATTTCATTAAAGGGAAGCTACGCGTGTCCCTCAAGAAAAGAATGTGAGACTGCCTTAACAGCCTCACACTAATACGGCCTTGCTGGCCAAAAGCGTCTAAAGCAGGTCGTTCAGACCCCGGACACGGTTAGGCGAGTCCGGCATAAATAAACATGATGCTTACTAGCCGCGTTCCCCCCTTTTAAGGGGCTCCACGCATGTACAACAAGGGACAATAAAGCTCAATTTTACTCATTTTTGAATCATACTCTATTTTATTTCCAATTACATTTTAGCGCGATCTTTTTCAAACTAAGTTCCTCTCTTTTACAGATGAACGCCCTGCTATACCCGTCCAGGATACGGCACAACGGAGACACAGGCGCAGACGTGCAGCAGCAGGGACCCATTGCAAGGATTCTTTTCAGATTAAGACCCTGCGTAAACCTTTTTCACTGTCTCTTATTGTTACTCATCCCCCGGTCTCTTATTATAACCAAGGAGGAGGTTGGCGTTTTGGCATCGGCCGCGTCAGAAGTTTGCACGTACTTGGACACCAGGGGCTTGTTACCAAGGGCATTGTTCGGCCCGCTTTATAAAAGACCGAATACCTTAGGGAGTGTCCGGCATCTCGAGTTAGGCCTTATATGCATCAGCTCCGAATCATGTCTTTGGTCAAATGTTGGGTTTGCCCGGCTCCTGTGTTTTGCTGCCTTACGTTCCATTCTATCGACTAACGCGGCACCAGGAGAACTATCGCGATTGTGCCCGGTTCGGCCGGGCGAGCACCTCGAGAGAAAGCCGAAAACTGACTGTCATGATATAGCGAGATGGTCAACCACTCGATGACTCAATGGAATGTTTAGAATTCCTCGCATTAACGAAGCGACCATTTTCCGGTCAGGCACATACGCACTCGAATTCGGGAGAGTGCGGTGCCCTGTGGGCTATATAGTAGCCCCACCATCGAACTCCTATGGCTAAGTGAAAGTGATAAAGCATTATAGTCCGGTTGCCTAGTTTGCTACGCCACCACCTCCTTTATAGGACCAAGATGTTGGATTAAGTGTGAAAGCACGACTTCTTTGCAAACACCCCCGCACTATGTGCGTGGGGGCTGAAGCCGAAGACTGCCATCTTTCAGGTTATATACATATATACGTCAACGGCCGCCTGTAAGGTAGTTTGCTACTTGAAGGCACGAGTATAAAAAGCTCTTACATTAAATTGAAACGTTGTTTCATAAAATTATACATGTCATTCAAACATAACATCCTTCGAGCACTGCATCTCTATTAAACGAGCGCCCGGAAGAACTTCCTCAAAATAGCGCTCGACTGGTACTCGGCTGCCGTCCGAGTGCAGGGGACTAATATCGGTGGCCTTCATCTCAGCCCAGTATGCCTTGACACGGGCAAGAGCCATCCGCGCCCCCTCAATACACGCCGACCGCTTCATTGTGTCGATACGCGGTACCGCACCAAGGAACTGCTGCACTAAGCCAAAATAACTCTTCGGCTGGGGTCCGCCTGGCCACAAATGAGTCATGACATGCTTCATGGCAAGTCCGGATAATCGATTCAGCTCGGCCCATTCAGCCAACCGATCGGTCAACGGAAGAGGATGCTCGGGACTATGGAATTGCGACCAAAATAGCTCTTCCCTTCTGTAACCCTTATGGCCTCGGAGGCGCTCAATCGCGTCCGCAGCGCTCGCCCCTAAGTCCAGATAAGCATCCTCTGAACTCCACAGCTTGTCCAACTGAGCATACTTCGGATCCGTATATTTCCTCCACAGCAGAAACGATTTTCCAGCCGTAATATCCCCGGCCTGACTCAGTTCCTCCTTGGCAGCTCTCATAGCGGAACGGGCATCCTTGGATTCGCCGCTGGCCTTTTTCAGGTCCTCTTGTTCCGCTTGACGTTCTTTTTCAAGAACCTCGCAGCGGTCGGTAGTATTCTTGATTTCAGAGGCCAAATCGGCCATTTCCTCTTTGCTTCGGCAGTGAGCAGCCCGTTCGGCTTTCAGATCTTCGGTCGCCTTTAAAGCGGCCGCATTACTCTTTCGGGCTTGCTCTTTAGCTTGGGCAAGTTCCGCCCGTAGCCTCTCCACAGCAGCGGCACCGTATGCATCAAAGCATACAAGTAGTAAGGCATGGGCGTCAAGCTCCCTTACCAGGTGTCCGCGGAGAAGTCGCATACCTTGTGACTCGTCAAACCGTTTATTGACCAGCGCGATGTCCGCATCCGCCTCGTCAAGTTGCCGCTTTAGTTCGGCAAATTCATCAGTCCGGCTAGCCACCGGACGCCCCGCCACCAACATAGGAACGACGACATGTTAGTATTGAAATTATGATCCTTGGCACGCTGTCAGTTGTGACAGCATACCGAGTCTCAGGGGCTACTATCTATACAGGGCGCATTCTATATGCATAACTGTCAGAAGGTACATCATTTTTTTCGTACCTCAAACCCCGTCAGTAAACTTCTGGTGGCCTCATGCAATCCGCTCTTAGTGGATGCAATTCTTTCAATTATCGTATCCATTAGCGCACGGTGATCTTCTGAGATATACGCTCGCCCGAGCAGGTCTTTCAGCTCCTCCGATCGCACGCCCGGTTAGCGCTGGACCGTCTGCCCCGCCGACTCGGGAAACTCTCGTGGCGACACTTGTGGTCGCCCGCCTCGCACGAAGGCGCGATAGGTGGAGGCGTTCGTTCTCTATCATCTCCGGACGAAGATCCTCAAGACGAAGCTCACTGAGAAGGGCTGAGATCCGAACTACAAGGTACAATTTCGGTTATCTTCAGAAATAAATACAGGGATGTTCTTTATTCACAGGACCCCTTCTTTTTACTTACGGCTCGCTGGAGGGCCGATCCCCTTGGGGAAATAGTTCGGCTGGGGTACTTCCCGGCGCCGGACTTTCTGACGAAGACTTCTTTCCCCGTTTTGAGGCCTTGGCTTCCGGGTCTCGGAAGCGGTCCTCTTCTCCCCTTGGAGGGGAGGATCCCTAATCCCCTCTTCCTTGAAAGCCTCATTTGCGGAGGCAGTTGCTTCCCTGCTCCCCCCTTTGCCTTCTTTAAAAGGCGCGGCCTTCAACATCTTGGTCAACATGGGATCCGGCGTGGTCTCTGCGAGGGGAGCCGGACACCTTATCAACTTTGCCTTGGCTATCCACTCCTGTTCAAGAAACAGCTCCCTTATAGGGCATATATATATGATAAATGAATGAACAGCCTGTCCGGTTACATGGTTACTTACTTGAGTATCTAGGTGATTGCAGCTTAGACCTGCGTCCTGGGTCAAGTCCGGACACTTATCTTGTGATCCGAAGAACAGTTTGTACATCTCCTTGGGCGTCGCGCCCATAAAATGTTGGAGAGCTCGTGGTCCCTCCGGATTAAACTCCCATGCATGAGGGGCGACGCCAGGTAGGCGTAAGGCGCCGAATCAGCATAACCTGCGCCGCCACGACCAGATTGATCTCTTTCACGGAGGTCTCGACACCCCTCGCAATGCAGAGGAACGCCCTTGGACGGCCCCAGTCGAGCCTGGTTGACCCATGATGCCAGCCGCTGTGGTGGACCTGAGCGAAGGCGGGTGGTGCCACCCATTTGGTGCCCCGAGCGGTGATATAAAACCACTCCCGTTGCCACAAACCAAGCTCCTCTTGAAAAGAGCCCTCGGCCACGGAGCATCAAGACACTTTATTATGACCGCCTCCGCACTTCTGCTTGTTGCCCTCGATCATCTTGGCTCCACCTTGAAGGTCTTGAGCCACAATCCAAAGTGAGGGGTAATATGGAGGAAGGCTTCACATACGACAATGAATGATGAGATATGGAGGATGGACTCGGATTCAAGTCATGGAAATCCAGCCCATAATAAAACATGAGCCCCGCGACAAAGGGATCCGTCGGGAAGCCTAAACCCAAGGAAGTGAGACACGAACACCACGCTCTCGCCGGGCTCGGGAGTGGGAATGACCTGCCCTAGAGCAGGCAGCCTATGCGAAATCTCGCCGGTTAGATACCTGGCGTCTCGCAGCTTTAGCACATTTTCTTCTGTGACGGAAGAAGACATCCATCGGCCGACCTGGTCGGAGCCGGACATCGTCGAAGGTTCAAAGCGCCTAAATCTGAAGCATTGGGTGTTAGAACTCGAAGCGCGAGGCGAACTCGATGGAGGGTGGAAAAAAGAAGAGGGCCTTGGTCTCATTATAAAGAGGTTGAATACCAAGAGCCCTCCCCGTGGTCGATTTGGACTCGCCTTCGATAGAGGAGGCGCGCCAACAGGCACGGTTGGGTTACCCATGTTCGTATTGATAAGAATCCCGGAATAAGGGGGCACGGTCTACGCTTTGATAAGACGTGCCAAGGAAACCGCCTCGCTAAACGCGCTGAGGTGGGACAGTAAAAAACGATTCGAATAAAGGCTTGGCCGTGGTGTGATGTCACGCCGCGGAATACGTCAGTAGATCTGTGCAAAGGTTATTATCTCTACGGTAGTATGTGGAACTTGTTTTGCAGAGCCGGACACTATCCTTGTGTTCAAAACCTTCTATGAAGTATTCGGAAGAGGAACCCGCCTTGCAATGCCGAAGACAATATGCGCGCCGGACTCGTCGTCATTGAAGCCTGGTTCGTGGGCTCTTGAGGGAGTCTGGATTAGGGGTGTCCGGATAGCGAACTATCACCGTTGGCGGACTCCTGGACTATAAAGATACAAGATTGAAGACTTCGTCCCCGTGTCCGGATGGGACTTTCCTTGGCGTGGAAGGCAAGCTTGGCGATACGGATATGTAGATTTCCTACCATTATAACCGACTCTGTGTAACCCTAACCCTATTCGGTGTCTATATAAACCGAAGGGTTTTAGTCCGTATGACGAACAACAATCATACCATAGGCTAGCTTCTAGGGTTTAGCCTCTCTGATCTCGTGGTAGATCTACTCTTGTACTACCCATATCATCAATATTAATCAAGCAGGAGTAGGGTATTACCTCCATCGAGAGGGCCCGGACCTGGGTAAAAACATCGTGACCCTTGTCTCCTGTTACCATCCGCCTAGACGCACAGTTCGGGACCCCCTACCCGAGATCCGCGGGTTTTGACACCGACACCTCCTGTTACCATCCGCCTTAGACGCACAGTTCGGGACCCCCTACCCGAGATCCGCCGGTTTTGACACCGACAATCTCCAACTCAGCGGAAGTTGCTACGAATGTAATTTTTTATGCCCGTGCCTCCCCGTTCTCTAGACCTTCCCTGCCTTGCGGTAGTACCGCAAGGTGATGCGGTAGTACCGCAAGGTGATGCGGTAGTACCGCTTGTGCGGTTCTACCGCTCTCCGCTTCAGTGCGGTTGGGCTGGCTGTATGTGCTATTCAGCGTAGTAATCTTGTAGGGCCCAAGGGTACTTTTCGGCGTCACTGTGTAGTACCGCTGCCCAGTCTTGATGTAGTACCGTCTCTTGCGCAGAATGGGTTGGTGGATAACAGTTGGATTTGTCTCTCCACTATATAAGGGGTGTCTTCTTCCCCGAGTTGACTACCTCTTCCAACCCTAAGCTCCAATGTTGCTCTAAGATCCATTTTCGCCCGATCTCACTCCCTAGCCAATCAAACTTGTTTATTTGCTCGGGAGTGGTTGAGAAGGCCCCGATCTACACTTCCACCAAGAGAAATTTGATTCCCCCCACTAATCCCTTGCGGATCTTGTTACTCTTGGGTGTTTTAGCACCGTAGACAGTTGAGGTCACCGCGGAGCTATAGTCTATTGTGGTGAAGCTTCGTGGTGTCGTTGGGAGCCTCCAATTAAGTTGTGGTGATTGCCCCAACCTTGTTTGTAAAGGTTCGGTCGCCGCCTCCAAGGGCACCAATAGTGGAATCACGACATCTCGCATTGTGTGAGGGCGTGAGGAGAATACGGTGGCCCTAGTGGCTTCTTGGGGAGCATTGTGCTTCCACACCGCTCCAACGGAGACATACTTCCCTTCAAAGGGAAGGAACTTGGGTAACACATCATCGTTTCCACCGGCTCCACTCTTGGTTATCTCGTGCCTTTACTTGTGCAAGCTTTTTGTGTTATATCACTTGCTTGCTTGTGTGCTTATTGTTGTTGCATCATATAGGTTGCTCACCCAGTTGCATATCTAGACAACCTACTTTGATGCAAAGTTTAAATTGGTAAAGAAAAGCTAAAAATTGTTAGTTTCCTATTCACCCCCCCCCCCTCTAGTCAACTATATCGATCCTTTCACCCACTTCTGACGAAGATGCTGGTCCCGGCCCCTTACAAGGCGCTGAAGAAGAAGGCCGAGAAGGAGGCCAAAAATACCCGGGGTGGCCTTCGTCGCCGCGGCACTTCAGACACAATATCCGAAGGCTCCAATGCCCGTTCTGCCTTCGAAGAGAACGAGGAGGAGGACGAAGACGAATCCCCAGCTGGGGTAAGAAAGAAGAGCACGGCCTCCATACACTTGGTGGCCGAGTCGCCTAAAAGGGGAGAAACTCCTCTTCTGGAGGAGTCCACTGCCGCCGCCGACAGTGGTCCGGAGTGGGATCCCAGGGCTCAGCCCTTGGTGAACTCGCGAGTATCCGAACACGATTATGCGTCCAGACTCATCATGGCATAATATTTTAACCTGAGCCATACTTTTTGTAGTCCGGCGAGGTCCCGCACCGAACAATCCTCGTCAGAGGATTTGCTGAGCTCGGATGCTATGGAGAGCGGGACGCCCCCGAAGGCCCCTTCCCCCAAATATGTGAATAACACCGAGGTTTCGTCCCAGAAGGACCCAAGCCAAGGAGGGGGGAAAAGATCGTGAAGGCGGCACTAGGAGGTCAAACTTTAGGGGTCGGAGACATGGGGGAGAAGATTCCCACAGGGGTCGACGGCGGGGGCCATCTTGTATTCGGCCCCCGGCTGGACGCAATTCCGGAGACCAATACGGCTCCAGAATCAAGCAGGTGGCCTCCCTCGGCTAGAGGTAGTGTGCCTGTTCCACCGGCAACTGCTGTCCAACCAGAGGTGTCGTATGCTTTGTTGGCGGCGCTGAAGAGCGCCTCCATTGTTGATGAACACCGTGCCCTTATGGTTGCGGTGATTGAGAAGATTCAGTCTGCTGAGAGTGGACTGAATGAAGCCTGTATGAGCCTTATAAGAGGCTTTGAGGTATGTTCTATGAGGTTTGGAAGAGTGCCATAGTATGGATAGTAGCCCCTGATACACTGTTCGGTGAAAGAAAGAACCGGACAGAGGATCAAATTTATGTTCGCAGGAAGACTCTGTTGATGACATCTATCTCTCTTCTTTTATAAGCAGGCGTCAGAAGCATCGCTACCTTTCATACTGTGGAGGTCTCCGGACTGAATCAAAGTCTGGAGCGGGCCAAAGAAGAACTTGGCCAGTTGAAATGGCAGTTAGAAGATAGACAAGGTATGCAAAGGCCATGTTCGCGTTCATTGCAAACGAATTTCCAGTATGATAAAATATGTTTCATGATTTGCGCTAGGGATGATGACCGAGCTCGAGGCTCTTAAGAAGCCTGTGGCCGAGGCCGAGAAAAAGGCAGCCGCAGAGCAGGATCTTCGTGAGAAGCACGAGGCCAGGGTTATTGAAGCTGAGCAGGAGCTTCAAGAGGGCGTGAAGAAATGCGAGACCTTGGAGCAGAGTTTAACGGAGAAAGAATCCGAACTCACCAGGGCTCATCGGGCCGCGTGTGATGCCCTGGGGGAAGCCCAAAGCACCCTGCAGGAGATCCAAGAGGCGAGGAAGATCGCGGCGGGTAAGGCTTTTTTCCATGTAAAACAAGTATTTGAGGAGAAAATCATGTTTCTAATTTTGAATTCGGATTTCTCCAGGGGTATTTGCGGAGCTGCCCCGCAGCATATCGGATGCTGCCCAATTCTACCAATCTGAAGAAAGGGAAACTGCGGATAAGCTCTTCTGGTTGCAGTATCTGGCACCGAATTATCCGGTGCCTTTTGCCGATCAACTGAAACAGCTCATCGAACTGCACAGGGCGGTCGAACTAGCCATGAAGGATTTGATTATCCGGCTATGGCCCGCCGAGCCAATTCCAAGCAGCTACTTCGGGCTCGTGAAGCGTCTTGTAAGTGCCTGCCCTCGACTTGACGTAATCAAGCGGTCGGTCTGTATAGAGGGTGCGCGAATGGCCTTCGCCTGCGCAAAGGTGCACCAGGGGAAGATGGATGCTGAAAAGTTGATGACCGAGGGACCGCCAGAGGGGAAGGAGCGCCACAAGCCCGAATTATATTATGAAAGTGTCCTGAAAGGATCCTGCCTTGCGGCGGAGCAATGAACCAAGGACGTTATATTTCCATGAATACAATCATGTTGTCCTTTGTAATGTTGAACAAGGTCATTCCTATTATTTATTGCCTATTATATGAAAGTTTATCCTCCTGCGCGGCCGTTTTATATATTAATCCTGAGAGTTGGCTAGTCATCGACTTCTGCCCCCACGTAGGAAGTACGGGGGTGTTCGGGATAAACCTGATCACTCTTTATCCCAGTTTTGGGTCCTTCGAAGGAGGTGTTCAGCACAACGAACCAGGCAATCGTACTATCGGGCTTTATCACTCTCACTTAGCCACTGGAGCTTTAGAAAAGGTAGGTAGGCGCAGCCTCTGGTGTTTGAAAGACCGCACGAGGGGCTCTATAAGCACCTGATCAGAAGAAAAACCGATCCATCGCACGCTGCATTGGTTATGGCATTATGCGGGAGAAATCCTTAAAGATTTTACAACCTCTAGAACAGCTGACCAGCTCTCGCCATATCATGATAGTCAGTTTTCGGCTTTCTCTACTGAGGTGCTCGTCCGGAAGAACCGGGACACAATCGCAGTAGTTCTCCCTGTGCCGCCTTAGCCGATATAGCGGAACATAAGGCAGCAAAACATGGGAGCCGGGCAAACCCAACATTTGACCCAAGACATGATTCGGAGCTGATGCATATAATGCTATAAGTTCGGGGTGCCGAACTTCCATGAAGGTGTTCGGACTTTATTGTCGTGTTATGGGTGAAACGAAGCCCCTGGCATATTTAAGGCATATCGCGGCGTACGGATGCCACTTGACAAAATAATTTCAATAAGAAATAACAGCAGATAAGCGTCATATAAATCCACATGTTGTATTTGAAATTTTGAATGGTACGTCGATGCGTATGAGTACAGTTAATGTGATGAAAAAGAGATATGATTGTGGAACATGCTGAGACCGGGGGGGGGGAAGAAGCTGTGTGCGGATCCGGAGTATAGTCGGATGGTCATTGCGGGGAATATCTAAGGATTCCCTTGCGCGTTCGAGATGCTTCCAAATCGCCAGTCCTGGTCGGCGCAAGGGTGAACCTGCAAAGGGAATGTAAGAAATGTTTGTGTGCTGGACAGCGGTTGAGCCGCGGTATGCAGCCTGTCCTGGCCTTCGCCAGAGTGTCTAATTGAGCTCTGGACGAGCCGGGCTATCCTGCCGCAAAGTAGTTCGGAGTCCTTAGATTGCTTCTCGAGGGGATTATCCTCCGTTGCCTTATGGCCATCGCTTTGTTTGGGGGTGTCCACCATGTATATATCATATGATGAGGTGGCAGTCCAGCGCCCTGTGGGCGGTGGTTCCTATTCTTGTCCTGCATCGTCGTCCATACCGTCGATGTCTTCGGAGCCGAAATCGAGCATGTCGGTTAAGTCGTCGACAGTGGCTATTAAATGGGTGGTGGGTGGGGAACGAATTTCTTTGTCATCCGCTTCCCACTCGAGCCGGACATAGTTCGGCCAAGGGACTCCTGACAAGGAGAGAGACACTAATCAATTCAGCACGTCACCCAGGGGCGAGTGCTAAAAGATATCCACGGAGGAAAACTCCATGATCGGCGCCCAATCAGATTCTATAGGCACGGATGCAGGTGGTTCGGAGCCCGTGGCCGGGGACGAGTCCAAGGGTCCGGAAACACAGGTCTCATAGGAGGTGAAGTCAGTATCCGGCTCTATCGCTGCTGAGTGTGAGGCCTCCATGGCGGGGTCCATCCACCCGTCCTCGGATGGTGCAATCTGCTCCGGATTGAGGGCTGGAGTAGCCACAGGTGTGATCTCCCGAACATCGTCCGACGACAGAGCTAAGTCATGCTCGTCGTGATTTGTCTGGCCTTTTGACATGGGCTCGAATCCGTCGAAGATCAAGTCTCCGCGGATGTCGGGCGGTATAGTTTAAGTTTCCAAACCTGACTCGACAGCTGGGGCGTAGCTCTCGATCTGCTCTAGATGGCCAAGCGCGAGTTGGCCCTTGATGCAAGACGCCGAATACAAAGATCTCTCCGGGGAGAAAAACCTCACCCTGGATCGCATCATTGCCGATGATCAAAGGAGCCATCAAGCCTTTATCGTGATGGCATAGTGGAACTCTCAATGAAAGCACCATTGTCGGTGTCAAAACCGGTGGATCTCGGGTAGGGGGTCCCGAAGTGTGCGTCTAAGGCGGATGGTAACAGGAGGCGGGGGACACAATGTTTACCCAGGTTTGGGCCCTCTCGATGGAGGTAATACCCTACTTCCTTCTTGATTGATCTTGATGATATGAGTATTACAAGAGTTGATCTACCACGAGATCATAGAGGCTAAACCCTACAAGCTAGCCTATGATTATGATTGTTCTTGTCCTATGGACTAAACCCTTTGGTTTATATAAACACCGGAGGGGGCTAGGGTTACACAGAGTCGGTTACAAGGGGGAGATCTACATATCCGAATTGCCAAGCTTGCCTTCCACGCAAAGGAAAGTCCCATCCGGACACGGGACGAAGTCTTCAATCTTGTATCTTCATAGTCCAACTGTCCGGCCAAAGTATATAGTCCGGCTATCCGAGGACCCCCTAATCCCGGACTCCCTCAGTACGCAACATTTTCTTATGGGTATCCTACGAAGACGCACTTCTCCGATTTGGGTTTGAGCTTATCAGGTT
This sequence comes from Aegilops bicornis, assembly GCA_021605145.1. Classification (NCBI taxonomy): domain Eukaryota; kingdom Viridiplantae; phylum Streptophyta; class Magnoliopsida; order Poales; family Poaceae; genus Aegilops; species Aegilops bicornis. Next base: position 576,481,836 of record CM038672.1, read on the forward strand.
AAAACTTTTCACATAAGCATCGCAACCCCAAACTTTAAGAAACGACAACTTTGGTTTCTTGCCAAACCATAGTTCATACGGTGTCGTCTCAACGGATTTAGACGGTGCCCTATTTAACATGAATGTAGCTGTCTCTAATGCATAACCCCAAAATGATAGTGGTAAATCGGTAAGAGACATCATAGATTGCACTATATCCAATAAAGTACAGTTATGACATTTGGACACACCATTATGTTGTGCTGTTCCAGGTGGCATGAGTTTGTGAAACTATTCCACATTGTTTTAATTGAAGGCCAAACCCATAACTCAAATATTTGCCTCTGCGATCAGATCGTAGAAATTTTATTTTCTTGTTACGATGATTCTCTACTTCACTCTGAAATTCTTTGAACTTTTCAAATGTTTCAGACTTGTGTTTCATCAAGTAGATATACCCATATCTGCTCAAGTCATCTGTGAAGGTCATAAAATAACGATACCCGCCGCGAGCCTCAACACTCATCGGACCGCATACATCAGTATGTATTATTTCCAATAAGTCAGTGGTTCGCTCCATTGTTCCGGAGAACGGAGTCTTAGTCATCTTGCCCATGAGGCATGGTTCGCAAGCATCAAGTGATTCATAATCAAATGATTCCAAAAGCCCATCAGCATGGAGTTTCTTCATGCGCTTTATACCAATATGACCTAAACGGAAGTGCCACAAATAAGTTGCGCTATCATTATTAAACTTATATCTTTTGGCTTCAATACTATGAATATGTGTATCACTACTATCGAGATTCAATAAACCATTTACATCGGATGTATGACCATAGAAGGTTTTATTCATGTAAACAGAACAACAATTATTCTTTGACTTAAATGAATAAATGTATCACAATAAACATGATCAAATCAAATTCATGCTCAACGCAAACACTAAATAACATTTATTTAGGTCCAACACTAATCTCGAAGGTACAGGGAGTGTGCGATGGTGATCTTCTCAACCTTCGAATCATTTCCAACACACATCGCCACTTCGCCCATAACTAGTCTGTGTTCATTCTACAACTCATGTTTTAGTTACTACTCTTAGCAACTAAAGCAGTATCAAATACTGAGGGGTTGCTAAACACTAGTAAAGTACACATCAATAACATGTATATCAAATAAACTTTTGTTCACTTTGCCATCCTTCTTATCCGCCAAGTATCTAGGGCAGTTCCACTTCCAGTGACCATTTCCTTTGCAGTAGAAGCACTCAGTTCTAGGCTTGGGTCTAGCTTTGGGCATCTTCATGGGAGAAGCAACTTGCTTGCTATTCTTCTTTCAAGTTCCTATTTCTTTCCCTTTGCCCTTTTCTTGAAACTAGTGGTCTTGTTAACCAACAACACTTGATGCTATTTCTTGAGTTCTACCTTCGTCGATTTCAGTATCGCGAAGAGCTTGGGAATTACTTTCATCATCCCTTGCATATTATAGTTCATCGCGAAGTTTTAGTAACTTGGTGATAGTGACTAGAGAACTTTGTCAATTACTATCTTATCTGGAAGGTTAACTCCCACTTTATTCAAGCAATTGTAGTACCCAGACAATCTGAGCACATGCTCACTGGTTGAGCTATTCTCCTCCATCTTATAGACAAAGCACTGTCAAAGGTCTCATACCTATCGACACGGGCATGAGTATGAAATACCAATTTCAACTCCTGGAACATCTTATATGCTCCGTGGCGTTCAAAACATTTTTGAAGTCCCGTTCTAAGCCGTAAAGCATGGTGCACTAAACTATCAAGTAGTCATCATACCGAGCTTTGTAAAATGTTCATAATGTTTGCATCTGCTCCTGCAATAGTCCTGTCACCTAGCGGTGCATCAAGGATAATCCTCAGATCACGGACCAAGTCCGCATCATTGCTACTAACATCTTTCAACTTAGTTTTCTCTAGGAACATATCAAAAATAAACGGGGAGCTACATCATGAGCTATTTATCTATAACATAGATATGCTAATACTATCAGGACTAAATTCATGATAAATTAAAGTTCAATTAATCATATTACTTAAGAACTCCCACTTAGATAGACATCCCTCTAATCATCTAAGTGATCACGTGATCCATATCAACTAAACCATGTCCGATCATCACGTGAGATGGAGTAGTTTTCAATGGTGAACATCACTATGTTGATCATATCTACTATATGATTCACGCTCGACATTTCGGTCTCAATGTTCTGAGGCCATATCTGCATATGCTAGGCTCGTCAAGTTTAACCTGAGTATTCTGCTTGTGCAAAACTGGCTTGCACCCGTTGTATGTGAACGTAGAGCTTATCACACCCGATCATCACATGGTGTCTCGGCACGAAGAACTTTCACAACGGTGCATACTTAGGGAGAACACTTATACCTTGAAATTTACTGAGAGATCATCTTATAATGCTACTGCCGAACTTAAGCAAAATAAGACGCATAAAGGATTAACATCACATGTAATCAATATAAGTTATATGATATGGCCATCATCATCTTGTGCCCTTGATCTCCATCTCCAAAGCACCGTCATGATCACCATCGTCACCGGCTTGACACCTTGATCTCCATCGAAGCATCGTTGTCGTCTCGCCAACTATTGCTATCATGACTATCGCTACCGCTTAGTGATAAAGTAAAGCAATTACATGGCGATTGCATTTCATACAATAAAGCGACAACCATAAGGCTCCTACCAGTTGCCGATAACTGTTACAAAACATGATCATCTCATACAACAATTTATATATCATCACGTTTTGACCATATCACATCACAACATACCCTGCAAAAACAAGTTAGACGTCCTCTACTTGTTGTTGCAAATTTTACATGGCTGCTACGGGCTTAGCAAGAACCGTTCTTAGCTACGCATCAATACCACAATGATTTTTCGTCAAGTTTTCTGTTTTAACCTTCAAAAAGGACCGGGCGTAGTCACACTCGATTCAACTAAAGTTGGAGAAACTGACACCCGCCAGCCACTTATGTGCAAAGCATGTTGGTAGAACTAGTCCCGCGTAAGCGTACGCGTAATGTCGGTCCGGTCTGCTTCATCCAACAATCCCGCCGAATCAAAGTATGACATGCTGGTAAGCAGTATGAATATTGTTGCCCACAATTCTTTGTGTTCTACTCGTGCATATAACATCTACGCATAGACCTGGCTCGGATGCCACTGTTGGGGAACGTGATAATTTCAAAAAATTCCTACGATCACGCAAGATCTATCTAGGAGATGCATAGCAACGAGAGGGGAGAGTGTGTCCACGCACTGTAGAGACCGAAAGCGGAAGCGTTTTATCAACGAGGTTGATGTAGTCGTACGTCTTCACGATCCGACCGATCCTAGTACCGAACGTACGGCACCTCTGTGTTCAGCACACGTTCAGCTCGATGACGTCCCTCGTACTCTTGATCCAGTTGAGGCCGAGGGAGTGTTTCGTCAGCACGACGGCATGGTGACGGTGATGATGAAGTTACCGACGCAGGGCTTTGCCTAAGAACTACGACGATATGAGCGAGGTGTGTAACTGTGGAGGGGGGCACCGCATACGGCTAAGAGATTGTCTGTTGTGCCTTTGGGGTGCCCCCTGTCCCCGTATATAAAGGAGGGGAGGAGGAGGCCGGATAACAAGGGGCGCACCAGGGAGAGGGGAGTCCTACTAGGACTGCAGTCCTAGTAGGATTCGGCCCCACCCTTTTTTCCTTCTACCGGACGAGGAAAAGGGGAAGGAGAGGGAGTAGGCGAAGGAAAGGGGGTTGTCGCCCCCTTCCCCAAGTCCAATTCGGCCTCCTCCCTTGTGGGGGGCGCACCAGCCCCTTGTGGGCTGGTTAGCCTCCCTCCTATGGCCCATGAGGCCCATATCTTTACCCGGGGGGTTCTGGTAACCTCCCGGTACTCCGGAAAAATGCCCGAATCACTCGGAACCATTCCGATGTCCGAATGCAACCTTCCAATATATGAATCTTTACCTATCGAACATTTCAAGACTCCTCGTCATGTCCGTGATCTCATCCGGGACTCCGAACAAACTTTGGTACATCAAATCACATAACTCATAATACAAATCGTCATCGAACGTTAAGCGTGCGAACCCTACGGGTTCGAGAACTATGTAGACATGACCGAGAAACATCTCCGGTCAATAACCAATAGCGGAACCTAGATGCTCATATTGGCTCCTACATATTCTACAAAGATCTTTATCGGTCAAACCGCATAACAACAGACGTTGTTCCCTTTGTCATCGGTATGTTACTTGCCCGAGATTCGATCGTCGGTATCATCATACCTAGTTCAATCTCGTTACCGGCAAGTCTCTTTACTTGTTCCGTAATGCATCATCCCGCAACTAACTCATTATTCACATTGCTTGCAAGGCTTACAGTGATGATCATTACCGAGAGGGCCCAGAGATACCTCTCCGATAATCGGAGTGACAAATCCTAATCTCGATTTATGCCAACTCAACAGACACAATCGGAGACACCTATAGAGCATCTTTATAATCACCCAGTTACGTTGTGAGGTTTGATAGCACACAAGGTGTTCCTCCGGTATTCGGGAGTTCAATAATCTCATAGTCAGAGCAACATGTATAAGTCATGAAGAAAGCAATAGCAATAAAACTAAACGATCATTATGCTAAGCTAACGGATGGGTCTTGTCCATCACATCATTCTCTAATGATGTGATCCCATTCATCAAATGACAACAAATGTCTATGGCTAGGAAACTTAACCAACTTTGATTAACGAGCTAGTTAAGTAGAGGCATACTAGGGACACTCTGTTTTGTCTATGTATTCACACATGTATAAAGTTTCCGGTTAATACAATTCTAGCATGAATAATAAACATTTATCATGATATAAGGAAATATAAATAACAACTTTATTCTTGCCTCTAGGGCATATTTCCTTCAGAGAGCCTGTTGGAAATATGCCCTAGAGGCAATAATAAAATGGTTATTATTGTATTTCCTTGTTCATGATAATTGTCTATTGTTCATGCTATAATTGTATTAACCGGAAACTGTAATACATGTGTGAATACATAGACCACGACATATCCCTAGTAAGCCTCTAGTTGACTAGCTTGTTGATCAATAGATCGTTATGGTTTCCTGACCATGGACATTGGATGTCGTTGATAACGGGATCACATCATTAGGAGAATGATGTGATGGACAAGACCCAATCCTAAGCATAGCACAAGATCGTGTAGTTCGTTTGCTAGAGCTTTTGTAATGTCAAGTATCATTTCCTTAGACCATGAGATTGTGCAACTCCTGGATACTGTAGGAGTGCTTTTTGTGTATCAAACGTCACAACGTAACCGGGTGGCTATAAAGGTGCACTACAGGTATCTCTGAAAGTGTCTGTTGGGTTGGCACGAATCGAGACTGGGATTTGTCACTCCGTATGACGGAGAGGTATCTTTGGGCCCACTCAGTAATGCATCATCATAATGAGCTCAATGTGACTAAGGAGTTAGCCACGGGATCATGCATTACGGAAGGAGTAAAGAGACTTACAGGTAACAAGATTGAACGAGGTATGGGGATACCGACGATCAAATCTCGGGCAAGTAACATACCGATGGACAAAGGGAATTTTATACGGGATTGATTAAATCCCTGACATCATGGTTCATCCGATGATATCATCATGGAACATGTGGGAGACAACATGGGTATCCAGATCCCATTGTTGGTTATTGGCCGGAGAGATGTCTCGGTCATGTTTGCATGGTTCCCGAACCCGTAGGGTCTACACACTTAAGGTTTGGTGACGCTAGAGTTGTAATGGGAATAGTATGTGGTTACCGAAGGTTGTTCGGAGTCCCGGATGAGATCCCGGATGTGATGAGGCACTCCGGAATGGTCCGGAGGTGAAGATCGATATATTGGACGAAGGGTATTGGAGTCCGGAATTGTTTTGGGAGTACCGGGTGACGAACAGCGTGACTCAACCTAGCAATGGTTAACCGTTACCCGTGTCCCCGCGGGTAATTAATCTATTAGGGCACGGGGATGTGCTAGTTTTAATGTCCATTGGGAAGCTATTGGGTCAAATGTCTTACCCAATGGGTAAATGGGGATGGGGACGGGATGCATTACCCACACCCGGTACCCGCCTTACCCGTGAGTTACACATGGGATCTACAAATTAGTATTACCCCACACATATTCCCGCCCGTTACACAGCTAAAATTTAGACCCCTCCCGCCCCAAGTGGCCCAAAAGCTCAAGAGACCAAGAGAAACAGAGAAACCCTAACCTAACCCGTGCTATATTTGTGATAAATGCAGCTCTTTGTTCCTGTTGAAAGGATGTGGCTTGATGTTGTGGGTTTCCCCGTGGGGATGAAAAACCCGACGGGGACGGGGATGGGAAAGTTTCTCTCCCCGCGCACGGGGATGGGGATGTGCATTTTTTTTGCCTCATGGGGATGGGTATGGGAGGGAAATACCCGGCTGGGTATTCCCCGTTGCCAGGCTGAAGCGTGACCGAAAGGAGTTTCAGAGGCCCCGGCAAGTGTTTGGGGGCCTTATGGGCCAAGGGGAGGGGGCACACCAGCCCACTAAGGGGTTGTGCGCCCCTCCCACCCCATCTCACACTGGTGTGTCGGTCTTAAACAGACGGTTTTTTACCCCTTTCCGCGACGGCATTTGGAACCGTCGCCAAGTGAGTGTGTGCGATAGGGTGTTCTTCCCACACGACCCAGAAATCGCCGTCATAGGCCCTCCTGGGACCCAGGCTGGGGCCGTGTGCGATCGAGTGAGGCATCGAAACCCAATCATTTCCGTAGGTATGTACATCCCAAACGGTAATCCGAGAAAATCATTTCCGTAGGTATGTACATCCCACACGGTAATCCGAGAAAATCATTACCGTCGGTATGTACATCCCACACCGTGAATCCCAGAAAAACATTTCTATTTGTATCTATATCACACACAGTTAACCCAAGGAATACATTTTCGTTCTTATGTACATCCTGAGGGAGTCCTGGATTAGGGGGTCCTCGGACAGCCGGATTGTTGGACTATGAAGATACAAGACTGAAGACTTCGTCCCGTGTCCGGATGGGACTCTCCTTGGCGTGGAAGGCAAGCTTGGAAAATCGGATATGTAGATCTCCTCCCTTGTAACCGAATCTGTGTAACCCTAGCCCCCTCCGATATCTATATAAACCGGAGGGTTTAGTCCGTAGGACAAGGACAATCATAATCATAGGCTAGCTTCTAGGGTTTAGCCTCTACGATCTCGTGGTAGATCAACTCTTGTAATACTCATATCATCAAGATCAATCAAGCAGGAAGTAGGGTATTACCTCCATCGAGAGGGCCCGAACACAGGTAAACATTGTGTCACCAGCCTCCTGTTACCATCCGCCTTAGACGCACAGTTCGGGACCCCCTACCCGAGATCCGCCGGTTTTGACACCGACATTGGTGCTTTCATTGAGAGTTCCACTTTGCCGTCACCATAAGGCTTGATGGATCCTTCGATCATCAACAACAATGCGATCCAGGGTGAGGTTTTTCTCCCCGGACAGATCTTCGTATTCGGCGGCTTCGTACTGCGGGCCAACTCACTTGTCCATCTAGAGCAGATCGAGAGCTACGCCCCTGGCTGTCAGGTCAGGTTTGGAAATTTAAACTATACTGCCGATATCCGCGGAGACTTGATCTTTGACGGATTCGAGCCTATGTCAGGTGCGCCACACAGTCACAACGAGCATGACCTAACTGTGTCGTCGGATGGTGTTCAAGAGATCACACCTATGGCTACTCCGGCCCTAAATCCGGAGCAGAGTGCGCCATCCGAGGACGGGTGGATGGACCCCGCCACGGAGGCCGCACACTCAGTGGCGATAGAACCGAATACTAATTTCACCTCCTATGAGACCTGTGTTGCCGGACACTTGGATTCGTCCCCAGCCACGGGCTCCGAACCGCTTGCGTCAGTGCCTATCGAATCTGATTTGGCACCGATCATGGAGTTTTCCTCCACGGATATTTTTCAGCACTCGCCCCTGGGCGACATGCTAAATTCATTAAAGTCTCTCTCCTTGTCTGGAGACCCTTGGCCGAACTATGTCCGGCTCGAGTGGGAAGCAGACGACGAAGAAATTCGTTCCCCACCCAGCACCCACTTAATAGCCACTGTCGACGACTTAACCAACATGCTCGATTCCGGCTCCGAAGACATCGACGGTATGGACGACGACGCAGGAGACGAACAGGAACCACTGACCACCGGGCGCTGGACTGCCACCGCATCATATGATATATACATGGTGGACACCCCCAAACAAGGCGATGGCGATAAGGCAACGGAGGATAATCCCTCCAAGAAGCAATCCCAGCACCAGCGTCAGCGGCGCTGCTCTAAGTCCCACCATAGAAAAAGCAGCAATACCGGCACAAGAAACAATAACACCGTGGATAGTGCCGAAGACGAAGACAATCCCCTCCAGCCAGACCTCGAGCGGGAGGATGGGCAAGCTAGCCCTAAGGAACAGGCAGCAGATGGAGAATCAGAGGATGACAATTACATGCCTCTCTTCGAAGACGAGGTGAGCCTCAGCGACAAAGAATTTATCGTGCCTGAGGATCCCGTCGAACAGGAGCGCTTCCAGCGCCGGCTTATAGCCACAGCAAAAAGCGTGAAGAAAAAGCAACAGCAGCTTAAAGCTGACCAAGATCTGCTAGCGGATAGATGGACTGAGGTCCTAGCGGCCGAGGAATACGAACTCGAGCGCCCAACCAAAAGTTACCCCAAGCGCAGGTTGCTACCCCAACTCGAGGAGGAAGCATTAAAGCCTACGCCTCCAGCGTATGATGCGGCTGACCGGCCACCTTGTGGCCGAGACAAAGCGGCATATCAGGCCGAATTCCTGCCCGCACCCCGTCGCCAGTAGAACAAAAATACCAAGGCCCGGGGTAACACGCAGGACCTGCAATATATACTTGAAAACAAAGCAGGACACGCACGATCGATCTACGGATCACGGAGGCGCGCCCCAACACGTGACGACGACCGTCACGCCGGATATACTAAAAGCAAATCCGGCCGGGCCGAATACAGCAGACAAGACTCGTATGAACTGCGTCGTGATATAGCCCGGCACAGAGGAGCCGCACACCCCCTATGCTTCACTGATGAAGTAATGGATCATGAATTCCCGGAAGGTTTTAAAGCCGTAAACATCAAATCATATGATGGTACAACAGACCCCGCGGTATGGATTGAAGATTTCCTCCTCCACATCCACATGGCCCGGCGCATTTATCTACATTCCATCAAGTACCTCCCATTAAAACTCAAAGGACCTTCTCGGCATTGGCTCAATAGCCTGCCGGCAAACTCCATTGGCAGTTGGGAGAATTTGGAGGACACATTCCTTGACAACTTCCAGGGTACTTATGTGCGACCACCGGATGCCGATGACTTGAGTCATATAACTCAACAGCCAGGGGAATCAGCCAGGAAATTCTGGACTCGGTTCCTAACTAAAAAGAACCAAATTGTCGACTATCCGGATGCCGAGGCCTTAGCGGCATTTAAGCATAACATCCGCGATGAGTGGCTCGCCCGACACCTCGGCCAAGAAAAACCGAAGTCCATGGCAGCCCTCACGACACTCATGACCCGCTTTTGTGCGGGCGAGGACAGCTGGCTGGCTCGCAGCAACAACACGTCGAGAGAACCTGGCAATTCAGATGCCAAATATAGCAACGGCAGGCCACGGCGCAACAGACACAAGCGCCGCAACAACAGCGACAACGCCGAAGACACGACAGTTAATGCCGGATTTAGTGGCTCTAAATCCGGCCAGCGGGAAAAGCCGTTCAAAATAAGCAATCCGGGCTCGTCCAGTTTGGACCGCATACTCGCTCGCTCGTGTCAAATTCACGGCACCCCCGACAAACCAGCCAACCACACCAACAGAGAATGCTGGGTGTTCAAACAGGCCGGCACGTTGAATGCCGAAAACAAGGAAAAGGGGCTGCATAGCGGCGACGAGGAGGAGCCCGGCACGAACACAGGAGGACGTAAGAAATTTCCTCCCCAAGTGAAAACAGTAAACATGATATACACAACCCATATTCCCAAGCGGGAGCAGAAGCGTGCACTGAGGGACGTCTATGCGATGGAGCCAGTCGCCCCAAAGTTCAACACATGGTCTTCTTGTCCGATCACCTTCGATCGCAGGGACCACCCCACTAGTATCCGTCATGGCGGTTCGGCCGCGTTGGTCCTTGATCCCATCATCGACGGATTTCACCTCACTCGAGTCCTTATGGACGGTGGAAGCAGCCTGAACCTGCTCTATCAGGATACAGTGCACAAAATGGGTATAGACCCCTCAAGGATCAAACCCACAAAAACCACCTTCAAAGGTGTCATACCAGGTGTAGAGGCCTGTTGCACGGGCTCAATCACACTGGAAGTGGTCTTCGGATCTTCGGACAACTTCCGAAGCGAGGAATTAATCTTCGATATCGTCCCCTTCCGTAGTGGCTATCACGCACTACTCGGACGAACCGCATTTGCTAGATTCAATGCGGTACCGCATTATGCATACCTCAAGCTCAAAACGCCAGGACCTCCGGGGTTATAACAGTTAATGGAAACACATATCGCTCGCTCTGCACGGAGGAGCACACTGCGGCCCTCGCAGCAGAAGCACAAAGCAACCTTATGAGGCAAACCGTCAATTCGGCGACAAAGACCCCAGATACCTTCAAACGAGCCGGAGTACACTGCAGGAGGATCGCCAGGCACGTTTAGAGCTCGCCTAGCAATTTGGCCTCCACCCTAGTCCCAATCAAGCGGCGAAATTTGTGCCGCGCGTACATAACTACGCACTCAAGATACTATGGGCATAGGTGGAGGCACGGCTATGGCACGTCCCACAATGCGGCTCAACTGCCCCAGGGGCGATATACCCTTATCATTTTCTCTCTTTCGGGACCTTACTCTCTGGAAGCCCTTTCCGGTAGTCTGATTGTCGGACCCATTACGGGAAGGAAATACCAAGGAAGCAAGAAGCTCTGACGTACAAGGAAATTCCCAAGTGGTCTCTGATAACGATCGATGTACTTGTTTTTACATACCCATGCGCAGCTTGCCCTTGGATAGAACATGTCAAATAGTCCTATTTTTTGCTTATTGCACTAATTGTAGACGTACGCTTTGACGTATTATTTAAATAACAATGTATGGTGTTAGCCTATTATTGCTTTTCTTTTGTTTTCCTTGTCTGCTTATTTATGACAAATTGCACCCGTACATTTTGATACGACCAGCGGCCAGGCTTCTTGTACCCATAACATGGCATGAAAAGTCCAAACACTTTCGACAGTGCGGCACCCCGAACTTATAGCATTATATGCATCAGCTCCGAATCATGTCTTGGGTCAATAGGTTGGTTTGTCTGACTCCCATGTTTTGGTACCTTACGTTCCGCTATATCGGCTAAGGTAGCGCTGGGAGAACTACTGCGATTGTGTCCCGGTTCGTCCAGACGAACACCTCAGTAGAGAAAGCCGAAAACTGACTATCATGATAAGGCGAGAGCTGGTCGCTGTTCGAGAGGTCTCAAATCCTTAAAGATTTTTTCCGCTTCAGGCGACGAGTCGGCCTTGTTCGATTTAGGCGTACATAGCGCCCCAAGTTCGGCCTTCCAAATACTAGGGGCTTCGCCAAAATTTAAAATTGTAGACTTCTATGGCTAAGTGAGAGTGATAAAGCTTTATAGTCTGATTGCCTGGTTCGTTGTGCTGAACACCTCCTTCGAAGGACCCAATATTGGGATAAAGAGTGCTCAGGTTTATCTCGAACACCTCAGTACTAGTTACATGGGGGCAGAAGCCGATGACTCTCAAAATTTATAAACGGCCGCACATAAGGTAATATTTTAAATTAGCAAGAGTTATATAGCACACATGAACTGTTTTCATATTACAGGATAACATGAGTACATTCATTCAAATATTACATCCTTAGCGCATTCCTCTGCCACAAGGCGAGCACCCTTCAAGACACTGTCATAATATTTTTCGGGGTGGCAATGCTCCTTGCCCTCCGGCGGCCCCTCCTTCACCAGCTTTTCGGCGTCCAACTTCGCCCAGTGCAGTTTCGCCCGGGCAAAGGCCCTGCACGCACCCTCAATGCAGACGGACCTCTTTATGACTTCAAACTATGGGCAAGCATTCGCAAGCCGCCTTACCAGATCGAACTAGCTACCAGGCAGGGGCTCGCCAGGCCACATCCGGACTATAAGGCCCTTCATGGCCTGTTCGGCCGCCTTGTGAAGCTCGACCAGTTGCTTCAATTGGTCGCTCAAAGGCATCGGATGTTCGGTCCCAGTATACTAAGACCAGAACAACTTCTCCGTCGAGCTCCCTTCCTCGGCTCGGTAGAACTCCGCGGCATCTGATACACTGCTGGGTAGATCTGCGAACGCTCCTGGAGAGCTCTGAATTCGGGTAAGTAAAAGAAAAGTTTCCTTCACATGCTTGCTTTGCATAATGAATGCCTTACTCACCGCTATCTTCTTGATCGCCTCAATTTCCTGGAGGGCCTTTTGGGCTTCGGCCTTGGCATTTTGTGCATTCTCGAGGGCCTTCGCAAGCTCGGACCCTTGCGTCTTAGAGTCACGCTCCAAGGACTCGTATTTCTTGACGACAGCCTGGAGCTCTTGCTGCACCTCGCCGACTCGGGCCTCTTGCTTCTCTTGCTCGATGCGGTCCTTGGCCGCTTTGTCTTCGGCCTCGGACAGCGCCTTCTTCAGGGCCGCCACTTCGGTCGTGCCCCTAGAAAAATTCATGATGATCATACTACTCAAAAACCACATTTTCTTTCTCAATATACAGACGGGTATCACTTACCTTTGTTCTCTTCGAGCTGCCTCTTGGTAAGGCCGAGCTCTTCCTTGGACCGCTCAAGGTCCCGCTTCAGTGCGGCGACCTCCGCAGTACGAGCGGCAGCGGACAGCAGTGCAGCCTGCTTATTCACATAGACATATTCTGATTAGACTCCTGCGATTATTATTTGATCCTCTATTCAGCCTTTCTTTGCGAACACCGAACAGAGCATCAGGGGCTACTGTCTATGTTGTGACATTTTCTTATAACTTGATTACTAACCTCAAAGCTGTTAGGAGGTCGGCACGAGCTTCTACCAGCCCGCTTTTGGCAGACTGAACCTTCTCGACCACCGCACTCATGATAGTGCGGTGCTATTCATCGATGGAAGCACTGCGAAGCGCTTCCAGCAAGTTGTCCGATGCCTCTGGATGGACAGAGGCCATCGGCATGGACGACTTGCCCCTCTTAGCGAGGGGTTGCCTGACGGAATCCAGAACCACTGGAGGTTCTGGCGCAGTATTCGGCTGGGGGCTAGACTTGTTGCCCCCGGCGTTAGGTCCCAGGGGATTCTTGCCCCTCGTGCGCCTAGCGCCTCGAGTGTTGCCTTGGGGCGCCTCCAGAACTATCTACCCTTAGTTCAGTGCCCTTTGAGACAACACCCCGGCGTCGTCCGTAGGACGTGGGGAGGAGGCGGTCGGGAGTGAATCGTTGTTCATATCCGACGGGCCCAAAGAATCATCCAAAGAAGATACGTCGATGTGGGCTCGGGATGGACTGCGTAACCATGTTCGGCGTGATAAGAAGCAATAAAATAAAACGTACCTAGAACTATTATGGTATCCAGATACTTATGATTTCGCGAGGGGCTTGTCCCTGGGTAACCACTCCTCGTCGCTAAAAGCGGCCGCCGTGGAATGGTCCGGAAGGAGATTCCTTCCCTTCTTGGACCCTTCAGCCTCCCCAGACGGGGTGGTCTTCCTTTTCTTGTCTCCCCCGGCTGGGGGGGAGAACTTTCCTCTTCCTCCTCCTAGTTTTTGTGGGAGGAGGGCGCCTCGGCATTTTCGGACGATGAGTCCAATATAACCTTGCGCCGGAGACCTTTCCTGGTCCCCGTGGCCTTCTTCTTGGCCTTCTTCTCCGGCGCCACATAAGGCGCCGGAACCAGCATCTCCGTTAGGAGAGCATCTGCTGGATCTTCGGGCAGGGGGGCTGGACAATAGATCTGCTCCGCTTTCGGTACCCAGTCCTGTTAAAAGGCGTGGAGGCTTAGATCCCTCACACGGTTATACTGGGGAAAAGAACATCTTATGAGATATAAAAGACTTACCGGATTGGCAGGGCGCTTTGCGCTGAGTCCGCGATCCTTGGTAAGGGGAGGAGGTACCTCGGCGCCCTTGAACAGCACCTTCCAGACATCCTTGTGTGTCATGTCGAAGAGCTCTCGCAGCGTCTGGTGCTTAGCCGGGTCGAACTCCCACAAATTGAATGCCCGTCTTTGACACGGGAGGATCCGGCGGAAGAGCATGACTTGGACCATGTTGACAAGCTTGATTTTCTTGCTTATCATGTTTCTGACGCAGGTCTGGAGTCCGGTCAGCTCCACCGATGAACCCCAGGATAGGCCCTTCTCCTTCCAGGAGGTGAGCCGCATGGGGATTCCTGATCAAAATTCTAGGTCCGCCACCCAGTTGGTGTCGCGCGGCTCGGTGATGTAGAACCACCCCGATAGCCACCCCTTTATGGTCTCCACATAGGAGCCTTCAAGCCAGGTGATGTTGGGAATTTTGCCCACCATGGAGCCTCCGCACTCCGCTTGCTGGCCGACCACCACCTTCGGTTTAACGTTGAAGGTCTTCAGCCACAGGCCGAAGTGGGGCTTGATGCGGAGGAAGGCCTCGCACACGACGATAAATGCCGAGATGTTGAGGATGAAATTGGGGGCCAGATCATGAAAGTCCAGCCCGTAGTAGAACATGAGCCCGCAGACAAATGGGTGGAGGGGAAACCCCAGTCCGTGGACGAAATGGGTAAGGAAGACGACCCTTTCGTGAGGCTCGGGGTGGGGACGATCTGCCCCGCATCTGGGAGCCGGTGCGCGATATCTGCGGCTAGGTATCCGGCTTCCCGGAGCTTCGTAATGTTCTCCTCCGTAACGGAGGAGGCCATCCACTTGCCTCCCGCTCCGGACATGTTTGGAGTGATTTTGCAGAGAAGATGCGAACTTGGGCGCTGGAGCTCGAGTGCGCGAGAATGGATGGGCAGGGAAGAAGGAGGTGTGGGTAAAAAGGAGGAGTCCTTGTCCCATTATAAGGGCGGAGCAAACTGTGCGCCTCCTCACCTGCCTGATAAACTCGCTTATTCCCCAAGCACCGTAATTTATGGCGCGGTTGGGTTACCCACACCCGTATTGATGAGAATCCCGTGATAAGGGGACACGATCTCTGCTTCGACAAGACGTGCCAAGAAAACCGCCTTGCAATATGTGCAGTAGCTGGTTGAGAAAAACGGTTCGAATAATGACCGAGCCGTGGCGTGATGCCACGTTATGAAAAGTTGTCAGCAGATTAGATTTCTGGAAATATTATACTCTCTACGGTGGTATGTGGAATTTGTTTTGCAGAGCTGGACACTATCCTTGTGTCCAAAATCTTCTATGGAGTATTCGGAGGAAGAACCCGCCTTGCAATGTCAAAGACAATCTGCGCGCCGAACTCATCATCATTGAAGCCTGGTTCAGGGGCTACTGAGGGAGTCCTGGATTAGGGGGTCCTCAGACAGCCGGACTATATCCTTTGGCGGGACTGTTGGACTATGAAGATACAAGACTGAAGACTTCGTCCCGTGTACGGATGGGACTCTACTTGGCGTGGAAGGCAAGCTTGGCAAATCGAATATGTAGATCTCCTCCCTTGTAACCGACTCTGTGTAACCTTAGCCCCCTCCGGTGTCTATATAAACCGGAGGGTTTAGTCCGTAGGATAAGGACAATCATAATCATAGGCTAGCTTATAGGGTTTAGCCTCTACAGTCTCATGGTAGATCAACTCTTGTAATACTCATATCATGAAGATCAATCAAGCAGGAAGTAGGGTATTACCTCCATCGAGAGGGTCCGAACCTGGGTAAACATTGTGTCCGCCGCCTCCTTTTACCATCCGCCTTAGATGCACAGTTCGGGACCCCCTACCCGAGATCCGCCGGTTTTGACACCGACACATCCCACACAGTCAATCCAGTGAAAATGTTTCCGTTCGGATGTACATCCCACACGGTTTTATGTATACGCTCGTGTGTGAAAGGTGTAACTATCACACAGGCTCTGCCTTGGTTAACTGTTTTCTTTCATTAACTACATCACACACGATTTGATGTAGAAAACTGTGTGGCATTGGGCTATCCATCGCAAGCGCTTTTACTGCTAGAACCGTTTGCAAAGGTCCATGACCGTCTGTTGTATTTTTATTTTTGCCTGTAATTTATTATTCTAATTGGAAATTTTGTAATACAAAACATGCAATTCAAATTCTCAGCACAATGGTTCAACAATGAATCCATAAATTAAATTGCCAGTACAATATGTTCAGTAATTACAGGATTAGGCAGCAATTAACTATGATGAACCGCAGTATTTAAAGGCGGTAAAGGTGAAGAGACAGGTGTAAATCATTTTGACTGCCGACGGTGTTGAAGAAGTGGAATGCCCATAATGTGCCTTCCTACATGCCATAGGCACGAACCACTTTTGTCCAACCCCTTGTGATGATCGCCCGCCCATCCTTCACCGCCTTCAGGAAGACTTCTAGAGCATTATCATGGTAGCATGAATTATATACTTTAACCTTAGTTGCCTCCACTCCGGTCATGTAGTTTGCAAGGTAATCATCAGTAAATAGCTTCGGAAACCACTGAAAAGAGAAAAAAATCAGATACTGAGGTCTAATAGAGTAACTTGTTGTGGGCAGGGGGAAAAGGAAACACATTACTACCATCCTAAAGTTCACTATTGTCTTCGACAAAGTGTAAATAAAGAGCTTAATTCCAATCACCCGTTTCTTTCGCCTACCAATCTTTCTTAGTTTCCTCACTTGATGCTTGTTCATGAATATCTCATTGCCCCATACGCAAAAGGGATCGAAGCATGGATCAGTACCCCTCATATATGTACCTACAAGCAACCTGTACATGTTAGAAGCTAAACTGAGATTGCACAAATGATGTAAAATACAACTACCTATGTTCCCAAGTACAAGTATTTTTTTTGAGATTTCAATATGAACTACATACGGATGTATATAGAATTATAGATATAGCTTAGATTAGAATCTAGATTTACTCATTTTGCTCCTTATGTAGTCTATATTGGAATCTCTAAAAATACTTAGATTTAGGAATAGATGGTGTATAAGACATGGGATGCAGCTAACCTCAACGGAAAACAACAGCATCGCCCATTGTAGCCCTGTGTAAGTACATGGAAAGCCAATGTTAACTACAACAGGGTTAACATCCACCAAAAATTGCAAATGGTAATAAAACAGCAGCATCTGTAGTGATATCTTCATTTCGGAAGACTAGCACGGTAGCAAAGGGACGGATTAAAAAATGGATACAACTGTTAATTGCAAAAGGCTTAACAACATCCTAATTCATGTTTTGTAAGTTTGTAGCCATTGAAATACAATTCTTTAAAAATGGATACAACTGTTAATTGCAACAAGCTTAATGGCCATTGAAACCGGTACTGATAAAAATGCAATTGGCAGAGTTAAACATCACAGGGAAGGTGCTACCAGAGCAGATAATGGCCCAGTTGTCTATAAAAAGGTAGGGAAATAGCTCAAACATGTTAGGCATGTTTACTACAACATGCTTAATACATCGACAATACAAAACATAGCCATTAATTGCAACTGGTGTCGTGGTTCTGAGTCTGACAATAGAATAGGGGGTAGGAATGTAGAGGCAAGATCCTAGCTATGGAGGAGTTGTACACGCAAGTTTTACGAGTTCATGCCCTTCTCGGAGGAAGTAATAACCCTACGTCTCGGAGCCCGGAGGCGGTCGACTGGATTATAAGCGTGTGAGTTACAGGGTGGGCGAACCCTTGTCCCAGAGGAGGGGGGTGGCTTATATAGAGTGCACCAGGACCCCAGCTCCCCTCCGTTACATAGGATTCAATGTACATAAAGAGGTGGCGTTACAGGTAACGCCTATATTGAAGTCCTATAAATGATCATTAAATATCTGAGTAAATGCCCGACCATTGCTG
This sequence comes from Aegilops bicornis, assembly GCA_021605145.1. Taxonomy (NCBI): domain Eukaryota; kingdom Viridiplantae; phylum Streptophyta; class Magnoliopsida; order Poales; family Poaceae; genus Aegilops; species Aegilops bicornis. The sequence goes on from CM038672.1 coordinate 576,500,018, forward strand.
CACGGAGCGGCTTTAGGTCTTCTTATTGTCTAGTGGTTTGATGGTCGAGTGACTTGGATAAAGTGGGATCTCCGAGTGGATGGTAGGTTGAGAGTACTTCACTCGACGCCTTTGCTGGATCCCTTCTTCTGATTCTTGAACTTCTTTGTTCTTAGGACAAGGACCTTAGGTAAGATGTATAGGTCAGGCCTATTACCCTACCCTAGGTTTGTGTCCACATCATTAGCCCCCGAATGGATCGAGGTTTGAGTGAAAAAGAAGGATGGAGTTGACCTTGCTTTTAATCTTGATTGTCTTGTCATTGTCTTCAAGTGGAGGTCACTGTTTAGGACTTCACTTCGCTTGATCGCATTGATCGATTCAGAAATTGCCGACTGATTTGTATCACTGCATCTGTCGAATGATATTTTTCACATGAAATCTTTGGCGTGACCGGTTGCAAAGGATCCCGGATTTCCCGGGATTCGAAATTTTGGTGGAAGCGCGCTAGGCGGAGCGCTCCGCGGTAAGTGGAGTAGATAAATAGAACTTTTCAATTTCCGTGCCACTTTTTCCGCCACGTATCCCGTGCGCAACTATTGGGGGGATTTGACAGGATCGCTCGGGCCCACGCGTCAGCCACTCGGAAGTAGGTTTTAAAAGCGGCGAGGTCAAGCGTTTACCTCGCGTGCCCATTCCCCTTCTTCTTCCTCTCGCAACTCCGCTTTTCCCAGACCAACCACTCTCGATGTCGTCGCTCTGCTGCCATGGGGAAGGACAAAACGACAGCGCTAGAGCGTGCGAAGAAGGCGACGGGGGCGGCGAAGAGCAAGAAAATGAATCGGGGGTCTTCGTCGCGCTCGGGATTGCCGTCGGGTTGGATCCAGGGAGACTGGATCCGATCTTTGCTTCGGCAAGAGGACTTGGACGATATGGCTGAGCTAGGGCTGATCGTCCATAAGTCCGCGCGCCTGCCGAGAGGAGAAACAGAGCCACAGCCACGGCCAGGTGAGTGTGTCCTGCTCGCCACCCACGTCGACTGTGGATTTTCGCTTCCCCCGCATCCCTTCTTTCGCGGTTTCCTGAATTTCTTTTGTGCTCAACTCCACCATTTCACTCCCAACACTATCACATATCTTGCTGCGTTCGTCTCCATGTGTGAGAATTTCTTGGGGTGCCGACCACACTGGAGTCTTTTCAAGCACATCTTTACCATCCGATCCCAAACTATGAAAAAAGCAAACTCGAAAGACGAGAAAACCCATGTCATTCAGATGTGTGGGGGTCTGGGCATTCAAAAGAAGAAGAGGAGCTCTTTTCCTTCGATTACTCTTCCTGAGTCGGTCAGGGGCTGGCAGTCGACCTGGTTCTACTGCCAGGACATCGCGACCCCAGGCCAGTCGACCGGGCTTCCTCCTTTTTCTTTCGACCGTGTTCAAACTCCATCTTCCTTGAAAGTGACTGCTGCGGAGAAGGCGGAGACAGGTATGCTAGTTGAGAGAGTAGTCCAAATTGATCAACCAAGGTGTCACTGGTATGGACCTGCTCGAGGTGTTCCTCAGTCGGCTGATCCAACCCCTCCAAGCTCTTGACCATTCCATGTGGATGTACTCCGGGGCTGGTGACACTGCTTGGGTTCATCCGCAGGAGGTGGAGGCCAAAACCATAGCCGAGTGGTTGATGGGTATCACCGGGAACAAGGACAACCCCGGGGCGCTAGGAGAGTCGACCCCTTCAGCAACAGCAACCTACCAGAGAAGGTATGGTCATCATGACTGAATTTTTGAACATACTTTCCGACTGATTGTTGTTCCGACTGACTTATGATCGGTCTCTTGTTTTGCAGATCTACACGGAGATGTATTCGATGCCCAATGGTGAACAAGCTCTGGAGCAAAACCAAGAGGGCGAGGACAGTGCCGAGGAGAGCGGCGAGTGGGAATCCTTGACTGGTCGGACGAGTCGGACGATGAGGAGGTAGCTGACTCACCGCCCCGCTCCGAACGTTGATCCAAGCAGCGCCACGATCCCGCGAACAGGCGCGGCAAAGTTGTGGCGTAGAGTGCTCCATCTCACAAGAGCGCTCGGTCCCCGACTCCAGATTTGACTGAGAAGGTCACCAAGCAGCCCAAAGCTAATCCTTCGAAGGCTCGGAAGACCTTGCCTAGGATCAAGATGGACGTCCCTGTTGCCTTTGGGTAAACGCTCTTCTCATATCTTCTTATTCCGATCAATTTTTCTGTTCCGACCGGTTTTCTTATTCTGACCGAGTGGACGATGAATTTGAGTAGCCCGACCTCAGCTCCGACCGACATGGATATTGACAAGACTCAAGCCGACGAGGAAGCTGACGACGCTGTCACCTCCAAAGCCAGTAAATCCGGTCAATTCGAATTCGTCTGGTCGACTCAATGATTTGTCAGTTATCCTTATGGCTTTCTCTGTTCCTTGCAGATCCACGAGATGTTGTTGTGCTTCCGGACGATGACGAAGAAGTGCCGCTGAGAGGGAGGAGGAAGAAGGACAAGGAAACGAGTGGGAAAGCGCCTGAAGTCCAGGTTCCCCGGCCGACTGTGACGCCTGGGACGACGGTCGAGCGATCGACAGATCAAGCTCCAACCAACGTCACCTTCGCCGTTCCGCTGTCGACTGACTATCCCTCAGGATCAGCTGCTCAGACTTCTGCCACGCCGATACAACTCCCAGCTTTAGATCTGGCGGCTGCTTCGATTGCTCTGCCTCCATCACTTTTCACTGCATATCAAACTCCAGACGATCCACCAGCTGCTGCCAAGGAAGCTCTTCTTTAGTTCAATCTTGTGATGGGACAGATGAAAATGGTGCATGAGGCTAGTCAGGTAGCCTTCAACGCCGGAGCTGCTCTGCAAGCCAATATCCAGGTTAGTTGACTTTCCGATCGACCGTATTTCTTATCTGATCACCCACTGGGGTGTGGCTGTTTTGATGCTGTATGTGTCTTTGTATCGATTCGAACTGAATCTTTGCATTAGTGGGGGCATGCTGGGTGCACCCACTGGGTGTAGTCCCCGATACCATAGGTGACTGCAGGCAGTCGACTGTGGTCTGAGAATGGGAACCTCTCTTTTTTTTGCCACTCGAGCTGGGCAGACCACGCCGAGTGGAATCGAAACCAGTGGGGGCACGCTGAGTGCACCCACTGGGTGTAGTCCCCGAGACCATAGGTGACTGCGGGCAGTCGACTGTGGTCTGAGAACCTTATTTTTCATTTTTGCAAAATCAGTGGGGGCACGCTAAGTGCACCCACTGGGTGTAGTCCCCGAGACTGTCATTGAATGTTTGATTCGGTGGTAGTCTTAGAGTAGCTAGCATTGTGATGTCTTTTTATATCTGTCGACTGATATGGCTTGTGACTGTAGGAATCTTGTGATCTTGGGGCTCAGCTTTCTGCAATGAACAAGCAACAAATCAGCCTCAACCTTGATCTAGAATTGGCCAAGAAGAATCTCCAGAGCGCCAGGATTTAAGTAGCTGCCATGGGAGGTAATCAATCGCCGACTGTTTATCCCACTGCTGGCACTTTTCATTTCCATTTTTTGAACCGAGTGACTCCACTCGAGCAAATGTATGTAGTGAAAACCGCCAAATCCAAGCCCATCTGAAGAATGTTATTTCTTTAGAGAAAATGAAGCAGGCTTTGGAGAAGAAGGATTTGGATCTAGCTGCAGCTCAGAAGGAGGCGCACGAGAAGACAGCGCTTGCTGACAAGAAGCTTGCTTCAGTCGGCAAGTTAGAAGAAGAAAACTCCAAACTAAAGACTGCTGTTTCTGACGCCAATCAAGAGGTCGAGCGACTGAAGAAGGACAAGGAGAAACTGACCGACGAACTTGGAAGTCTCACGGTCAAGAATGGCGAGCTAGAGTCTTATCTAAGCCAACTTGCTGCGAAGCTGGTCTTGAAACTTGAAGGTACTGATTAATCTGTCTTATTTCTGTCGACTGACAATTCTAATTGCGCCGTCGACTCATCATTCACTCGACTGTGCAGAATTTTGCCAAGACTTTGAAGCAGAAACTGGGAGGGTCGAGACGGGTCTTGATCCCATCAACTGTCCAGTCAAGGATGATGTTGCGATGAACGTGATGCGGTTGGAGTCTCGTATGGACAGCGCGGTTCCTTATCTGGCCCGTCTGAAAGCTACAATGACCCGGGTTGATGCAAAACTTTGGCCTCAGGCGGAACTGTCTCAAGATCTCGAGTCTCTGATGTCTCGACTGAATCAAATCCCGGAGCGCGTGCAAGAATGGAAGAAGTCATCTGCTCGCTGTGGTGCTGACGTCGCTCTGTCTCTGGTCCGAGTGCACTGCAAGGATGCCAAAGAAGACAAGCTGGCGGAGCTCAAGGTTGCTAACACGAAGAGGCACACTTTCCAGTCTTTCATGGACACCTTCCTTGCCGCCGCCACTCGCATTGCAGACAGCATTGACCTTGACAGTTTCTACGACCCAGCTAGTCCTTCTCCTGATGCGTGACCGAAAAAACATTAATGTTCACCTTTATTTGCCTCGGAATGCCGAGTGATTGTGTAACCGTTAAACTTCTTCAGGCTTGATGCTTGAATACTTTTGATTCGTTGTTCGGAACCTTAGGATTTATCCGAACATGGTTTATTTCCTAATATGCTTGCGTTTGCCTTCGAGTGGAATTTGTTCTTCACTCGGAATAATCTTTGTGTTTGAGATGCAGCTCTGAGGTAGTGATTTCGATCGACCTACGCTTCATCGTCCTTGCGGCTAGGGATGGGGCGTGCATTGCAGTCGACCTGCACCTTGTTGTCCTTGTGGATGGGGATGGCATGCGCATTGTATTTGTGGCGTAGCTCCGAAGGGGAAGGTTTCAGTCGACCTGCACCTCGTCGTCCTTGCGGATGGGGATGGCGCGCACATTGTATTTATGGCGTAGCTCCGAAGGGGAAGGTTGCAGTCGACCTGCGCCTCGTCGTCCTTGCGGATAGGGATGGAGCGCACATTGTATTCGTGGCACAGCTCCAAAGGACAAGGTTGCAGTCGACCTGCACCTCGTCATCCTTGCGGATAAGGATGGAGCGCACATTGCATTTGTGGCGTAGCTCCAAAGGAGAAGGTTGCAGTCGACCTGCACCTTGTCGTCCTTGCGGATACGGATGGGTTTCAAACTTAGGCGTAGCATCTTGGACTGCGGCTAAGCCCCGAGTGGGTGGGTTGCTCCCCACTCGGTAGGGATTTTCAAACTTAGGCAAATCTTGGATCAGCTAAGCCCCAGAGTGGGAGGGTTGCACTCCTCTCTTTAGGATTTTTCAAACTTAGGCGATTACTTGGACTGCAGCTAAGCCCCCGATTGGGAGGGTTGCTCTCCACTCTGTAGGATTTTTCAAACTTAGGTAGTCTTGGACTGCAGCTAAGCCCCCGAGTGGGAGGGTTGCTCTCCACTCGGTAGGATTTTTCAAACTTAGGCTTGTACTGGACTGCAGCTAAGCCCCCGAGTGGGAGGGTTGCTCTCCACTCGGTAGGATTTTTCAAACTTAGGCGAGTACTTGGACTGCAGCTAAGCCCCGAGTGAGAGGGTTGCTCTCCACTCGGTAGGATTTTTTAAACTTAGGCGAGTACTTGGACTACAGCTAAGCCTCCGAGTGAGAGGCTTGCTCACCACTCGGTAGGATTTTTTTAAACTTAGGCGAAACGGATTCGCAGCTAAGCCGCCGAGTGAGAGGCTTGCTCACCACTCGGTAGGATTTTTCAAACTTAGGCGAGTACCTTGAATGCAGCTAAGCCTCCGAGTGAGATGATTGCTCACCCCTCGGTAGGATTTATTTAAACTTAGGCGAAACGGATCCGCAGCTAAGCCCCCGAGTGAGAGGCTTGCTCACCACTCGGTAGGATTTTTCAAACTTAGGCGAGTACTTGGAATGCAGCTAAGCCTACGAGTGAGAGGCTTGCTCGCCACTTGGTAGGATTTTTTTAACTTAGGCGAAACGGATTCGCAGCTAAGCCCCCGAGTGAGAGGCTTGCTCACCACTCGGTAGGATTTTTCAAACTTAGGCGAGTAGCATCGGATCAGAAGCTAAGCCCGCGAGTGGGAGGGTTGCTCTCCACTCGGTAGGATTTTTTGAACTTAGGCGAAACGGATTCGCAGCTAAGCCCCCGAGTGAGAGGCTTGCTCGCCACTCGTTAGGATTTTTCGAACTTACGCGAAACGGATTCGCAGCTAAGCCCCCGAGTGAGAGGTTTGCTCACCACTCGGTAGGATTTTTCATACTTGATAAAACGGATTCGCAATGAAGTCACCCAATCGGGGATTTCAACCGGAAACAAAAGCAACAACAATCGTTTAGGAAGATTATAAAGCTCTCGTCTTTGATAAATAAACTACAAAGGTATTTCTTATTACATCTCATCCGAGTGAGTACTTAAGTATAAAAGGGGCGGAGCAGCTCCGCATTCCAAGCTCGTGGCTCATCTTTCTGATGCTCGACATTGTAAAGATGGTATGCTCCATTGTGGAGAACTCTGGTGATAATGAAGGGGCCTTCCCAAGCAGGGGAAAGCTTGTGTGGCTTCGGTTGATCCACTTGAAGAACCAAGTCTCCCTCTTGAAAGGCTCGACCCCTCAGGTTTCTGGCATGGAATCGACGCAAGTCTTGCTGATAAATGGTCGACCGGATCAATGCCATCTCTCTTTCCTCTTCTAAGAGATTGACTGAATCCTGTCGGGCATGTTCTGCTTCCTCTTCAGAGAAGAGCTCGACTCGGGGTGCGTTGTGGAGCAGGTCACTTGGCAAAACAGCTCCGGCTCCATAGACCAAAAAGAAAGGAGTTCGTCCGGTCGACCGATTGGGAGTTGTCCTCAAACCCCAAAGAACTGATGGAAGTTTGTCGACCTAGGCGCCTGCTGCGTGTTTGAGATCACGCATCAGTCGGGGTTTCAGTCCTTTGAGAATTAGGCCATTTGCCCTTTCCGCTTGTCCATTCGATCAAGGGTGAGCGATCAAGCATAGTCGACTCGTGTGCCTTGAGAAGCGCAGAAGCTCAAAACTCTTCGTAATCGAAGTTCGACCCTTGTCGCTGATGATGCTTGTGTGGAACTCCATATCTGAATGTCAATTCTCGATGAAGCCGACAATGTGCTGGCTTCAAGATTCTTGATTGGTTTAGCTTCAATCCATTTGGTAAAGTTGTCGACTGCTACCAACACATGAGTGAAGCCGCTTCTTCCAGTTCTCAGTGGTCCAATCATATCCAATCCCCAAACAGCAAAGGGCCAGACGAGGGGAATGGTCTTCAAGGATGACGCTGGCTTGTGAGACATATCAGAGTAAACTGGCAGCCCTCACATCTGCCGACTATATCTTTAGCCATCTCGTTTGCTCGTGGCCAATAAAACCCGGCTCGGTATGCTTTAGCCACTATGGCCCGAGAAGACGCATGGTGGCCACAGGTCCCCGAGTGGATGTCATTGAGGATCATTCGACCTTCTTCTGGCATTATGCATTTCCTCGACCAATTCTACCACACTTTCCCTGAACAATTGTCCCCTTATCACAGTAAAGGCCTTGGATCGACGGACGATCTGTCGAGCCTCTTCTTCATCTTCTGGGAGTTCTTTCCTAAGGATGTACGTGATGTAAGGTACTGTCCAGTCGGGAGTGATGACCAGAACCTCCATGATTAGGTCGACCAAGGCCGGGATCTCGACTTCAGTCGGATCTATGGCGCTCTTAGGTTGCGGGGGCTCTTCTGTAAAAGGATCTTCTTGAACTGATGGTGTGTGAATGTGTTCCAGAAACACATTGCTGGGAATGGCTTCTCTCTTGGAACCTATCTTCACCAAATCATCGGCTGCTTGATTTTTCAGTCGGGGTATATGATGGAGCTCTAACCCTCAAACTTCTTTTCCAACTTTCTCACCGCATTGCAAGAGCTTGATCATGGTTGGGCTTCTGACGTCCCACTCTTTCATCACTTGATTGACTACCAAATCTGAGTCGCCATAGACCATGAGGCGACGGACGCCGAGTGAAATGGCCATGCGCAACCCATATAAGAGTGCTTCATATTCTCCTTATTTATTGGAGGAATCAAAGTGAATCTGGAGTACATATCTAAGCTTGTCCCCTCGTGGGGATACTATTACCACCCCGGCACCAGAACCATTCAGCATCTTGGAACCGTCAAAGAACATGGTCCAGTGCTCCGAGTGAACTTGAGTTGGCAGTTGCTGTTTGATCCACTCGGCGAGGAAATCAGCTATTGCTTGGGACTTCATAGCTTTCTTTGCCTCAAACTTAATATCTAAGGGAAGGAGTTCAATCGCCCATTTTGCCACTCGACCAGTTGCATCTCTGTTGTGCAGAATCTCTGATAATGGAGCATCGCTGACGACTATAACAGAGTGGTCAGAGAAATAGTGTGCAACCTTCTTCGTGGTCATGTAAATCCCATAAACAAGCTTCTGATAGTGCAGATATCTCTGTTTCGACGGAGTCGGAACTTCAAAAATATAATAAACCGGGTGCTGAACTTTATAGGCCTTTTGCCTCTTCTTCTCCCTCGACCATAAGTATGTACTGACGACTTGTCCAGTGGCTGCTATATAAAGCAGTAAAGGCTCTTTGCTGATTGGGGCAACAAGCACCGGCTAGGTGGAAAGCAGGGCTTTTAGCTCTGCAAACGCTGCATCAGCTTCGGGAGTCCACTCGAACTTATCTGACTTCTTCATCAATCGGTAGAGAGGCAGCGCCTTCTCACCGAGTCTGGAAATGAATCTACTTAGGGCGGCCAAACAACCAGTAAGCTTCTGGACATCATGCACACGCACAGGGTGTTTCATTCGGAGTATGTCACCAACTTTCTCGGGATTAGCATCGATCCCTCGTTCTGAAACGATAAAACCGAGTAGATTTCCTCCTGAAACTCCAAACGTGCACTTTGATGGATTAAGCTTGATATCGTACCTTCTGAGGTTGGCAAAGGTTTCAGCAAGGTCAGCCAGTAGGTCGGAACCTTTACGTGACTTGACCACAATGTCATCCATGTACGCTTCCACATTCCGACTGATTTGAGTGAGTAAACACTTCTGAATCATCCGCATGAATGTGGCTCTAGCGTTCTTCAGACCGAATGTCATAGTGACATAACAGAAGCACGTGAATGGGGTGAAAGCTGTTTTAATTTCATCAGGTCCATACAGATGGATCGGATGATATCCGTAATAGGCGTCCAAAAAGGACAAACAGTCACACCCCGCAGTCGAATCAACTATCTGATCGATGCGGGGGAGAGGAAAGTGATCCTTCGGGCAGGCCCGATTGATATGCTTGAAGTCGATGCACATGCGAAGTGAATCGTCCTTCTTAGGGACCATGAAGACATTAGCTAACCACTTGGAGTGGTAAATCTCTCGAATAAACTCAGCTGCCAGGAGCCGAGCCACTTCTTGACCGATTGCTTTTCTCTTCTGAACGGCGGACCGTCGAAGATGTTCCTTGACCGGTTTTACCTTTGGGTCGACTCGCAAATGATGCTCATCCATTCCCCTGGGAACACCCGGCATGTCAGAAGGTTTCCATGCAAAGATGTCCCAATTCTCACGGAGGAACTAGATGAGCGCTTCTTCCTATTTGGAGTCGAGAGTTGTTGAAATGTTGGTCGGAGCAGCGTTGGGGTCAGTCGGGTGGATATGAATCGGTTTCATTTCACCGGACGACTGAAATGCTGAATCCGTTGTAGGCTTCTTAGCTCGCAGCAAATCACTCGGATCCGCATTTTTCTGGTACTCCTGCAATTCCACTCATCGCCATCTCAAGATCGGGCGATCTTGAGCCCTTCCGGAAGCACTCTTCGCCTTCTTTTCGATTGCCGGTGATAGTGATCACACCTTTGGGACCAGGCATCTTCAATTTGAGGTACACATAGCATGGTCGAGCCATAAAACATGCATAAGCCGGCCTGCCCAGAATGGCGTGATAAGCACTCTGGAAATATACAACTTCAAATGTCAACTTTTCTTTGCGGTAATTCTTGGAATCACCGAAAGCCACGTCAAGAGCAATCTGGCAGAGTGATTCAGCCTTCTTGCCTGGAATGACTCCATGGAAACTCATACTGCTTTCAATCGAGTGCGGACATCGGAATGCCCATCCTTCCAACGCTTACGCATACGTAATGTTCAGTGCCAATCGCCACCATCCATCAGTACTTTAGTCAGTCGAGTGCCTTCGACAACTGGATCGGCCACCAAAGCTTGCCTCCCAGGGGTGGCTGTGTGCGTCGGGTGATCGGACTGGTCGAATGTGATGGCTGTCTGAGACCATTTCAAATAACTGGGTGTCGCCGGAACGACCATATTCACTTCTCTGTTGATCACTTTCAGTCGACTCTTGCTCTCAACATCAGCAAAAATCATCAAAGTGGAATTGACGTGAGGGTAACCATCATCACTCTCCTCCTTGTCCTCAACCTTGTCTGACTCTTTTTCCTTGTCTTTGGGTTGTTACTCTCGTAACTGCTGGATCAGGAGCCGACACTGCCGAGTGGTATGCTTTGGATAAATGATTTTACCCTCTTCATCTTTCTTTGTGTGGATGTGGCATGGCAAATCTAGCACATCATTTCCATCTTGATCTTTTATCTTCTTAGGGTTCCATGGCCCCTTGGGCTTCCCTTTGGATTTTCCTTGAGTCACGGCTAAGGTTTCTCCAGGAGCAACTGGCTCGGCTTTGCGCTTCTGCTTCCCACTGGAGTTTCCTCCTCCGGTTTCATGGGCGACTAATTTGTGCATGCCACTCCGGAGCCGATCCTCTTCTTCACCATTAGCATACTTGGTGGCAATCTCCATCATTCGACTCAGAGACATGTCTCCGGTCTGACCGAACTTCAAGTTCAACTCTTGATATTTGACGCCTTCCTTGAAGGCACAAACTGCTTGGTGATCAGACACGTTCTCTACTGTATGATGCAGTGTGATCCATCTCTGGATATAATCCCTCAAAGTTTTATTTGTCTTCTGCACACAAGATTGCAGCTCATAACCCCGCTGGTCGCTTTGCATGTCCCTTCAAACGTTCTGACAAACACTCGGGCAAGATCTTCCCAAGTGTAAATGTTGCTGGGTGCTAATTGATTCAGCCATGCTCTGGCCGAGCCCTCCAACATCAGAGGCAGGTGTTTCGTGGCCACTTCATCATTGTCGCCGCCAATCTGAACAGCCACTCGGTAATCCTCAAGCCAAGTATCAGGCTTGGACTCACCAGTGAACTTACTGACTCCAGTCGCCAACCTCAAGTTGGGAGGAATCACCGCGGCCCTGATGGCTCTGCTGAAGCACTCTCGACCTGATACGCGCACTCTCTTCGCTGGTGGGTACATCCTGTCATGACCTTCTCGGTGAGCTCTGTTCCTGTCGACCAAACCCTGAACGAGAATAGATCTCGCATCAAAGCCTGGCTCCCTGGGGTCGACTGGAATCCTTCGCCCAACACTATGAGGGCGTTTGTCATCCTGCTGTCGAGGCACGTATGATCCACTCCTTGGGGGAGGTGTGGGCACTCGACGACGATCATCAAGATCGAGTCGGTGATCATACTGCTCACAGTTTCTGTAATGATCACGCCGGTCACCATGTCCCTCACGCCTCGGGGGCGATCTTGGGTTGTGAGCCGACTGGACTGTATCTGCAACAATGGACCCGCTATGGATCCTAATCCGTGACTGTGACACGGCCGTATTCTGCTCTCCCGCTGCCCGGAGTAAAGCTCTAATCTGCATTAAACCTCTACCAGCTTCTGACTGGGAGGGCTGAATTGACTCGGCTATTCGATCTGCAGTTGTAAGATTTTGGATCGGAGTTCGATATACCTGAGTCGGAGGTGGAAAAAGCTGGCGTCGACTGGATTCTAGAACCCTTTGCCGCCCACGCTCGTCGAGTACTCGCTGGAGATTTTCCAGTCGAGTGCGCTCAGCCATATTGGCCAGGCGCGCATCCTCCAAGGCCCGGGCCTCGGGGGTTTATCCAACGATAGGAGTGTGAAGAGCATCCATGTTCCGGCGGCGAAGTTCCTCCCTCTGCTCCGAAGAGAGGGGCTCGGGGAGGTACTCCTCATGGGCATGTGACGGATCGCCTCTGCTGTCTCCACTGTCGGCGCGAGGGAAGCCGGGAGGACTGCGAGGTCGATCGACCATCAGGACCTCCACCGCTGGATCACTATTGTCGCACTCAGATGTGGTCTCTGCGGAGCCAGTCGAACAGGCCGTAGAGAGATTCGTCGGGCTCGGTTGCCGTGACTTGGGGGTGGCCGTCTGGCGAGCCACCACATGCCTCACCCATCGCTGAAGCCTTGACCGACCGGAGTGCTTGCGCCGGCGGGTGACGGGGCGGGAGGACGCCACAGGTGCCGACCGATACTAGGTCGACGGCTGCCTCAGGAGGACGCCAAGGACGCACGCGCGAAAGTGCGTTGCCCCGCGGACGAGGAGTGCATCAACGTCGAGTGGAGCCTCCTGAAGCCAAGCGGAGTCGTCGGCGACGAACACGAGCGTGCCGAGACGGATCTCGGGGCCCTCAGCCAAACCTCCGCCTGAAACCATGATGAAGGGGATCGGAAAGATTGCAACTTCTCCAACAAGTCGCTAAGACACGCGCCCCAAGGTGGGCGCCAACTGTCGTGGTTCTGAGTCTGACAATAGAATAGGGGGTAGGAATGTAGAGGCAAGATCCTAGCTATGGAGGAGTTTTACACGCAAGTTTTATGTCACACCCTGATTTCCATGGCACAACACTTAAGATGTTAAATCATGATAAATTGTGGTTTGACAAAAACTTTTGTGTGTTTTGGTCTTTGCTTGATTTGATTTTGTCTACTGTTTGCAAGTGCTCTAAAAATCAAATAAATCCTCCAACTCTTATACTCATTCTCCTTGATCCAAAAACCTCGCCCAATGATCATGCCATGTGTATAGGACACAAAAAATAATTTCTTGCAAAAATAATTTGGCCAAATAGTATTTTCAAAAATTAGTTTTTCAAAAATTAGTTTTTCAAAAACCCCTGAATTGAGGTTTGCACTGCAAGTACTTAATTAAGGGCAGTAAAAATCTTTCCAAAAATATATTTGACTCCTATTAGATATAGGATACCCAGAAACCACAAAAATATAATTTTGAAAGTTATTTTTTCTATTTTATTTAAAGGCTTTTTCTTAAGGCCAAAAATGGTCTTTAATAGGTTTAATATATTTGAGGTCATGGAATTAATTTTCTTGCCCAAACCAACAACAAACACCTTCTGCCATTTTTCCAAAATCATCATTTTGACCACTTCCACTCTTCTCCATGACCTCAACTTTTTACCACAACCCCTCAGAGTCCCCTTGCACCTCCAGTAACTCTTCCCTGGCCTCAACTCAATGATTGAGGGGTGAAACCTCCTCATTTACCCCCTCTGGACAGCCACTGTTCACCTCTCTCTTCACCTCCCCTCTCATCTAGTGGCTCTCCAGTGCATCCAATGCCTCTCCACACTTCTTTACTACCCCCTAGCACTACCAGACATTAGTGGCCGCGCCCACTTTGCAAAAACAATGGCCATGCCGGCCAAAGACGCGCTCTGGAGCATGCTACAGTGCGCTCTAGCACTGTAGCCGCTCTCTGCCCGAGCCACCGGACCACCTAGGGCCTCCCCCTCGTGTTCCCCGAGGTCGCCTCGACGTCCAGTATACGGCACGCTATCGGCCCCCTTCTTCCTCTCTCTCTCCTGCCCCTGCTCGCACGACTACTTAGTTCGAGAACCCCTAGGGTAGGATGAGTCGTGTACCCCCCTATGCGCAGTCGAGTCCGTATGATGGTTCGAATAGAACCATGATTGTGTGTTGCTTGCATTTATTTGTTTGTGTTTTGATATCAGTTGCCCTTTTGCCCTAGGCAACAAGTACGCGACTATATCACCTGCCTTATTTTGTTGTTTGTGTTTGGCCCTTTTTGGCACTTGTTGTTTGCACTTGGACTATATAACCCCCTTTAGGCATCCCCCTCCTCTATGCTACTTTTCTCTCTCATCTCTCTCCTCAACTGAAGGCTAGCAAGACAAGATACACCAAGGATTCTACTTTGGCAACCAACCAGCACTGAAGACTTTTGCTGCAGCCTCCTCGACCAAGTGAAACCCCGTAGAGTTATGTTTAACCCTCCAAACTAGAACCCTATCCCTATACCCTACAAGACTTCACGAGATACCCCAGCCTACTTTGCGTACCCCATAGACTTCATGAAATACTTGGACAAGTTAGTTGTCATCTTTCTTTGATGACATACTTGTCTACCCGAAGTCGGAAGAAGAATCATTGAGCTGGTCAAGGAACATCTGAAGATCGTCATGTCTAGGAGGAAGAACTATACCAACCACCGTCGTCAAGAAGTAAACCTCCGCGTTGAAGACCGTGTGTATCCGCAAGCCACTCCTCTCTAAGTAACCAAGCATTTCCATGACAAGGAAACCCACACCAAGATTCATCGGCCCTCTTCGAGATCACTCCAAGATTTAACAACCCCCTTAGAGATCGCCACAAGACGAAGAGTAGACAACTACCATCTAGAGTTACCACCTGAGTTACCTGATGAGCACAACGCTTTCCATGCATCACAACCCCGGAAGTGTTTCCAACTTCCTAACTTGCCCAATCTCTACGAGGGCATTGACCACCGAGCCATCGACCCCTAGCCCAATCTAACCTGCCGCGAGCTACCCATTAGCAACCTGGATCAAGAAGAGCGTCATACACGAAGCCACACTATCAAGTACTTCAAGCTCAATGGAGCACTACATGGAAGTAGAAGCAGTATGAGGACGTGAAGACTACCCCAAATCCAAGTTTACGTATTCCTTCCCGCGCCTAGTCTGGGAATCTCGGGGACGAGATTCTTGTAAGGGGGTAGGTCTGTCACACCCTGATTTCCATGGCACAACAGCTTAAGATGTTAAATCATGATAAATTGTGGTTTGACAAAAACTTTTGTGTGTTTTGGTCTTTGCTTGATTTGATTTTGTCTCGTTTGCAAGTGCTCTAAAAATCAAATAAATCCTCCAACTCTTATACTCGTTCTCCTTGATCCAAAAACCTCGCCCAATGATCATGCCATGTGTATAGGACACAAAAAATAATTTCTTGCAAAAATAATTTGGCCAAATAGTATTTTCAAAAATGAGTTTTTCAAAAACCCCTGACTTGAGGTTTGCACTGCAAGTACTTAATTAAGGGCAGTAAAAATCTTTCCAAAAATATATTTGACTCCTATTAGATATAGGATACCCAAAAACCACAAAAATATAATTTTAAAAGTTATTTTTTTCTATTTTATTTAAAGGCTTTTTCTTAAGGCCAGAAATGATCTTTAATAGGTTAAAATTATTTTAAAGCTTTAAAAATATTTGACAAAAATCAGGGAAACTCAGTGGGCATATATTTCCCATATATAAGAGTTTCAACACATGGTCATGTTCAAAATATTGGTCAAATCCCTCAAAAACCCTTTCTGGATATTTCAAGCTTTTGAAATATTTACAAGGGAAATATTCTCCAAAAATTCCAAGAAAATTCTAGCATGTCACATATGACATGTTTGATGGTCGTGCCAAGTCTCATGTCATGGAGAACAGTATAACCCCATGAAACCCTCCCAAAACCACTTCTGTCCTTTTTCAAGTTTGAACAACTTTGCACTGCCAAACATGTCCAAATGTTCTCAAACCCTATGAACATGCTCAAATGGTCTAATAATACATCTAGACCAAGTGGCACAAGTTGGAGAACAAGTTAACTTGATCAAAGTTCCCCAAAACCCTTCCTGTCCAGAACCAAATTTGAACAACTCTACACTGGCAACTTTCTCCTTTTGATCTCAACTTTTGTGGACATGTTCATAACCTCAAATGATGACACTACACCAAGTGGTGCATCAAGGAGAATAGATTTGCATGACTAAATCTTGGCAAAGCCATTTCTGCTGATTTCTAAGGTTTACCAAGGTTACATTGGCTACTTTGCCCAAATAAGCTCAAACTTGGTGGAACACCCTACTTCTATGTGCCATTCCATCCTGTTAATTCTCATGGCAAGTGGAATTAATTTTCTTGCCCAAACCAACAACAAACACCTTCTGCCATTTTTCCAAAATCATCATTTTGACCACTTCCACTCTTCTCCATGACCTCAACTTTTTACCACAGCCCCTCAGAGTCCCCTTGCACTTCCAGTAACTCTTCCCTGGCCTCAACTCAATGATTGAGGGGTGAAACCTCCTCACTTACCCCCTCTGGACAGCCACTGTTCACCTCTCTCTTCGCCTTCCCTCTCATCTAGTGGCTCTCCAGGGCATCCAATGCCTCTCCACACTTCTTTACTACCCCCTAGCACTACCAGACAATAGTGGCCGCGCCCACTTTGCCAAAACAATGGCCATGCCGGCCAAAGACGCGCTCTGGAGCACGCTACATTGCGCTCTAGCACTGTAGCCGCTCTCTGCCCGAGCCACCGGACCACCTAGGGCCTCCCCCTCGTGTTCCCCGAGGTCGCCTCGACGTCCAGTATACGGCACGCTATCGGCCCCCTTCTTCCTCCCTCTCTCTCCTGCCCCTACTCGCACGCGCACCATGGCCGCCCGAGAGCTCCAACGGGCTTGCTCACACGCGCGCTGCCCTGACGCTCCCCCGGTCCTTCTCTCCCTTCCCCTGGCCTTAGACCATGCCCAGGAAGACCCCGACTCGAAGCCAAGCACTCCTGTGCCCTCCAGCGATGGCTACGACCTCGCCGGCGCACGGCCCCGCTGTGCACCTCGCCCCCTTCTATTTAAGGCCACCCCCGAGCCTCCTCTCTACTCCTTTGCCTCTCTCTCCCTCCCAGAGACCCCCTGGACCAACTCACTCCTCTCCCTGCGCCCTCCATAGCCCTCCATGGCCGGAGAGCCGCCGCCGGCCTCCAACTAAATTCATCCAAGCCCGAGCTCTTCTCCTTCTCCTCTCTCCACCTGCAGGCTCCCCTGAGTAAGGCGGAGCTCCCACGCTCTTTCCCTCGTCCGAGGACGCACTGCAGCGCCATGCCCCAACTTCACCGTCGCCTCCGTCCACCGCGGGCGATGCACCGCCCGCATCCCGCCACCCCAGCCGTCGTGGCGCACCTCGGCGGGTGCGTCACGCTCTCCTGAATCGGTCGGCATGCTGGGCATCGCCGGAGGTGGCCCATGCTGCCCGGGAGAGCGCCGGCGCCCATTCGGCCTCCCCTCCCCTGCCTCTGCTCTATTCGAGCGGGAGGTAGGCGATGGCCTGGGCGCTGGGCCCCGCGCGTCAGCAACCCAGCGCCTGGGGCCCGCCATTTAAGTGGAGACGGGCCGGGAGAATACGCCTTCAACGTCGCATGTCGTCCGCGTGGCCGAGCCGCTGGGCCGGCCCACGGCTATCTCTCGCCGGTGCGCAGGATAAGGGTAATGCCTTATATTTCTTTTTATTCTTTTCCAGTGAGTTTCTAAAATCCATAATAATTCAAATAGACTCCAAATTTGATGATTCAAATTTCCAGAGACTCCATAAATCAAGTCTTATTTACTAGGCCATAGTGGACATTTTTGTTGTCCTTGGTTTTCACTAAACCTTTTAAAAAGGTCATTTATCCACATAAGTCCACTTCAAAAATCCATATTATATTCATTTCAACTCCAAATCCAGTGAAACCAATTTCTAAATTTTTCTAAAATCATGCATGAATTAATGGGTACTTTTACTCATTTTTATAAAATGGCATTCCATGGACAACTTGTGGATCCATCAAATCCATTGATTCCATTATATTGAAATGTTCAGAAATACCCACTGATCCAAATCCAATGAAACCACTCTGGTTATTTTTCATATAACCAGAGAAGTCCTAGAAAAGTCAAATTAATATTTTTAGAGCACTTTTATTTTCTGCCTTGTTGTGTTGCTTATTATGGTTACTTTCGACGATAGTTTACGAAATAGACGAAATGCTCGGAGTTGGACCAGAGATATTTGAAGACCTCGAAGACTTTGTTAAAACAGGCAAGCAGCCCTTTGACCATGTATGTGAAACCTTTTTATGCATGCCATATAGCACTTTTATTGCTTGCATCGGAGACATGTTATTGTGGTGACCACATGGGGTGGCTTGCCACCGTTACTTCCTCGTTGATACTTGCATTGTGCGTGACCCTACCTTCTTATGAGGGTTATGCCGGGGGAGTAGATAGGATGCTAAAGTAGTGCTACGCAAAAAGGGACGGGTATATGCATGGTGAAGGAGACAAAGTATTTTCAAAGGACTTTTTGAAAACCCCGGCGGGTGCCACTTATGCCCGAGGGAGATGATGAGATGGGTAACCACTTGATGACGAAGTGGTGTACCGAGGCAAGTGTGTGGTTTTCAAACTGGATTAGATTTAAGATTTGTCGATTGTCCCAACCTTACATGCTAACCACTCTACCCTTGTATGGGAAAGGGCATTATTGATTACCTAGGCCGATACTATCTTGGAGCCCGCATTACTAGTGATGGGGAGAGTTGGTGCTCTCTCGGACGGGTCGTGCTGTAGGGGCGGCCATGACTGTCTTTACAGGGCACCGGATACACAGTTGTGTCCCCTCTCGGATGTTACGATCTCGAGTGAGACTCGTATGATGTACATCGTGAGGATACGGAACAACGAGTGGACTCCTTGTTAGTGTCGTCTTGGGAAAGATAGTGATCGGGTGCTTACCCCGGGTACTTGAGGTACCGCGGGTCGTGGATGGCACGGAAGTTCCCCGGATCTTATGGGTAAAGTGTGCAACCTTTGCAGAGTGTAAAACTATTCGAATAGCCGTGTCCACGGTCAAGGACAGTTGGGTGGTGCTGCTTAAACTACGTCCAGAGCTTTACAAACCATGTGTGTGTGTGTGTGTGTGTGTGTGTGTGTGTTGATAAAACTACTTGGGTCCAGTCAAGGGACTTGACATGATTGAGTTGGGTTGGTGCCCACTCTATTTATGTTGATATCTGTAACCTGTCCTCATGGTTACTTGAGTTCTCCTGATGCATGTCTTACAAATGGTTGAACATGCCATTGCACTCAAAACTAGCTTTCGCAAAATTTACCTATATCATGCATTGTTACATCTTGGACCAAAACATGGGTTGCTTACAGTACATTCAAAGTACTCATTGGCTTGCCTTGGTTATTTTATTGGCCAGGCATGAAAGAACAAGATATATTGAAGAGTTCCTTGGTGACGATCGTGCGAGCTAGGACGCTTTCCCAGTCAGAATGCCTGTAGGGTTAAGGCAGATGGCATGGGTCCAAGTTATCGACGAAGATTTCCGCTGCGATGATATACTCAAGACTTGACCATAATGGTCCTACTTGTGTAAAACGGTATGTATGGATGTAAGACTCTTGTTATTCAGCTTCTGTGTGTTCAGTGAGCATTGATCTCTGGGATCACTGTACACGTGCATTCGGTGAACACGACTTATGAGTCGGGGTCCCCACATTTTACGAGTTCAGGCCCTTCTCCAAGAAAGTAATAACCCCACGTCTCGGAGCCCGGAGGCGGACGACTGGATTATAAGCGTGTGAGTTACAGGGTGTGCGAACCCTTGTCCCAGAGGAGGGGGGTGGCTTATGGCCAGGACCCCAGCTCCCCTCCGTTACATAGGATTCAATGTACATAAAGATGTGGCATTACAGGTAACGCCTGTATTGAAGTGCTACAAATGATCATTAAATATCTAAGTAAATGCCCGACCGTTGCTGCGCGGAGCGGCTTTAGGTCTTCTTTTTGTCGAGTGGTTTGATGGTCGAGTGACCTGGATAAAGTAGGATCTCTGAGTGGATGGTAGGTTGAGAGTACTTCACTCGACGCCTTTGCTGGATCCCTTCTTCTAATTCTTGAACTTCTTTGTTCTTAGGACAAGGACCTTAGGTAGGATGTATAGGTCAGGCCTATTACCCTATCCTAGGTTTGTGTCCACATCAACTGGTATTGGTAAGATTGAGCTGGTGGGTACATACTTGGTAAGTCCTGAGAGGTAGTTGCTGGGGCACTTCATCTTGGCCAGAGCCCGCCGAAAGTCAGTGGCGGCGAAGGCGAGCTGTTCCTCCGGGTCGAAGCGTGGATCAGTGCCACTGACATGTGTACCTACAAGCAACTAGTAAATGGTAGAAGTTAAACTTCAATTGCACAAATGATGTGAAATACTGTAAGACATGGGATGCAGCTAACCTTGACGGCAAACAACAACATCGGTCGTTATGACCCTGCGTAAGTACATGGACAAGCATGTTAAGTACAGCAGGGTTAGCATCCACCAAAAAAAGCAAATGGGGCAGCATCTCCAGTATATCTTCATTGCAGAGAGTAGCATGGTAGCAAATGGACAGAAAATGGATACAACTGTTAATTGCAACAGGCTTAACAACATCCTAAGTCATGTTTTGTAAGTTTGTAGCCATTGAAATGCAACTGTTTAAAAATGGATTCAACTGTTAATTGCAACAGGCTTAATAGACATTGAAATCGGTACTGATAAAAATGCAATTGGCATAGTTAAACATCATAAGGCAGGTGCTGCCAGAGCAGAGAATGGCCCAGATGTCTATAAAAAGGCAGGGAAAGTAGCAAAAATGTGTTAGGCATGTTTACTAGAAAATGGTTAATACATCGACCGTACAGAACATAGCCATTAATTGCAACTGGTATTTGTAAGATTGAACTGGTGAGTACATATTGGTAAGTCCTAAGAGGTAGTTGCTGGGGCACTTCATCTTGGCCAGAGCTCGCCCAAAGTCAGCGACGGCGGAGGTGAGTTGTTCCTCTGGGTCGAAGCATGGATCAGTGCCACTGACATGTGTACCTACAGGAAACCAGTAAATGGGTAGAAGTTAAACTGCAATTGCACAAATTATGTGAAATACTGTAAGACATGGGATGCAGCTCACCTCGACGGCAAACAAAAGCATCGGCCATTATGACCCTGCGTAAGTACATGGGCAGGCATGTTAAGTGCAACAGGGTTAGCATCCACTAAAAATAGCAAATGGGCAGCATCTCTAGTGATATCCTGAGTCAAGTATTGTAAGTTTGTTGATGGTATTGGTGAAATTGAGCTGCACACGGTAATATTTGAACATCACATAGTGTGTAGTACTGAAGTAAACAAGACACGAATATCCTTAGTACATCAACCGTAAAAATCATAGCCGTTGCAAGTGGTATTGGTAAGATTTAGCTGGTCAGATCTTACATGTTAAGTCCTGGGGGGTAGTCGCTGGGGGACTTCATCTAGGCTAGAGCCTGCACCATGTCGGCGGCGGTGGCGGAGGCGAGGTGTTCCTCCGGGTCAACACGCACAGCGGCCATCGCGCCATGGATCGCCATCAGCTCCTGGTGGGGGGGATTTAGAGGCATGAGGATGTTTCGCAGATGCCATTTAAGCAATCAGGTCGGGGACGTGATAGAGATCGGTGGGTTACCTGACTGGATCCGAGCAGAACGTGGATGTGGTTGAAGCTATGGTTGCGTGATAACCCACAAGTATAGGGGATCAATTGTATCCTCTTTCGATAAGTAAGAGTGTCGAACCCAACGAGGAGCTAAAGGTAGAACAAATATTCCCTCAAGTTCTATCGACCACCGATACAACTCTACGCACGCTTGACGTTCGCTTTACCTAAAACAAGTATGAAACTAGAAGTACTTTGTAGGTGTTGTTGGATAGGTTTCCAATAATATAAAGAGCACCTAAATAAAGACTAGGGGCTGTTTAGGTAAAGAAGCACTAACGTTAGTTTTAATAGAGAGCTTTTTGTCATGAGAAAGTTATTTGTCCCTAGGCAATCGATAACTAGACCGGTAATCGTTATTGCAATTTTATATGAGGGAGAGGCATAAGCTAACATACTTCCTCTACTTGGATCATATGCACTTATGATTGGAACTCTAGCAAGCATCTGCAACTACTAAAAATCATTAAGGTAAAACCCAAACATAGCATTAAAGTATCAAGTCCTCTTTATTCCCATACGCAAACAACCTACTTACTCGGGTATATGCTTTTGTCACTCACACCACCCACCATAAGCAAATCATGAACATATTGCAAACCCTACAGCGGGGATCCCTCACACTTGCGCGACATGGAGGGCACCATAGGACAGCACCAATAATAAAACATGCAACTCAAACCAATCACGATCATCAATTAACCCATAGGACAAAACGGATCTACTCAAACATCATAGGCATTGTTGAGGAAATCGTTAACTAGTAGTTGCTCGGTCAGCTAGCGAGTAGGGGATTAATAGGCTAATCAGCAAGTTAATCGGCCCTTTAATCAATTACAGACGATTTAACGGTTTATCGACTACTCGGTGACCCTAGGAGTAGGGATTAATCGGCAAGTTAACTGGTTAATCGGACGAATTCTTGAACAGGGATCATAGGATAGCCATACATCATTGGGAAATAATATATAGCCTTGAGCACCATGTTTAAGTAGAGATTACCGCGGGTAGTAGAGGGGTTACACCGCTGCATAGAGGGGGGAAGAGTTGGTGATGATGGCGGTGAAGTTGATGGTGAAGATTGCGGCGATGATGATGGCACCCGGTGGCACTCCGGCGCCACCGGAAGCGAGGGGGAGAGAACCCCCCCTCCTTCTTCTTCTTCCTTGACCTCATCCCTAGAGGGGAGAAGGGTTTCCCCTCTGGTCCTTGGTATCCATGGTATGGGAGGGGCGAGAGCCCCTCCGAGATTGGATCTGTCTCTCTGTCTCTCTTTGTTTCTGCGTTCTGGGATTCTGCCCTTTCACCGTTTCTTATATATCCGGAGATCTATAACTCCGATTGGATTGAAACCTTCGCCCAGATTTTTCTCCAAAAATTAGCTTTCTTGCGGTAAACGAATATCAGCAACAGCCTTACGGGGGGCCCACGAGGGTCAGGGGCGCGCCCCCTTCCTCGTGGCCCCCTCGGGCACCGTCTCGCGTTGATTCTTCCTCCCATATTTCACAAATATTCCAAAAATATTCTCCGTCCTTCTTTATTCCGTTTGGATTCCGTTTGGTATGGGGTTTCTGCGAAACATAAAACATGCAACAAACAGGAAGTGGCATTGGGCACTGGATCAATATTTAGTCCCAAAAATAGTATAAAATGTTGCCAAAAGTATATGAAAGTTGTATAATATTGGCATGGAACAATCAAAAATTATA
The DNA here is from genome assembly GCA_021605145.1 of Aegilops bicornis. Lineage (NCBI taxonomy): Eukaryota > Viridiplantae > Streptophyta > Magnoliopsida > Poales > Poaceae > Aegilops > Aegilops bicornis. The sequence goes on from CM038672.1 coordinate 576,523,263, forward strand.
GATATGACGGAGACGTATCATTGCGGCGGCAGCGGTTTGAGATGCCGGTAGGGGGAGGCGCGAGGGAGGGGGGATACTGAGGGGAAGGGGATGTGGTTGGAGGAATAAATTCTGAAATCGCGCGCCTAAAAAAATCATATATTCTGGCTATGCTCCATCTTCACCACACAAAGCATTCAAATCATGCACAACCCCGATGACAAGCCGAGCAATTGGTTCATACTTTTTAACGCGCTTCAGCCTTTTCAACCCTCACGCAATACATGAGCGCTAGCCATGGACATAGCACTATGTGTGGAAAAGAATATGATGATGGAGGTTTGTGTGAGAAGACAAAAAAGGAGAAAGTCTCACATCGACGCGGCTAATCAACGGGCTATGGAGATGCCCATCAATTGATGTCAATGTGAGGAGTAGGGATTGCCATGCAAGGGATGCACTAGAGCTATAAGTATCAAAAGCTCAAACTGAAACTAAGTGGGTGTGCATCCAACTTGCTTGCTCATGAAGACCTAGGGCATTTGAGGAAGCCCATCGTTGGAATATACAAGCCAAGTTCTATAATGAAAATTCCCACTAGTATATGAAAGTGATAACTCAAGAGACTCTCTATATGGAGACCATGGTGCTACTCTGAAGCACGAGTATGGTAAAAGGATAGTAGCATTGTCCCTTCTCTCTTTTTCTCTCATTTTTTTTGTTTTTGTTTTTTTGGCCTTCCCTTTTTTCTTTTTTTTCGTCCGGAGTCTCATCCCGACTTGTGGGGGAATAATAGTCTCCATCATCCTTTTCTCACTGGGACAATGCTCTAATAATGATGATCATCACACATTTGTTTACTTACAACCCAATATTACAACTCGATACTAGAACAAAGATATGACTCTATATGAATGCCTCCGGCGGTGTACCGGGATGTGCAATGATCTAGCGTAGCAATGACATCAAAAAAACTGACAAGCCATGAAAACATCATTCTAGCTATCTTACGATCATGCAAAGCAATATGACAATAAATGCTCAAGCCATGTATATGATGACGATGGAAGTTGCATGGCAATATATCTCGGAATGGCTATGGAAATGCCATAATAGGTAGGTATGGTGGCTGTTTTGAGGAAGATATAAGGAGGCTTATGTGTGATAGAGCGTATTGTATCACGGGGTTTGGATGCACCGACGAAGTTTTCACCAACTCTAGAGGTGAGAAAGGGGAATGCACGGTACAGAAGAGGCTAGTAATGATGGAAGGGTGAGAGTGTGTATAATCCATGGACTCACATTAGTCATAAAGAACTCATATACTTATTGCAAAAGTTTATTAGCCCTCAAAGCAAAGTACTACTACGCATGCCCCTAGGGGGATAGATTGGTAGGAAAAGACCGTCGCTCGTCCCCGATCGCCACTCATAAGGAAGACAATCAATAAATACCTCATGCTCCAACTTCGTTAAATAATGGTTCACCATACGTGCATGCTACGGGACTTGCAAACCTCAACACAAGTATTTCTCAATTTCACAATTACTCAACTAGCATGACTCTAATATCACCACCTTTATATCGCAAAACTATTGCAAGGAATCAAACATATCATGTTCAGTGATCTACAAGTTTTATGTAGGATTTTATGACTAACCATGTGAATGACCAATTCCTGTCATCTCTCTAAATAGATATAAGTGAAGCAAGAGAGTTTAATTCCTTCTACAAAAGATATGCCCACGCTCTAACAAATATAAGTGAAGCAAAAGAGCATTCTAAATTGCGGTTTTCTATGTGAAGAGAAACAGGCAATCCAAACTTCAAATGATATAGGTGAAGCACATGAAGCATTCTATAAAGCCATACTCAAAAGGTTTAAGTGAAGTGCAAAGAGCATTCTATAAATCAACCATGGACTATCTCATACCAGCATGGTGCATAAAATAAAAATGAAAACTAAATGCAAAAGATGCTCCAAGGTTTGCACATATCGCATGAACGAAACAAATCCAAAAACATATCGATACTTGTTGAAGAAAGATGGGATGCCTTCCGGGGCATCCCCAAGCTTAGACGCTTGAGTCTCCTTGAATATTTACTTGGGGTGCCTTGGCATCCCCAAGCTTGAGCTCTTGCCTCTCCTCCTTCTCCTCACATCGAGACCTCCTCAATCTTCGAACACTTCATCCACACAAAACTCAACAGAAAACTTGGTAAGACCCGTTAGTATAATAAAGCAAATCACTACTCTAAGTACTGTTGCAAACCAATTCATATTTTGTTTTTGCATTGTAGCTACTGTAATATAACTTTTTCATGGCTTAATCCACTGATAGAAATTGATAGTTTCATCAAAGCAAGCAAACTATGCATCAAAAACAGAATCTGTCTAAAACAGAACAGTCTGTAACAATCTGAACATTAACCATACTTATAGTACTTCACAAATTCTGCCAAAATTAGGAAAAATAAAACATTTGTATATAAAGACATTACAAAAAGTTTCAGAACCGTTTGACGTTCCAGTAAAAAATGAAAAATCGCGCACTACAGCCAAAGTTTCTGTCCTGCACCGTACAAACCAAAAAGCATTGTAAACATCCTAAAGGCAAACCTTGGCACATGTTTTTATAATACAATGGAATTATACAAGGGGACAATTATTTTTATTGAAAAGTTTCTGTAATTAAGATTCACAAAGTTTCCGTGAGCATGAACAAAGTTCAAGGAGCTCTCCCACTTCAACAATGCTTGTCTCTCTCACTTCACTTTCCTTTTTGAAAAGTTTCGGGTTCCCCTCTTTATTTTTTTTGTTTTTAAACTACATAAACACACTCAACAGAAATAAATGACTCTCTAAAACTTCCGGGTTGTCTCCCTGGCAGCGCTTTCTTTAAAGCCATTAAGCTAGGCATATAGTGCTCAAGTAGTGGATCCACCCGGATCCCACGGTATATCAAAGCCAATTTTAATTAACGATGATTTGTAATTTAGTGGTGAGCACAAAGTAACATATATCATGTAATGACGAAGTATAACTCTCTTCCTATGCATCGGCATGTCATACAAGAACAATTCATGCACACAAAGTAAAGGCCAATGCATAGTATACACAGTTTCTTGCAATTTTATCGTATTGGAAACATGGAGAGGCGGAGATATAGTTCCTCTCTCATAATAATTGCAAGTAGGAGCAGAAAGCACATGCATATTATATCTATCAAAATCATCATGTGTAGAAGTAAAACGCAACCCATCAATATAATCCTTAATAAGCAAAAAAATTCGCTGATATAGTGTAGTTTGGAGAATTCAAAAAGATAACAGGACTATCATGCGTGGGTGCAATAGCAACAATTTCATGTTTAACATAAGGAACTATAGCAAGTTAATCTCCATAAGCATAATTCATATTGGCATCTTGGCCACAAGCATAGCAAGCATCATCAAAAAGGGATATTTCAAGAGAATCGTAGGATCTTGAGAAGAGGTGTCTAGAGGGGGGTGATTAGATACTAAGTACCAAAGTTGCAGTTTTTTAACTTCTTTAGGTTTAAGTGGAGTTTAGGCACAAGTTTAACATTCTCAATACATAACAAGCAAGCATGCAAAGAGTGTATGAGCAGCGAAAAGTAAAGCATGCAACTTTCAAGAATGTAAAGGGAAGGGTTTGGAAAATTCAAACGCAATTGGAGACACGGATGTTTTTGTCGTGGTTCCGATAGGTGGTGCTATCGTACATCCACGTTGATGGAGACTTCAACCCACGAAGGGTAACGGTTGCGCGAGTCCATGGAGGGCTCCACCCACGAAGGGTCCACGAAGAAGCAACCTTGTCTATCCCACCATGGCCGTCGCCCACGAAGGACTTGCCTCACTAGCGGTAGATTTTCACGAAATAGGCAATCTCCTTGCCCTTACAAACTCCTTGGTTCAACTCCACAATCTTGTCGGAGGCTCCCAAGTGACACCTAGCCAATCTAGGAGACACCACTCTCCAAGAAGTAACAAATGGTGTGTTGATGATGAACTCCTTGCTCTTGTGCTTCAAATGATAGTCTCCCCAACACTCAACTCTCTCTCACAAGATTTGGATTTGGTGGAAAGAAGATTTGAGTGGAAAGCAACTTGGGGAAGGCTAGAGATCAAGATTCTTGTGGTTGGAATGGAATATCTTGGCCTCAACACATGAGTAGGTGGTTCTCTCTCAGAACTGGTAAGTTGGAAGTGTAGGTTTGTTCTGATGGCTCTCTCCAAGAAAGAAGAGGAGGTGGAGGGGTATATATAGCCTCCACACAAAATCTAACCGTTACACACCATTTACCAAACTCGATGGGACCTAATCATCAAACTCGTCGGACCGATTTAGTAAACCTAGTGACCGTTAGGGTTTTCAGTGGGACTGACATGCAACTCGCTAGGACCGATATGGTTAGGGTTAGGGCATAACGTAATCTCGGTGAGACCGATTACACAAAATCGGTGAGACTGATTTTGGTAATTAGCTAACCAGAGAGTTGGTCAGGCAAACTCGGTGGGACCGATTACTCAAACTCGGTGGGACCGATTATTGTAATAAGTTACCCAGAGAGTTTGCATTGTAATCTCGGTAGTACTGATTACACAAACTCGGTGAGACCGATTTTGGTAACGGACATACACAGAGAGATTGCAATCCCATCTCGGTGAGACCGAGATCCCTATCGGTGAAACCGATTTGCCTAGGGTTTGTGGCAGTGGCTATGACATCTGAACTCGGTGGCGGCGGATAGAAAGAATCGGTAGGGCCGAGTTTGACTTTAGGTTTAGGTCATTTGTGGGTGTCAGAAAGTAGTGGAGGGTTTTGGAGCATATCATTAAGCACATGAAGCAAGAGGCTCATTAAACAACACCTCATCCCTCCTTGATAGTATTGGCTTTTCCTATAGACTCAATGTGATCTTGGATCACTAAAATATAAAATGAAGAGTCTTGAGCTTGAAGATTGAGCCAATCCTTTGTCCTTAGCATCTTGAAGGAGTTCCCACATCCTTTACTCCATGCCACTCCTTTGTTGAACTTATCTGAAACATACTAGATAAAAGTGTTAGTCCAACAAGAGATATGTTGACATTAATTACCAAAACCACCTAGGGAGCACTTGTGCTTTCAGTCTCCCCCTTTTTGGTAATTGATGGCAACATACATCAAAGCTTTAGATAAAGATATAAAGAGTAGCAAGTAAAGCTTCGGAAAGACATGTAAAAAGCATAGGCACCCCCTACATGTATGCAATCATGTGAATATGGAATATAGAAGCATGTGAGAGCATAACCATGATAGAGTAGGCAATGTGTTACATGTATCTTGGCCATATGCATCAGAGCAAAGAATATTAAAGAAAATACCTCCATGCTTATGAGTCCTTCTTGCAAACAGTATGTACATCAGGAAGAATTCCTCATACACACGAGTGTGATGCATATACTTACCTTGTAGTCTTGAGTTGGCTTAGGGTGGAATGAACCTGCACAAACAAGGTTAGATAACACAGGTACATCTACTAGCCAGAGCAAATAGAAGAAACCACAAGAATACCAAGACTGGGATGACATGTAGAGTGAGTACTAAGTACCACATTGGATTAGACATGTCCCCAAGAGTAAAGATATGCAATGAATTTAAATGATTCCTTTCCTTAGATGTCTTGCTCCCCTGAATCTAGCATGGGATCTTTGGGAGAAGATAGGGAACAGAAAATCAGGGCTGAAAGATATAAATGAACAGAACTTAATGCAAATAAGCACGTATGAACATGTCTTTCCCCCAAAAAGACATGTGGCATCTCTCCTCTTGAGCACCAAGCATCTGGGATCCTTGAGAAACACTTTCTACTTGAGTATTCTCTCCCCCTGGAGATCTCTTTCTCCCCCTTAATACTCTCCCCCTTTTTGGAAGTGATAAGCTTTGATGTGATCTCTCTCTCCCCCTTTGACATCAATTTCCAAGAAGGGTCTTCTGGAATTTGTTGTGAATGGGTTTGGTCCTTGAGTCACAACACAAAGCACTGGATAAAATTGTGATGCTTGTAGAGGACAAGATTCATTGAGTGGAGATGGATTTAGAAGAGACACAGAATAAGTGGCAAACTGTTTTTCCTGTTGGGAACTCGGTGGCACCAAGTGGTATGCTTCGGTTGTACCGAAAGGATTCGATTGGACCGAAAACAACAAATCAGTGAAACCGAGTCCATCGCAGAGAAAACACTTGTCACGTCAGCTCACTTGACTAGTAAGATCTCACAAAGATTTGCAAGGAATTTACTGAATGATGTGCAATGAATTGGATGCAGGAAATGCAGAGCAACTAAAAAGAAGAGAAAGAAATGAAAGGAAATCTAGATGAAGTTTTTTTTTGAAAGGGGAAACAAATATGCATGAGTCAAATGCAAAAACTCAGAAAAGAACACGAGAGAACTTCATCTAGAGATGGTTGGCGACAAAGTCACCTATGTTAGAGTATATTCACTTAGGAGTCAAGTGAGATCACTTGATCATATGTCATACTCATCGTTTAAGCTCAAAATGGGGTTACCATTTTTCGTTTAAGCATCTTGATGTATTCACATCTTTTCGAGTTGCTTTAGCTCATGACTCGGAGTAAAGATTCTCTAAGATGGAATAACATACCTTGGTTGGTGGTGTCGACCATGTAGTTGAACTTGTGTGGGTTGCTCAAGGTTGATGTAGCTCATCAAGAGTTGGGAGCACCACTTGGAATTTGAGTCCATCTACCTACATGGGTTAGTTCTTGCAAGGAGTAGCACTTGTGTATCCAAAAATGATAATCATGAAGCTCAACACAGTGCATTAAAGGATATGTTTGAATGATTCCGTGCTTCCTTGTCTTCAACCACCATAGTGTAGAGACTTGGTGATGTAGAGATTGCTCAAGATGTGAGTAGATTACAATCTCATGGAATTTGTTTCAACCAAGTACCTACATGGGTTAGATAACATGCAAGATGCAAATATATCCAAGATATAATATTTTTATCATAAGAGAGATATCATGGATTAGTCATAAGCTCATGTCTTGCATGTATCCAATGGAGTTTATACTCCAAGTTTGAAGCATCAATGATGTTCAATTCTCCTCTCAACCTGCAAAACACTTTCTCATCAAGAGGTTTAGTGAATATATCCGCTAATTGCTTTTCGCTTGTAACATGCTTAAGATTAATGTCACCCTTAGCAACATGATCTCGAATGAAATGATGACGAACTTCAATATGCTTTGTTCGAGAATGTTGTACGGGATTATGACCAATTTTGATAGCACTCTCATTGTCACAAAGCAATGGAACATGTTTCACATATATCCCATAATCTTTAAGAGTTTGGGTCATCCAAAGTAATTGAGCACAACATGAACCAGCGGCAATGTACTCCGCTTCGGCTATAGATAAGGATACCGAGTTTTGTTTCTTGGAGGACCAAGACACAAGAGAACTACCAAGAAATTGACAAGTACCCGAAGTGGACCTTCTATCAACCTTGTCTCCGGCATAGTCCGAGTCGGAGTAGCCAACAAGATCGAAAGAGGCCCTCTTAGGATACCAAATTCCAAAATTTGGTGTATGAATTAAGTATCTCACTATCCTTTTTACGGCCTTAAGATGACATTCTTTGGGAGCGGCTTGATATCTTGCACACATGCACACACTTAGCATAATATCGGGACGTGAAGCACATAGGTACAACAATGATCCAATCATAGAGCGATAAACCTTTTGGTCAACTGGTTTACCATCTTTGGTCAAATCAAGATGTCCACTAGTAGGCATGGGTGTAGACATACCTTTGCACTCTTGCATATTGAACTTCTTGAATAAGTCCTCAGTGTACATCGTTTGAGAGACAAAAGTACCTTCTTTAGTTTGCTTAATTTGCAACCCAAGAAAGAATTTGAGTTCACTCATCATTGACATCTCAAACTTCTCCGACATTAGCTTTCCAAACTTCTCACTAAAATGAGGGTTAGTTGATCCAAATATGATATCATCAACATAAATTTGGCATACAAATAATTCTCCATTAACCCTTTTAGTAAAAAGTGTGGAATCAATTTTCCCAATTTCAAATCCCTTTTCAAGAAAAAACTTGGTCAAGCATTTATACCATGCTCTAGGAGCTTGTTTAAGACCATAAAGGGCTTTGTGAAGTTTGTAAACATGATTTGGTTTCTTAGGATTGACAAAGCCGGAGGTTGTTTAACATAAACTTCCTCCTCTATTTCACCATTTAGAAAAGCACTTTTAATGTCCATTTGGTACAAGGTGATATCATGGTGATTAGCATAGGCAAGTAAGATGCGAATGGACTCAAGTCTAGCAACGGGAGCATAAGTCTCACCATAGTCCATACCTTCGACTTGTGTGTAGCCTTGGGCGACGAGACATGCTTTGTTGCAAACTACTTGTCCAACTTCATCTTGCTTGTTGCGAAACACCCATTTGGTACCGATGATGTTGTGGTTGTTGTCGGGCTTCTCAACCAATGTCCAAACTTGGTTTCTCTCAAAGTTGTGTAGCTCTTCATGCATAGCATTTATCCAATCCGGATCTTCCAATTCTTCTTCGACCTTCATAGGTTCAATGCTAGAGATGAAAGAATAGTTTGCACAAAATTTAGCTAAACGAGTTTTAGAGCGAGTGATTCTCCCGGTTTGAATATCATTGTATATTGCTCGACGGGATGGTCTTTAGCAATTCTTTCTCGAACTCGTGAAAGCTTTTGCTTGGGTCTCGGTTGAACATCTTCTTCATCTTGTTCTTCTTCTTCTTCTTGATCTTCTTCATTGTTGGCGTTGTCGTTTTCTTGTCGTGGTGGAGAAGGAGGTTGTTGACGTTCGTGATGTTCTTCCTCGTTTTCTTTATCTTGGTGTGTTCCATTTGCGGATGCTTCCGTATCAACTCTTGGTTCACCTTGTCGTGAAGTAGAAGCTTACACTTGGACGCATTTAGGTACTCTCCTTCACCTCCGTTGACGGACCTTGCCAATAGACAAGTCTTGGATTGCTTCTGAAGGGTCTTTGTCTCCTACATCAATCGGCAATTGCTCTACTTGCGAGCCGTTAGATTCATCAAACTTCACATCTACCGTCTCTTCAACCTTTCGGGTGAAATTGTTGTAGACATGGTAAGTGTGAGAGTTTGATCCATAACCTATTAGGAAACCTTCATGAGACTTAGGAGCAAATTTTGAACGACGATGCTTAGCAAGAATGTAGCACTTTGAGCCGAATACTCGAAATCCAACTTGGGGTTTGTTACCGGTGAGGAGCTCGTATGCCGTCTTGCCGATTAGCTTGAGAAGATACAAGCGATTTGTTGCATGACAAGCTGTCTCAACCGCTTCTGCCCAAAAGTGCTTCGGCATCTTGTATTCATCAAGCATGATTCTCGCCATTTCAATGAGCGTCCGGTTCTTCCTCTCAAAAACTCCATTTTGTTGAGGTGTGTACGTAGCCGAGAACTAGTGTGAAATCCCTTCTTCGTCAAGAAAGGTGTCCACATTTGCGTTCTTGAACTCCGTTCCGTTGTCGCTGCGAACCTTCTTGATCTTCACTTCAAACTGATTTTGGGCCTTCCTAGCGAAGTTTTTGAAGATCTTTTGGACCTGCGATTTATCATTGAGAAAGAACACCCACGTAAATCTTGAAAAATCATCAACTATAACTAGACCAAAAGAATTTCCACCGAGGCTTTTTGTAAGCGTTGGGACCAAAAAGGTCCATATGAAGTAGCTCGAGTGGCCTCCTTGTGGTCATGATGTTCTTCACGGGATGCCTTCCTCCAACCTGTTTACCTGCCTGACAAGCACTGCAAAGTCTATCCTTATCAAATATGACATCGTTAACTCCAAGGATATGATTTCCTTTAATAAGCTTGTCAAGATTTCTCATGGCAACGTGACCTAGTCGTCTATGCCATAACCAACCTTTTGAGGATTTAGCAATGAAGCAAGTTTTAGGTTGTTCCTTTTTAGAGAAATCAACAATGTAAAGATCACCTCTACGTACAACGGTAAAGACCATTTTATGATTGTCTCAATGAAACACTTGGCAATCTACTTCAGTAAATAGGACATTGAAACCGAAATCAGCAAGTCTAGATACTGAAAGTAGGTTGTAGCCAAGAGATTCAACGAGCATGACATTCTGAATGGAGCTATCATGTGAGATGGCTACCTTACCAAGGCCAACCACCTTACCTTTTGAGTTGTCACCGAAAGTGACATACTTTCGAGGACTATCATTTTCAGCAAGCTCACGAAACATGTCTTTATCTCCGGTCATGCGATCGGTACATCCACTGTCAAGAACCCATTCCTTTCCTCTGACACATATCCTCAAGATTTGCCATAAGACCAAAATGTCTCATTGCATCATCAAGATCGAAGTCACTATCATCATCCTCATCATAGTATCCATGTTCAACATAGTCATGTGGCGGATCAAATCCTAGAGAGGGTAATTCGTTAGAGTGAGTTTGACAATGATCTTGCTTATAATTTCTTATAGCTTCGGAAATAATATCACCAATAATTCCAACATCTCCTTTGGCACGCATAAGGTCGGTAAGTTCAAACAGACGATCACCAAACATAGGATCACTAGTATTCATCTTACTCAAGGCAATAGGCTTATAGAGAATTTCATCTAGATTTTTCAAGGAATAATTTGGAAAGCGTTCCTCAAGAAATTTCCCTATAGTGTAGGCACACTCAAGAGTAGGCAAGATTCTAATTAAGTTTCTAGGCAAGCCTCTAGTGATAAGATTAACAGTTCTAAGATTTCTAGTCATGTCAATAGATTCATCAAGGGTAGGATACATAGGATCAACATGAGGTGCACAAGAGCTAGCAATGTACTTGTTCAAATGATATTGATTGAAAATTACAAGCATCTCATTTTTTCACTCATGAAAATAATCTCCATCAAGAATAGGCACTCTATGTCTAAGACTCCCCAAAGTAGACTCATCCATCTTCCTCCAAAGGTGATTAAACCAAGGCAATGGAGACCAATGCTCTGATACCACTTGTAGGATCTTGAGAAGTCTAGAGGGGGTGATTAGACACTAAGTACCAAAGTTGCAGTTTTTAACTTCTTTAGGTTTAAGTGGAGTTTAGGCACAAGTTTAACATTCTCAATACATAACAAGCAAGCATGCAAAGAGTGTATGAGCAGCGGAAAGTAAAGCATGCAACTTGCAAGAATGTAAAGGGAAGGGTTTGAAAAATTCAAATGCAATTGGAGACACGGATGTTTTTGCCGTGGTTCCGATAGGTGGTGCTATCGTACATCCACGTTGATGGAGACTTCAACCCACGAAGGGTAATGGTTGCGCGAGTCCACGGAGGGCTCCACCCACGAAGGGTCCATGAAGAAGCAACCTTGTCTATCCCACCATGGCCGTCGCCCACGAAGGACTTGCCTCACTAGCGGTAGATTTTCACGAAATAGGCAATCTCCTTGCCCTGACAAACTCCTTGGTTCAACTCCACAATCTTGTCGGAGGCTCCCAAGTGACACCTAGCCAATCTAGGAGACACCACTCTCCAAGAAGTAACAAATGGTGTGTTGATGATGAACTCCTTGCTCTTGTGCTTCAAATGATAGTCTCCCCAACACTCAACTCTCTCTCACAGGATTTGGATTTGGTGGAAAGAAGATTTGAGTGGAAAGCAACTTGGGGAAGGCTAGAGATCAAGATTCTTGTGGTTGGAATGGAATATCTTGGCCTCAACACATGAGTAGGTGGTTCTCTCTCGGAACTGGTAAGTTGGAAGTGTAGGTTTGTTCTGATGGCTCTCTCCACGAATGAAGAGGAGGTGGAGGGGTATATATAGCCTCCACACAAAATCTAACCGTTACACACAATTTACCAAACTCGGTGGGACCGAATAATCAAACTCGATCGGACCGATTTAGTAAACCTAGTAACCGTTAGGGTTTTCGGTGGGACTGACATGCAACTCGGTAGGACCGATATGGTTAGGGTTAGGGCATAACGTAATCTCGGTGAGACCGATTTTGGTAATTAGCTAACCAGAGAGTTGGTCAGGCAAACTCGGTGGGACCGATTACTCAAACTTGGTGGGACCGATTTTGGTAATAAGTTACCCAGAGAGTTTGCATTGTAATCTCAGTAGTACTGATTACACAAACTCGGTGAGACCGATTTTGGTAATGGACATACACAGATAGATTGCAATCCCATCTCGGTGAGACCGAGATCCCTATCGGTGAAACCGATTTGCCTAGGGTTTGTGGCAGTGGCTATGACATCTGAACTCGGTGGCGCCGGATAGAAAGAATCGGTAAGGTCGAGTTTGACTTTAGGTTTAGGTCATATGTGGGTGTGAGAAAGTAGTGGAGGGTTTTGGAGCATATCACTAAGCACATGAAGCAAGAGGCTCATTAAGCAACACCTGATCCCTCCTTGATAGTATTGGCTTTTCCTATAGACTCAATGTGATCTTGGATCACTAAAATATAAAATGAAGAGTCTTGAGCTTGAAGCTTGAGTCAATCCTTTGTCCTTAGCATCTTGAAGGAGTTCCCACATCCTTTAGTCCATGCCACTCCATTGTTGAACTTATCTGAAACATACTAGATAAAAGTGTTAGTCCAACAAGAGATATGTGGACATTAATTACCAAAACCACCTAGGGAGCACTTGTGCTTTCAAGAATCAATGGGATTATAATAGTCATCATAGCAATCATCCTTCGCTAAGCACGAAGGGAAACTAAACAATGTATGAGTTGAAGAGTTACTCTCATTAGAAGGTGGGCACGGGTGATCAATCCGCTCTTCCTCCTTTTGTTCTTCGCTCTCCTCCTCATCTTTTTCATCCAATGAGCTCACAGTTTCATAAATTTCTTCTTCCATAGACTCCTGCAAAATATTAGTCTCTTCTTGGATAGCGGAGACTTTCTCAATAAATGCATCAATATCGGCATTGTATTCATAATTCTCATAACAATATTTAAGGATAGCTAAATTTCCAGGTCTATAAACAGCATCATAAAGATTTTCACACTCTTTAAATACAGATTCAATTCCATAAGCACCCATAAAAGCAACAAATTCTGCTATTTGTTCCACATCATAGTAATCATATATACCTCTAGCATAAGAAGCCAAGGTTTCATTATCATTAAATTTGCATGAAAAGGGAAGGTGTGGAGCCTTCATCTTAGAGCAACAAGTATAATCATATCTCAAGCATAGTTGCCTAGCACACCACTTCAACATATAAATTTGATCCCATAATAGTTTCCTTTTTGAGTCAAGCGATAATCCCTAAATTATTAACGTTGATCCAACGTGTCTCCTATTACCAAATTGAATGGGGTTTTCTCAGGATTATCAAAGTAGTACATAATATCTATCACATAACTAGCATCGAGGGTTTTAGGAGGTTCCCCATCTCCATGAGTAGCAAGTAAACCTAATTTTTTTGGTATTTCGTGTTCCATATCCATAACTAAAGATAGAGAACAACTAAGAACAGCAAATAAAAATTACTTAGTGATAAAGCAAACAAACACACACGAGAATATTCACCCCACGCTATGACTCCCCGGCAACAGCGCTAGAAAAAGGTCTTGATAACCCACAAGTATAGGGGATCAATTGTAGCCTCTTTCGATAAGGAAGAGTGTCGAACCCAACGAGGAGCTAAAGGTAGAACAAATATTCCCTCAAGTTCTATCGATAATCGATACAACTCTACACACGCTTGACGTTCGCTTTACCTAAAACAAGTATGAAACTAGAAGTACTTTGTAGGTGTTGTTGGATAGGTTTGCAAGGTTATAAAGAGCATATAAATAAAGACTAGGGGCTATTTAGGTAGAGAAGCAATAAAGTTAGTTTTGGTAGAGAGCTTTTTGTCACGAGAAAGTTATTTGTCCCTAGGCAATTGATAACTAGACCGGTAATCGTTTGCAACTTTATATGAGGGAGAGGCATAAGCTAACATACTTTCTCTACTTGGATCATATGCACTTATGATTGGAACTCTAGCAAGCGTCCACAACTACTAAAGATCATTAAGGTAAAACCCAACCATACCATTAAAGTATCAAGTCCTCTTTATTCTCATACAAAAACAACCTACTTACTCGGGTATATGCTTCTGTCACTCACGCCACCCACCATAAGTAAATCATGAACATATTACAAAACCTACAGCGGGGATCCCTCACGCTTGCGCGACACGGAGAGCACCATAGGATAGCACCAATAATAAAACATGTAACTCAAACCAATCACGATCATCAATTAACCCATAGGACAAAACGGATCCACTCAAACATCGTAGGATAGCCATACATCATTGGGAAATAATATATAGTGTTGAGCACCATGTTTAAGTAGAGATTACAGCGGGTAGAAGAGGGGTTACACCACTGCATAGAGGGGGAAGAGTTAGTGATGATGGCGGTGAAGTTGATGGTGAAGATTGCGGTGATGATGATGGCCCCCGGTGGCACTCCGGCGCCACCGGAAGCGAGGGGAAGAGAGCCCCCCTCCTTCTTCTTCTTCCTTCACCTCCTCCCTAGATGAGAGAAGGGTTTCCCCTCTGGTCCTTGGTCTCCATGGCATGGGAGGGGCGAGAGCCCCTCCGAGATTGGATCTGTCTCTTTGTCTCTGTTTGTTTCTGCCTTCTAGGATTATGTCCTTTCACCATTTCTTATATATCCGGAGATCCGTAACTCCTATTGGATTGAAACCTTCACCCAATTTTTTCTCCGAAAATTAGCTTTCTTGCTGCAAAAGAATAGCAGCAACCGCCTTACAGGGGGCCCCCAAGGGTCAGAGGCGCGCCCAGGGGGGTCAGGCGCCCCCCCCCCCTCATGGGCCCCTCGGGCACCGTATCACGTGTATTCTTCTTCCCATATTTCACAAATATTCAAAAAATATTCTTCGTCCATTTTTATTCCGTTTCGACTCCGTTTGGTATGGGGTTTCTGCGAAACATAAAACATGCAACAAACAAGAACTGGCACTGGGCACTAGATATATGTTAGTACCAAAAAATAGTATAAAAAGTTGCCAAAAGTATATGAAAGTTGTATAATATTGGCATGGAACAATCAAAAATTATAGATATGACGGAGACGTATCATTGCGGCGGCGGTTTGAGATGCCGGTAGGGGGAGGCACGAGGGAGGGGGGATACTAAGGGGAAGGGGATGTGGTTGGAGGAATAAATTCTGAAATCGCGCGCCTAATGAAAATTTCGGTGCAAAATTTAAAACTTGGGCGGGGAAAACGCACAACACAGACGAAGCGTGTAAAATACTCCTGTGCAAGAAAAAATAAAGTTGGCAGATCCCGTCTCCGAAAAATGTACACGTGTACTTGATTTTTTTCGGTCAATGGTACGCCTGGTTTATTAGGAAATATCGCACAGGTAACTGACTTATGGGTCATTAACGCAAAAAACACAGACGGGTACGGCATAGAAACCGTGTGTTTTGTGATCTTATAATGATTAACGCAAAAAACGCACACGGGCACACTTGCTAATCAACACTCAAAGCCCTCAAAGGATGCTCTTACCGACATTGTACGTTAATACTAGAAACTTAAAATACTACTGGTAATTTGCTCTAATACTACAAACTTAAACTACTTCTCACATGCTGCCATCAGGGCATGCTGGCCAGACGTCGGCATTCTCCTTCCCGGCCTTATAGGTGGCAACCCACCGTGCTACGATCTCCGCCAAGCTCTCCTCACCAAGGCGTGCGGCCTCTTTCTTCTTGCGGTGGCGAGACTCTCTTTTCTTGACTACTTTCTGCCTTTTCCGCTCCTTCTGTGCGGCTTTGGCCGCCTCTAGATCCACCACCCATTTGGCCATGGCAGCCTCAAAGTCCGCACATGTAACTATCTGGCCGGCGGCGGCAATGAAGTCGGTGCGGCGAGATGCCATCGCTTCCTTACCATGTGTGCGGTCGCGGGCAGCGAGGAACGCGGCACGGCGGGATGCCATCGCTTCCTTACCAGTTACTATGCGCCGCGGAACCATGGACGACGCCTCGAGAGAGCTCTGGGACGGAGGGGCCGGGCAGCCATACAGTGCGGTGGTATTCAAGAGCTCAACCACAAACGACAACCGAAATTTGGCTTCCCTTACAATTTTGCTCGTTCATTATCGCACACGGTTCATCTCCGTCGCTCCCGGAAACAGTGTGCACTGAGCCTATTGTGTGTTGCACTATGAATGGCTGAAACCCCAGCCACATGGATCGCGCGTGTGCACCGTTGGATGCTCCACGATCGAATGGCATTCCACGTCCCTCACATCACACCCATGCACCTGTAGCTGGATTGGATTTATATGCGCTAAATGCCTAGAAAATGCACATAATCCCCTAAATATGGTAAATGAGCCCGCAAAAAGCCAAATTTGAACATGGTGATTTTCAGGGTGTATGTTCGTCGTAGAAAAAAAAACTCCAGGGCAAAGAACGAAGAAAATTTGGATTCCCCTTCAATCTTGAGGATTTCCCTTTCGAAAGCATGGAACTTCCTTGGTGATGGTTCGATTTATGAAGGGAGTGCATGACAACATAAGCCAAACCTTCTCAAATTTTTACCAAGGCATTGTGAGGTCATACCATGGCACCAGGCCAGGTATCATGTTTTTTAAGCATTCATTTCATTTTTTTCTATAGTTGAAAACCCAACAAACAGACATTTGTGGTTGACTATTGCCACACATTTCATCGAAATATCTGTCCATTCCTTGTAAAAGGCATGAGAATTTACTAAATGGCACGAGCATGGTTTTCTAGACCGTTCTTGTGGACCCTTTCATGCATCGATTGTTTGAACTTGAATTATGTCCATTAATGCCTAGGAAATGCACATAATCCCATAAATATGGCAAATGAACCCGGAAAGGTGCCAAATTTGAACACGGTGATTTGCAGGTTGTATGTTCATCATAGAAAAAAACTCGTGGACAAAGGACAAAGGAAATTTGGACCCCCCTTCAATCTTGGTGATTTCTAAACCATGAAACTTCCTCGGATGATGGTTTGTTTTATGAAAGGCGCACATCACGATATAAGGAAAACATTCTCCAATTTTTACCAGGGCATGGTGAGGCCATACCATGGCACCACGCCAGGCGTCATGTTTTCCAACCATGTGTTTCATTTTTTGTATAGCACGAGCATGGTTTTCCAGACCGTTCTTGTGCACCTTTTCATACACCGATTGTTCGTATTTGAATTATGTACACAATTAATGCCTAGAAAATGCACACAATCCCCTAAATATGGTAAACGAGTTCGTAAAATGTCAAATTTGAACACGTTTCATTTGAGGCGGTATGTTGATCGTTGGGAAAAAACTGAATGACAAACTAGGACGGAAATTTGGATTCCCCTTCAATCTTGGTGATTTCCCTCTCGAAAGCATTGAACTTCCTCGGTGATGGTTCGATTTATGAAGGGCGTGCATGACGACATAAATCAAAACTTCTCAGCTTTTAACCAGGGCATGGTGAGGCCATACCATGGCACCATGCCAGCCTTCATGTTTTTTAAAAACATATTTCATTGTTCTATAGTTGATAACCCAGTAAATGACGCGTTTGTGGTTGACTATTGCCACATATTCCATTGAAATCTCTGCCCATTCCTTGTAAAAGGCTTAAGAAATTACTAAATACCACGAGTATGGTTTTTCCAGACCATTCTTGTGCACCCTTTCATGCACCAATTGTTTGAATTTGAATTACGTGCATTAATGGCTACAAAATGCACATAATTCCTAAATAGTGTAAATAAACCTGGAAAAGTGTCAAATTTGAACACAATTATTAGCAGGGTTTATGTTCATCATAGAGAAAAAAAGCATGGATGAATGACAAAGGAAATTTGGATTCCCATTCAATCTCAATGATTTACTATCGCACACGATTCATCTCCGTCGCCTCTGCAAACCGTGTGTGTTCACCCACACATGCAAAAGGAAAAGAAAACCCTCCCCCACTTCGTCCCCACTCACTCACCGCGGACTCATCCGCAACTCTACACCCTAAGCTCGACGACTGTTGGCGGCGGGCGTAGGTCGCGCTCCAAACGGCATCGGATTTTGCCTCCATCGCTTTCCGCCGCCTATCTACACAGACATTCTAGACTCTGGTCGACTGGGATTTTCTGCAGGATTGGGCCGGGGATTTTTCTCATGGAGAAGGTAATCAACTTAATTAGCAAAATATTCACTCATCTCTTATCGTAGTCCGTCCGTCGTTGTTAATCAACCGATGAAAATCGTCGTGGAATCATTTTTGTTCTAGCTGATTCGTGGGTGTTCATTCATGTGTGCACAGTGCGAGCACAAATCGGGCAACTGTGGTTGTGGCCAATCGGAAACAAAGTTCTATCTCACCATTCTGGATGACTTCAGGGAGCGCTCAGTATGTTCAATATCAACCTACCACGGTCGGCATGGCCTAAATTTTGTGAACATATACCATCTATTGCTACATTATCTATATATTTGCATCAAATCTTTGTTACATTATCTATTTTTAATTCTATATTTTTGTACTTTGCTTGCATCTATATATGGATATGTTCTATCAGTTACTCCCATATTTGCATCTTGCTCAGTCATTTCAATATATTTAATTTATGATCTTAATTTTCATTTCAAGCAGTACATCCCTTGCTTTGCAAGAACAGGAGTAGAAGGAAATCATGGGCTTTACTTTGCTGATGACTCCCCGGATGTCATATTGACAACGCAAAATGGATTTACAATGACGGTTAGCGTAAAACTTGATAAAGATGGTCACTCCTATTTTAATGCGGACCTTTGGAGAAAAATGTCTAAGTGTTATGAACTGAAAGCTGACAATAAAATTCTAGTGCGTGCACCACAGCCTGGTCTAATTGACATGGATGTTTACTTCTAACGCCATCACCGATCAAAGTCTGATCGAGGTTAGTGTCCTTTCAACTTTCTCCATGTTGTCATATTACTATTTAAGCAACCAATTGATCACTATTTAAGCAACCAATTGTGATATCATATTCTGACTCCGTTCCTAGGCAATAACAAATTATGTTTACCAATTTATGCGCACTATATATTATTCTGCCATGTTCTGAATAAATAATACCTTTCCACCTTTTAAGCAGGATATGTTGGATGCATAGTGAATGATCTGAATGTTACTAAACGTACCAAATTTCACTGGAAGGACTTGAAGCATGTCATAAACTTTGTTCATAATCTGACAGAGATAGCACAGCGTATGAACACTGGATTTTGGATGGGATTAATTAAACCTATGGTGCACACACTGAACAAGACCAATTGTGTGCACAAAGCGCTGGTAAAAAGTCTTATTTAATGTTGATGCTCATAAACTATATATATCTTCAACGATATGTTACAATTTTTTTTTATTCTACATGTCAACAGAAATTGCCCCCTGTAGCCGTTCCTGAATCGATTTCCCGGCGTGGTCGAATTACACTTGTGCCTGCTAATAACGCCAAAGTGATTACAAGGTACTGCATTTCCCGCAAAAATGGAACCATTCAAATTAACAAGTTCTCGCTTCTCGTGGCAATGCATCCAAATTGGAGACATTGGAGACATTGTTCTACTCCTGCTCTACCAAGGCACAAGAGGGCTCTTCCTTTTCATTGACGAGATGCTGAGTCGCCGTGATCAAGCTGCTTCCAGTGGATAGTTGTTGTTGTTGGCCCTCGGTCTCTTAAAATGTGCTAGTTGTTACTATATATGTTAAGTATGTAGTTATGGACCATATGGTTGTTGTCCCTTAGCCTCTTAAAATGTGGTAGTTGTTACTATGTTAAGTATGTAGATATGGACCATATGGTTGTCAAAACCGTGTTACGAAGATCCTCCTTTTGTCGAATAGTGTAACCACTATATATATGTTACTCAAATGTTGTTACCCAAGTTCATAAATTTTCATGGAACACGTTTGTTCTAAAAATCATGTTCCCGAAGGTTTCATTCCGTTTAGACTCCGTTTGGTATTCTTTTTCTGCGAAACACTGAAATAGGCAAAAAAACATAAATCTGGGCTGGGCCTCCGGTTAATAGGTTAGTCCCAAAAATAATATAAAAGTGTATAATAAAGCCCATTAAACGTCCAAAACAAAATATATAATAGCATGGAACAATCAAAAATTATAGATACGCTGGAGACGTATCAAGCGTCCCCAAGCTTAATTCCTGCTCGTCCTCGAGTAGGTAAATGATAAAACAGAATTTTTGATGTGGAATGCTACTTAGCATAATTTTCAATGTAATTCTCTAAATTGTCGCATGAATATTCAGATCCAAAATATTCAAGATAAAAGTTTAATATTGACATAAAAATAATAATACTTCAAGCATACTAACAAAGCAATCATGTATTCTCAAAATAACATGGCCAAAGAAAGTTATCCCTACAAAATCATATAGTCTGGCTATGCTCTATCTTCATCACAAAGTATTTAATAATGCACAACACCGATGACAAGCCAAGCAATTGTTTCATACTTTTGATGTTCTCAAACTTTTTCAATCTTCACGCAATACATGAGCATGAACCATGGACATAGCACTATATGTGGAATAGAATGGTGGTTGTGGAGAAGACCAACCGGAGAAGATAGTCTCACATCAACTAGGCGTATCAATGGGCTATGGAAATGCCCATCAATAGATATCAATGTGAGTGAGTAGGGATTGCCATGCAACGGATGCACTAGAGCTATAAGTGTATGAAAGCTCAACAAAAGAAACAAAGTGAGTGTGCATCCAACTCGCTTGCTCATGAAGACCTAGGGAATTTTGAGGAAGCCCAGCATTGGAATATACAAGCCAAGTTCTATAATGTCAAATTCCCACTAGTATATGAAAGTGACAACATAGGAGACTCTCTATCATGAAGATCATGGTGCTACTTTGAAGCACAAGTGTGGTAAAAGGATAGTAACATTGTCCCTTCTCTCTTTTTCTCTCGTTTTTTATTTGGGCCTTTTCCTTTTTTATGGCCTCTTTTTTCTCCTTTTTTTCGTCCGGAGTCTCATCCCGACTTGTGGGGAATCATAGTCTCCATCATCCTTTCCTCACTGGGACAATGCTCTAATAATGATGATCATCACACTTTTATTTACTTACAACTCAAGAATTACAACTCAATACTTAGAACAAAAATATGACTCTATGTGAATGCCCCGGGCGGAGTACTGGGATATGCAATGAATCAAGAGTGACATGTATGAAAATTCGGAGGCTTTGCCACAAATACGATGTCAACTACATGATCATGCAAAGCAATATGATAATGATAGAACGTGTCATAGTAAACGGATCGGTGGTAAGTTGCATGGCAATATATCTCGGAATGGCTATGGAAATGCCATAATAGGTAGGTATGGTGGCTGTTTTGAGGAAGTTAATTGTGGGTGTATGGTATCGGCGAAAGTTGTGCGATACTAGAGAGGCTAGCAATGGTGGAAGGGAGAGAGTGCGTATAATCCATGGACTCAGCATTAGTTATAAAGAACTAACATACTTATTGCAAAAGTCTATTAGTTATCAAAACAAAGTACTACGCGCATGCTCCTAGGGGGATAGATTGGTAGGAAAAGACCATCGCTCGTCCCCGACCGCCACTCATAAGGAAGACAATCAATAAATAAATCATGCTCCAACTTCATCACATAACGGTTCACCATACGTGCATGCTACGGGAATCACAAACTTTAACATGAGTATTTCTCAAATTCACAACTACTCAATTAGCATGACTCTAATATCACCATCTTCATATCTCAAAACAGTTATCAAGTATCAAACTTCTCCTAGTATTCAACGCACTTATAATAAAGTTTTTACTAATCTTGGATGCCTATCATATTAGGACTAATTTCACTATTTAAGCAAATTACCATGCTGTTTTGTAGGACCCCCAAAATGATATAAGTGAAGCATGAGAGAACAATAATTTCTATAAAATAAATCCACCACCGTGCTCTAAAAGATATAAGCGAAGCACTAGAGCAAAAACTATATAGCTCAAAAGATATAAGTGAAGCACATAGAGTATTCTAACAAATTCTGAATCATGTGTGTCTCTATCAAAAGGTGTGTACAGCAAGGATGATTGTGGTAAACTAAAAGCAAAGACTCAAATCATACAAGACGCTCCAAGCAAAACACATATCATGTGGTGAATAAAAATATAGCTCCAAGTAAAGTTACCGATAGACGAAGACGAAAGAGGGGATGCCTTCCGAGGCATTTCCAAGCTTAGGCTTTTGGTTGTCCTTGAATTTTACCTTGGGGTGCCTTGGGCATCCCCAAGCTTAGGCTCTTTCCAATCCGTGTTCCATAATCCATCAAATCTTTACCCAAAACTTGAAAACTTCACAACACAAAACTTAACAAAAAATCTCGTGAGCTCCGTTAGCGAAAGAAAACAAAACATCACTTCAAGGTACTGTAATGAACTCTTTATTTATTTATATTGGTGTTAAAACTATTGTATTCCATGTTCTCTATGGTTTATAAACTCTTTTACTAGCCATAGATTCATCAAAATAAGCAAACAACACACGAAAAACAGAATCTGTGAAAAACAGAACAGTCTGTAGTAATATGTATCTAACGCAAAGTTCTGGAACTCGGAAAAATCTACCAAAACAGGAAGACCTATATAATTTGTTTATTGATCTACTTCAATTGGAATCAGTATTTTATCACGTTCTGGTGATTTTAAACAATTGTTTTCATGAACAGAAAGTTTCTGGAATTTTCAGCAAGATCAAATAACTATCATCCAAGAAGATCCTATAGGTTTCACTTGGCACAAACACTAATTAAAACATAAAAAACACATCTAACCAGAGGCTAGATCAAAGGTTTACTACTAAACAGGAGCAAAAAGCAAAAAAACTAAAATAAAATTGGGTTGCCTCCCAACAAGCGCTATCGTTTAACGCCTCTTGCTAGGCATAAAAGCAAGGATAGATCTAAGTATTGCCATCTTTGGCGTTGGGAAAGAAAAGAGAAAATTTATTATCTATAGCATTTATATTTCTATTTTGATAAAGCACGTGGCCATTAATGGTGGAAGAAAGATTAAGCACGCTATGGAAATTCACATCTAAGCTAGTTTTCATCTCTTTGATAATTTCATTTTGGTAAAAGCACAAAAGAGAGGTGGATTCAACTTTCTCACTCATAAGATGCCCAAATATAGTTTTCATCTTTTCATAGGTATCTATGGGATCCCCTTCAAGAAAACCATCCTCAAAAATAGAATCTAAAATTTGCTTGAATGAAGTGGGCAACCCAACATAAAAGCTTTTTAGGTATACCTCAATTTCATATTGGGGCACATAGCTAGCTCGGATCCTTAAAAGCCTATCCCACGCATCTTTCAAAGACTCATCAAGTAAATAACATAAAATTCCGGGATCATCTTCATCGAAATTATTCAAACCCTCATTGACAACCCCGGCAGGTCTTTCTATAGCATCATTATTTATGAGCTTAGAGAGGACAGAGGGACTATCCAAAGTATTAAAACCATGAAGAGTGCCCTTGGCCCTTTTTGATTCGGCCATGGCACAAGAAAAACAGAGGAAAGAAGAAAACGGAAAGAGAGAGCGAATAAAATGGCAAGGGTGAAGAGGGGGAGAGGAAAACAAGAGGCAAATGGCAAATAATGTAATGCGAGGGATAAGGGTTTGTGATGGGTACTTGGTGTGTCTTGAATTGTGCGTAGACTCCCCGACAACGGCGCCAGAAATCCTTCTTGCTACCTCTTGAGCACTGCGTTGGTTTTCCCTTGAAGAGGAAAGGGTGATGCAGTAAAGTAGCGTAAGTATTTCCCTCAGTTTTTTAGAACCAAGGTATCAATCCAGTAGGAGACCACGCTCAAGTCCCACGCACCTACACAAACAAATAAGAACCTTGCAACCAACGCGATAAGGGGTTGTCAATACCTTCACGGGCACTTGCAAAAGTGAGATCTGATAGAGATGATAAAATAATATTTTTGATATTTTTATGATAAAGACTATAAGTAAAGAAAGCAAAATAAATGGTAATAGAAATAACTGTAGATTAATATGATAGAGAATAGACACGGGAGCCATAGGTTTCACTAGTGGCTTCTCTCAAGAGCATAAGTATTACGGTGGGTAAACAAATTACTATCGAGCAATTGATAGAATCGAGCATAGTTATGAGAATATCTAGGTATAATCATGTATATAGGCATCACGTCCGTGACAAGTAGACCGACTCCTGCCTGCATCTACTACTATTACTCCACACATCGACCGCTATCCACCATGCATCTAGAGTATTAAGTTCATAAGAACGGAGTAACACTTTAAGCAAGACGACATGATGTAGAGGGATAAACTCATGCAATATGATATAAACCCCATCTTTTTATCCTTGATGGCAACAATACAATACGTGTAGTTTCCCCTTCTGTCACTGGGATCGAGCACCGCAAGATTGAACCAAAAGCTAAGCACTTCTCCCATTGCAAGAAAGATCAATCTAGTAGGCCAAACCAAACTGATAATTCAAAGAGACTTGCAAAGATAACCAATCATACATAAAATAATTCAGAGGAGATTCAAATATTGTTCATAGATAATCTTGATCATAAACCCACAATTCATCGAATCTCGACAAACACGCCGCAAAAGAAGATTACATCGAACATATCTCCAAGAGAATCGAGGAGAGCTTTGTATTGAGATCCAAACAGAGAGAAGAAGCCATCTAGCTAACAACTATGGACCCGAAGGTCTGAGCTAAACTACTCACACATCATCAGAGAGGCTATGGTGTCGATGTAGAAGCCCACCGTGATCGATGTCCCCTCCGGCAGAGTGCCGGAAAAGGCCCCAAGATGGGATCTCACGGTTACAGAAGGTTGCGGCGGTGGAAATAGGGTTTTTGCTCTGTATCTGATGTTTTCAGGGTACATAGGTATATATAGGAGGAAGAAGTAGGTCGGTGGAGCTACGAGGGGCCCACGAGGGTGGAGGGCGCACCCAGGGGGTAGGCGCGCCCCCTGCCTCGTGGCTTCCTTGTTGATTGCTTGGCGTCCACTCCAAGTCCTCTGGATCACGTTTGTTCTGAAAATCACGTTCCCGAAGGTTTCATTCCGTTTGGACTCCGTTTGGTGTTCTTTTTCTGCGAAACACTGAAATAGGCAAAAAAAACATAAATCTGGGCTGGGCCTCCGGTTAATAGGTTAGTCTCGAAAATAATATAAAAGTGTATAATAAAGCCCATTAAACGTCCAAAACAGAATATGTAATAGCATGGAACAATCAAAAATTATAGATACGTTGGAGACGTATCAAGCATCCCCAAGCTTAATTCCTGCTCGTCCTCTAGTAGGTAAATGATAAAAACAGAATTTTTGATGTGGAATGCTACTTAGCATAATTTTCAATGTAATTCTCTTAATTGTGGCATGAATATTCAGATCCAAAATATTCAAGATAAAAGTTTAATATTGACATAAAAATAATAATACTTCAAGCATACCAACAAAGCAATCATGGATTCTCAAAATAACATGGCCAAAGAAAGTTATCCCTACAAAATCATATAGTCTGGCTATGCTCTGTCTTCATCGCACAAAGAATTTAATCATGCACATCCCCGATGACAATCCAAGCAATTGTTTCATACTTTTGATGTTCTCAAACTTTTTCAATCTTCACGCAATACATGAGTGTGTGCCATGGACATAGCACTATATGTGGAATAGAATGGTGGTTGTGGAGAAGACAAAAAGGAGAAGATAGTCTCACATTGTCGGGGAGGCTGATCATACCCACGGACACCTATGGGGCCGGCGGACCGGGCCCCTTGTGGTTCGGAGGGGGGCGGAGATCGCACGAAGAGCGGATCGAGGCGAGGCACACGAGTAGTTTACCCAGCTTCGGAGCTCTCCGGAGAGATAAAACTCCTACTGCTGCTTGTTTGATCTATTATGTTCTTGCTAAGGAGCAATGCGAGCTACAAAACCTCGCTTGAGTGTGTCTAGACTATGGCCGGTCGAACGGACCGAACTAGCCGAACCTTGCGAACCAAACGGAACTTCGCCAACCCTTTCTACGTTGCACCCGGGCCTCCTTTTATATGCTCAAGGGGTCTCCGACAGGTGGCAACATAGACGAGGGTACAAATGTAAAAATAGGAGTTGGTACACCTACTTGAGCGATTATGCAGGTGCAAAATACCTAACTCTGACGGCAAGGGACAAAAGCAATAAATGCCCGTCATTGTCGCCCAAACAGTGCAACAGAGGCCGTCAGGTGCGCCTCCGCTCGCCACGATGGCGAGCCTGTCAGTGCCGCTTATCGCTGCTCTCCGCTGGCTGCACAGCCGCTCGACACGCGCCCATGGAACGGTCCCATGGCGACACGTCGCTGGGTGAGCTGGAGCAGAGACGGAGAGAGGTTGCATGCCGCGGCAAGCGCCTTGCCGCGGCCGAATCCTTGTCACGCTCGAAGACTTGTCGGCGCTCGAGCCTTCCGGCAAGATCCTCTTGCGGGCCTCGTCTTCTGCGTGCACAGGCGGCCTTCCCGACAAGCTCTTCTTGTCGGGGCCTTGTCTTCTCAATCAAATACTTTGTTCTTGAATGGCTCCAAAAGGAGCCACGAAGGATCTTGGCGGTGACGAGGCAAACCCTGCCGCGGGGTGCTGCAACCGTCCGTGCACGAGTACGGGGTACTAGGGTACCCCTACTCTAGTACACCAACAGGAGCCCCCGGGCCTGGGCCGTACACGGTGCCGAGCGCTTGTCGGGCCAGGCCCAGAACTGTGCACGGACACGCGCGGCCTCGACCGCGTCGCAACTTGCCCCGGACCCACCACGGTCCCCACTAACGGCACGCACCGGACGTGGCGTCGTGCGAGAGATCGTGGGCGCGGTCGTGGGGGATTCTTATTGATATAAGCGGGCGTCCGCCCCTCCTCCCCTTTATAAGCGGAGGAAACAGAGGCAGGCCGACCACCCCTGCCATTGTTGTCTTGTCAAGAAACCACCGCCGCTCCCCTCTTCTTCTCCGGTGCGAAGAGAGCAGCGCCCCGCCCCCTCTTTCGCCGCAAGCACACTCACCGCCGTCGACCTCCTCCGCCCTCCTCGCCATGGCTCCGAAGGCCGATAAGGAGAAGGGCGTCAAGTCAGCCGAGGCGCAGCGGCTCGCGGCGCTGCGCAAGGAGCGAAACCATCTTCCCCGCAGCTCGGCGCGCACAGGAGCTGCGGACGTCCTTCTACCTTTTACGGTCGACGGAGACCGTGCGCATCCGCAAGACGAGCGTGCTCCCGCCTCCGCCGCTGATCCGCCTCAACAGGGTACCCTTTCTTCGCCATTTTCTTCTATTGCGGTCTTTGCCCGCCGTTTTCCGAGTTCTTTTGCGACATAATGAACACCTTTAGCCTCCGCCTCCTTGATTTCACCCCCAACGTCGTCTTGACCATGGCGGTTTTCGCGCATTTGTGCGAAAACTTTGTCGGAGTCCACCCGAACGTGGCACTCTTCCGCCATTTCTTTGTTCCTCGCGTCGAGAGAGGAGAGCCACTTGCCGGGGGAATAGCCTGGGTCTCTAGGATCGGCAAGAAAGAGGCCTACCTAGAGGGGGAGTTCCGGAACAAGTGGGAGGAATGGAGAGCCAACTAGTGCTGGGTCGTAGAGGAGGACCCACAGCCCTTCACCGCCATGCGCCAAACCCCTATTGCGCGCAGCAAGGATTGGAGTAACTTGGCGCCGGAGGATGCGAGGCTGAAGATAGATGTGACCCGGATTCTGCGCCTCAGGCTTGCCGGGTTAACTGTTGGCGCAGTTGGCGCAGACTTCATTCGCCGCCGCATCGATCCCTTGCAGGAAAGGAGGAGGCCTGCTTGGGAGTTCCAGAATGCGGCGGACATCATGAGGCTGCGCCCGGGCCTGAATGGAACTTCACCGTCATGGAGCTGGATTCAGTGCTGCTCGAGCTGTTCAAGAACGACCCGAACATCCCGAGTGGTTCAGGTTGCCGCGGGGGTCGTCCCATTGTGCAACAACTTCGGCGCCGACCGCATCCGCGCCATGATGCCACTGCGGCGACTCCCACGGATCGTCCCGACCTGGCAGGAGCCCCCGACGAGGTCGTGCAGCAATTCTTGACGACTTGCAAGAGGTGCCGATCCGCTCCGACGAAAGCGAAGAGGCTCACCCGAGACACCACCGAGCATGAGATGGCGCGGATTGCCACCAGGGTGGAGGCGGCGGCGACGCTGCCGCTGGAGCCTTCGGGTTCACCGTGGAGGAGGCGGAGGCGCGAAGGCGGCAAGCCTTGCCGAGCGAGGAGGTCGCCGGCGAGGACGAGCTCGTCGGGACCGAGGCCGGGTCGAGTGGACCCGCCGAGGGCGCTTCTTCCCCACCGCCAAGCGACTTGCCGCCAGCGGAGCCCCCTGCTCCGCCGAGGAGGCGCCTACGCAGGGTCGAAGACGAGTCGGGGCGGCAGACCGGCCCACAGCAGCAGCGCCGCTCGACTCGCTCCACCGCGGCAAGCGAGGTTGTTGCTGGAGCGCCCAAACCGCAGCGACAATCTGGGCGGAATCTTCTCAGCCGCCGGCCGACGCCTCCTAAGCGGCCAAGAGAGCCCACTCCCCGCCTCATCGCATCGGAGGCGGGCGAGTTTGACTTCTCAGCGCCAGCTCCGAGGAGGAAGGCGAAGAGTAAGCTCTTGAGACTTGTGCTTGTATTTCTTCAATTTTATTGCTTCATCTTGAATCTGATTTGCCGTTCTGGACTCTTTCCTTTTCGTGACGCTGGCCCAGAGAGCGGCGAAGAGGGCCAAGATCCCGGCGATCGTCGTTGAGGACGATTCCCTGTGGGCATGTGGAACGCGTCTGAGACCGCCTTGCCGGACCAGCAACCCTTCCTCTGAGCAGCCCCCAACATGCCCCTGGAGTAAGTGTGCAGTTTTCTCCTTACTACTAGGTGTGCGGGGTGCCCTTTCTTCGTTGATTTACATTTGTTGATTGTGTAGGAGCGGAGCAGCCTCATCGGGAGGGCTCAGAAGTCGCCTCCGAGACCCTGCCCGCTGTCACTACGCCGCCAAGGGAGAACTCCCCGGCAAGGGAGCTCCCTCCGACAAGGGAGGCCACCCCGACAAGGGAGGCCACTCCGGCAAGGGAGGATACCCCGACAAGGGACGACGCCAGCGACCCTCCAGTGGTCGAGGCCATGGCTGCGGATCCCATTGCAGGTAACTCCCTTACATGGAATTTTCCCTTGGGCTTGCTTTCTTTTGTTTCTCTTTTTTTTTGAATATCTGCTTGACTGCTCTTTCTTCGCCTGACGCAGACCCGATGGAGGTCGAGGCCGCCGGCGAGGAGGAAACGCGCGGCAACACCGACGAGGCCGCCGTCGAAGAAGAAGAGGTCGTCGTGGAGGAAGAGGCCGCCGCCGACGCAGCCTGTGGCGAGGAGGCCACCGAGGCTGCCGACGCGGAGGCCGGGCGTAGGGTCGGGCGATCGCATTAACGGCCTCGAGGCCGCAGGAGCGGCAAGCGCTACACCGAGAAGCCGATTTCCCCGCTGCCGCCAGGCTGCTTCGAGGAGCCCCAGCCCGGTGCCTACGAAGGCCGGCGTGGCGTCTTCATCAAGCTCCCTAGGAACCGAAGCTCCGTGGCGCCGGTCGAGGGCGAGACTTTCGACGGCGAAGCTACCGCCTCCACTGGCCGACATCGGTGGACGCGCCAAGCAGCAGCAGCCGCGAAGTCGAGGAGGAGCAGCTGAAGAAGCTGATGTCGCTCTACCGCGCTGCGGCAGCTGTTGGAGACCCGGAGGCCCTTGTCGCGAGGCGGGAGCGGACATGGAGAAACGCGCCGAGGAGCTCCGGAGCACCAACAAAGAAGCCCTTCGCGACGTGGCGGAAGCGCGGGGGCAACTCGCAGAAGAGCGCACGGCCTTCATCCTTGAGAAGGCCGCAGCTGATGAGGAGCAGCAGCTGGCTGCCGAGAAGCTCGCCAGCAGAAAGCGAAGTTGGCGCAGCGGAAGGTCAACTGGACAGCCACGAGGATGACCTTGCCGCGTGAAGAGTCGCTGGCGGGCGCCAGAAGCGGCGACGCCGCCGCAGCCGCCGAGGCCGCCAAGGAAGAGCTGAAGGCGAAGGTGGCACAGCTGGAGGCCACCCTCAAGAAGAGCGGCGAAGAGCTTGCCGTGCTCAAGCGTGAGCGCGAGAAGGACGCCTACACGCTGGGCGAGCTGTAGAGCCGTCTCGCTGACAGGGCCAAGGAGCTCGACGTCGCCAAGGATTCCAAGGCGGATCTTGAGCTGAAACTGACCACTCTGACGCAGACGTTGGATGGCGCCAGAGAGCGGGAGGCGGGCTTGTTGGAGGCGATCAAGGCTAAGGAGGAGCTGCTGGCGAATGCTGTCTCCGTCCAGAACACCTTGAGGGAGAGCGTGGAGCACTGGACCGAAGGTCTTGTGGACACGGCCGCCGACATCCACAACGAGCTGATGGAGCTGGGGCTGGCGGATCTTGCGTACTCCTTCGACGAGCATCTCCAACCCAGCGTCAAGCTTAGCCTATTCTTCAAAGGCGTGGTGACGGGGCTCCGGCGACTCCGGGAGGAGGTCCCGAAGCAGCTTGCCGAGGAATTTCGCCAGTGTGTGCAGGGGCCCTCGAGAAGGTGTTGATGAAGGTGGCCTTCCGCAACCCGGCCTCAACCTTAACGGTGTCCTCGTGATCCTTGTCGTCCGACGCCAACGTGGAGGAGCTCAAAGCCCTTGTCGCACCCATTGTGGACAAGGTGAACAAGATCAGCGGATCAAAGGCGACCGCGTAGACTAGGCCGCCAACCTTATCTTTCCCTTGTCGCTGCTGATCATGTTTAGAAAACTTTGTTAGATCAGCGACAAGTTATTTTGTAATATACTCTATCTTAGGTGAATCGATCAATGCAACGTTATTTCCTCTACTTGATTCCTTCCTTTGTAATGCTTCTGCTTTACGCATTTAGGGGACTTGTCGGTGCGAGCACTTTTTGTCATGAAGCGCCGAAAAGTGAACGTCAAGAGCTTTGGCGGCGCCGCCTCCGACAAGCAACCTTGTCGCGACTAGCCGCAGCTCACTTAAGTTGTTGAGCGGACTCGAAACAAAGTAAGGGCGCGACTAGCCGGGCGAGTTGGTTCCTCTGCGCATGTGTTTTCCATACAAAGTACTATCGTTCGAGGAAGATAACTTAAAAATTTAAAAATTGATTGCTCAAACTTTGGCAACTTAGCTTTTCTGTCTCTTGCTTCCCGATGAGGCGAAACTTCCTCGAGCGGTGCCTGGTCCATAGTATTATCTCCTCCTCCCCCCCCCCCTGGTTAACTTGGGCGCGAGGGGGCCTTCCTTTCTTTGAGAGAGGAAAAAGAAAAGGAAATAACGTTATGGAGCCTAGCGGCTCGATTCTGCTTACCGGGTGTGGTTGCTGCACAAAGTGTTAGCCAAAGCATGCAATAAATTGATGAAAGCGTGAACTTGACAAGCTGTGCGCAACACATGAGCTTTACTGATGCACGGGGTCTGCGCCCGGCTTTGTACGAAGGATTACATGCAACAGCGGCAAGACTTGTACAAAGGTGGTTGCCGGAACGGGTTCCGACAACCGCGCCTTATGGGTAAAACTTACGAAGATGCTCAATGTTCCAGGAGTTGCTCACCGGAATGCCATATTCGGTCTCAAGGCGGACAACGCCAGGCCTAGTGACTCGTTTCACCCGATAAGGGCCTTCCCACTTTAAGGCCAACTTGTTTGAATTCTTGGCGGATCGAACGCTACCAAGAACAAGGTCGCCTTCCTCGAGACTTCGCACTAACCCTGCGGCTATGGTAGCGGCGCAGAGCTTCTTGGTAGCGGCGGCTCGACATGCCCGGCTTTGAAGACGATCCTCCTCGAGGAGCGGTAGCGTCATCTTGTCGCAGCTGCTCTTGCTCAAGCTCATCATAAGCGAGTACTCGAGGCGATCCGTATCACGAAGTTCCGTGGGGAGAACTGCCTCGCTCCATAGACTAGAGCAAAGGGTGCCTCGCCGGTGGCTCGATTTGGCGTCGTCTGATCGACCAAAGAACCACCGGCAGCTCCTCGATCCAGTTTCTTCCGCACTTGTGCAGGCTGCCGAAAGTTCTGGTCTTGAGCCGCGCAGCACTTCAGCGTTGCCCTCTTCGCTTGACCGTTGCTTCTCGGGTGAGCAATGAAGCAAAGCAGACCTTGGCGCCAAGGTCTTGGACGTATTGCATGAAGGTGCGACTTCGAATTGTGTGCCGTTGCGGTGATGATCCTGTTAGGGATTCCAAACGGCAAACAATCGACCAAGAACTTGATCGCCGATCGGCTGTCACCTTCCTCATCGCTTCCACTTCCGCCACTTTGTGAACTTGTCGATGGCGACGCACAAGTACTCAAAGCCCCGACAGCTTCGGGGAAGGGGCCGAGGATGTCGAGCCCCTGCACCGAAAATGGCCAGGATAAAGGGATCGTCTGGAGAGCTTGAGCTGGCGGGTGTATCTGCTTGGAATGGAACCGCACGCTTCACACTTGGTTACTTGTGCAGTTGCATCCTGGAGGGCTGTCGGCAGAAGAAACCTTGCCGAAAGCTTTGCTCAAGTGCTCTTGGCGCCAATGTGGTGACCACATATGCCTCCGTGTATCTCTGCCAACAGCCTTCGCCCATCTTCCCCGGAATACACTTCAATTTCACACCGTTGAGTCTTCTTACATCAGGTGTCTTTGTCGACAAACTAGTACATACTTGAATGCCGGGCTACTCTTTCCGCTTCTTCTTGCTCTTCGGGAAGTTCTCCTGTCTGGAGGAAATGGACAATCTGCTGCGCCCATGCTGGAGCTTGTGGCTCGACAACGAGGACTAAAGGCACATCTGTTGCTGCGGGAACATCAGCTTCCACGGCAAGAGCCTGCGGCCCTGCCGGAGCTAGATGCTCCCGGCTGCTTGCCGGAGCAAGACTTGTCGGGAGCGCCCGCTTCAACGAAACAAACTCGGGTCCGCTGGAGCAGCATCGCTCCTCAAAGACTGCTGGTGTTGATCTTGGGGATCTTTGCAACGAGGCTTCGGGAAGCTCTATCGGAAAGTAGTCACCAGAGGCCAACTTCCTCTTCTTGCTCTGTCCAGTCGACGGTGTTACGGTTGGCTGAGTCAGCTTGAGCACGAAAATCGCTGGTTCCACAGGTAACTTAAGCGCGGCGCACTTTGACGAGCCGTCAAGAATATCATTCTGAGCTCTTGGAACATGTTCCATTTGTATGCCGTCAAAGTGCTCTTCTAGCTTCCTCACTTCATCAACGTAGGCTTCCATCAACGGACTCTGGTAATATTTGTTGACTTGGCGGACGACGAGTTGCGAGTCGCCCCTGACAATAAGCTTCTTGATCCCAAGGTCCACGGCGATTCTGAGACCGCAAGCAAACCTTCATACTCAGTAGTATTGTTTGTCGCTTGCTCCTTGGGAAAGTGCATCCGGACGACGATTTGAGGTGCTCTCCGGTGGTGCGATAAGCGACGCCGCACCGGCGCCTTTGCAGCGAGAAGGCACCATGAAAGTACATCAGCCCACTCTTTGCTTGCTTCTTTGACGGGAATGCTCGTCTCGGAATCTCTTCACCTGGCGTTGGCGTCCATTCTACTATGAATTCTGCCAATGCTCTGCTTTGGATAGTTGATGTGCTTTCAAACTTAAGACCAAAGCTTGACAGCTCCAGTGCCCACTCGACAATCCTGCCTGTCGCTTCTGGATTCTGCAGTATCCTCTTCAGGGATAAAGCGAGTGACAACTATGATCTCATGTGCTTGGAAGTAATGGCGCAGCTTTCTCGAGGCCATGAGGAGGCCGAAAAGCAATTTCTGCACACCAGAATACCTTGACCTAGCCCCTTGCAGGAGGGAGCTGACAAAATAGACTGGGCGCTGCACCATCCTTTTCTGTATCTGTTCATGCGTGTCTGTGGATTCGTCCCTTATCGGGACCAGAGCTTGTCGGCGAAGCCCTCGCTTGTCGCTGGATGTGCTTGCCGCGTTGTCGGCTCGTCATCCGCCTCCCTCTCCGCCACTAACGCAGCACTAACCACTTGATTGGTTGCCGCTATATATAGCAGCAACTTCTCTTGTGGCCTAGGTGCGACAAGTGTTGGAGTGGAGGATGTATCTCTTTAAGTCTTGCAGCGCAGCCTCCGCTTCGAGTCCATTTTATCGACCTGCCTTTTTCAAAATCTTGAAAATGGCGGTAGGCGCTTCGCAGACCTAGAAATAAACCTGCTGAGAGCAGCCACACAACCGGCAAGTCTTCGTACGTCCTTGACGCGCTTTGGTGCTTCAATCTGCTCAATGGTCTTGATCTTGTCGGGATTAGCTTCAGTCCCCCGCTAAGACACGAAGAACCCGAGAAGCTTGCCGGAAGGTACTCCAAACACGCACTTCTCGGGGTTGAGCTTGAGGTTGATCTTGCGCAGATTTGCAAAGGTCTCGTCCAAATCTTGAACCAAAGTTGCTTTGTCCTTGCTTTTGACCACTATGTCGTCCATGTAGGCTTCTACATTTACGTGCATTTGCGGCTCAAAAGCGCCATGGACTACCCTTGCAAATGTTGAACCAGCATTCTTCAAACCGAAAGGCATCCGTATGAAACGGTATGTGCCACATGGTGTGATGAATGCGTCTTCTCCTCATCTTCTTCAGCCATGAAGATCTGGTGGTATCTCGAGTAGGCATCAAGAAACGAAAGCAAATCACATCCAGCCGTGGAGTCAACAATCTGGTCAATGCGCGGCAAGGGAAATGGATCTTCGGGACAAGCTTTATTAACATCCGTGAAGTCAATACAAAGTCTCCATTTCCCATTTGCCTTGCGCACGACTACATGATTGGCCAACCACGTAGGATGGAGCACTCCTCTGACAAGGCCTGCTGCTTCCAGCTTTCTTGATCTCTTGACTATGAATTCTTGGCGCCCACCGCTTGCTTCATGACTTTTTGCTTGACGGGCGCGCATGAGGACAAACGGCCAGCGGTGCTCAATCACTTTCACGGGAACACCGGGGATATCAGACGGTTGCCATGCAAACACGTCGACATTCGCCCGCAGGAAAGCAACGAGCGCGCCTTCCTATTTGAGGTCGAGAGAGGCACTGATGGTGAAGGTACCACCAGTGCCGTCCTCCTTGGCGGGCATCTTCTTGGTCTTCGGCGGAGCTACCATCTTCTTGCACTTGCCGGTGGAGCTCGATGGTGCGTCCTCGACGGTAGCGCAAAGACCAAGAGGTGCGCTTGCAAGAGTGAGCATCAGAGCCTTCGCCGGACTTGGACTTGGTCTTCTTCCCCCCGGGAGCTTCAGCGGCAAGTGTCTGGCAATCTGTCGCGGCTGCTGCATCCCGGAAGATCTTGTCGGCATAGATAAGGGCATCCTTCTTGTCGCCATGGACAGATATGACGCTTATCGGGCCCGGCATCTTGAGTAGGTTGTAGGCGAGGTGAGAGGCTGCCATGAACTTGGCGAGTCTTTGGGCTGACCAAGTATCCCATTGTAAGGCAATGGGAAATCGGCGACGTCAAATGTAACCCTCTCAGTCCTGAAGTTCAGCTCGCTGCCAAATGTGACCGGCAACGTAATCTTCCCCTTTGGCTTGCTCCTTCCCGGATTGATCCCTTGGAAAGTACCGGTCTCTTCAAGCTCGCTGTCAGGGATTTGAAGCTTCTGGAGCACCGCGTAGGAGATCAGATTCAAGCCGGCCCGCCGTCAACTAACATTTTGTGACCTTGAGGTTGCGGATGGTTGGTGAGACCAACATCGGCAAGCACCCGACCGCAGATTATGCGATCGTGGTGGTCCTCAATATCAAAAATGATAGGCGTCGGACCACTTGAGAGGCTTGCGTGACTCCACGGATGGTTCCGCTGCATTAACCTCCGCATCCATTGCTTGAGTTGGCGGTGGGAGGTATGCAGGAAGCACCTCCGTCCAACGCAGAGAACCTCTCGTGGCTTTCTCAAACTCCTGCCGTCGGCGCTGCTGCCTTCCATATCTTCGCTGCCGTCATCATCTTCATCCTTGTCGCGGCCGCGGGGAGGTCTATCTTCTTGCCGCTGCTTGGCCTTGCCGCGGCGTCCTCCCCGGCCGGGACGTTTCTTGCTTGCTCCCCCAGCACCTTCCTGGGCCTTCTCCTTGTCTTGCCGCTCGTACTCAGCTCTCTGCTGTTCGACGAGCTGCTCGACCTTCTTGCAGCTTTGGAGATCGTGGCCCCTGGTGCGGTGGATCTTGCAGTACTGCTTGCCGGAGCCGTCCTGCTTGTCGGCAGCCGCCACCGACTGGTGGTTGGCGTCAGCGGCAACCTCCTTGTCGGAGCCACCAGCCTTGGCGTTCTTGTCGCCGCCTCCGTTGCCGGACTGCTCGACAGCTAGCACTTCTCTGCTTTTCTTCTTCATGTTGCCTCGCCGCGGCCCTTCTTTGCCGGGCGGTGTCATCACCGTCGAGACCTGCTTCGCATTCTCCGTGGAGTCTCCTCCCTTCCTCGGTAGCGATGCACACTTGTCGCCGGCCAGGGCGTACAGCTCGCGGCGTCCTTGACTTTGCACATCGCCATCTCCTCCCTCATCCCGCGGTTCCGCACATTACGATGAAATGCGCCGATCACCGCGGCAGGTGGACGTGCGGGATGTTGTAGTGCATGCGGCTGAACCTCTGAATGAACTTGGCGCAGGACTCTCCTTCCTTCCGGGTGAGCAAGTGAAGGTCACTCTCTTGGCCATGAGGTTTGTGGCCACCGTGAAGGCGCCAACAAACCGATGGCATGAATCTGCCAAGAGGATATGGAGCTGTCCGGCAAGTGCATGAGCCAAGATCTCGACGTTGGGCTTGAGCACGGCGGAAGTAGTTGGCGAGGATCTTGTCGTCCCGCCCCCGCAGCCTGCACCGCGATGGTGTAGATGCTAAGGAACTCCGACGGTGCGCCCCGCCATCATACTTCTCCGCACGTCTGGTTTGAAGTTTTCGGCTGGGCCATTGGACTTGCCGCAGCTCACGAGTGAACGCAGGGCAACCTACCGCAGACGGCAAGTCGCCTGCCCCTCCGGTGCGTGCATGTCAACAGAAGGCCCAAGGCTTTGTCGGATCGACGTCGCTTCTCTTCGGGCGCCGATGCGAGTTCGAAGCGCCCTCTTGTTGTCGCTCATGAAGAACTTGGCGCTGATCACGGCGAAGCTCGTGGATCCGACGATGCGAAGTGGAGTCGCTGTCGAGGTGGATCCGGTGAGTCGGGCGATCTTGGCCTTCTTGGCGGAGAGTGCACGGTGGTTGCACCTCCGACAGCCTCGCCGCCACCGGCTCGCGTTTTGTCGTCTCGCCGCGGCAATGATGGCGTTAGTTGCCGCGAGCGTCACCGCTGGCAAAGCCGATGAGGCTCTGGATAGTGGCTCTCCACTCGTCGACCTTTTGTCGGCCGTTGGAGGGTAGTCGAGGAGCAGCTGGGCTCGCCAGTAGCTTCGCTAGAGTAGTGGGTGGCATTGGAGAACGGTGCGAGGAGCGGGACACGCTCGGACTTCTAACTACGTTAGAAGGAGCAGCGCCCCGTCCGGGCGACCGTATCTCACTCGTGCCAGCATGTTGGCGCGTATGCTGGTCTTGAGGGTCTCGATCCAACGAACGTATGGTGTTGTGAACGCCATGACGTTGTTGGTCCCGCGTCTCCTGAGATGAGTGCGGGGGATGCGCAGACGCCGAGGTTTGCGGTGCCTTGTCCTTGGACTTGGCGACATCGCGAGCACCTTCGTCGGCGCCCGTTCCTCCGCCGGCGTCTGCACCACCACCCGTTTGCTGCGGTGAGGGTGGGTACGACACGGACGGCTCTGCTGCCGCCGAAGCCTTCTTCTTCGGTGGCATGTTGAGGAAGATGTTGATGATGCCGCTCGTGTGAATGCCGGATAGGATTCACACGGCCTCGACGCCTACTGGGCGCGCCAAAGATGTCGGGAGGCTGATCGCACTCCACGGACACCTATGGGGCGGGCGGACCGGCCCCTTGTGGTTCGGAGGGGCGGAGATCGCACGAAGAGCGGATCGAGGCGAGGCACACGAGCAGTTTACCCAGCTTCGTAGCTCTCCGGAGAGATAAAACTCCTACTACTGCTTGTTTGATCTATTGTGTTCTTGCTAAGGAGCAATGCGAGCTACAAAACCTCGCTTGAGTGTGTCTAGACTATGGCCAGTCGAACGGACCGAACTAGCCGAACCTTGCGAACCGAACGGAACTTCGCCAACCCTTTCTACGTTGCACCCGGGCCTCCTTTTATATGCTCAAGGGGTCTCCGGCAGGTGGCAACATAGACGAGGGTACAAATGTAAAAACAGGAGTTGGTACACCTACTTGAACAAAGGTATGCAGTGCAAAATACCTAACTCGACGGCAAGTGACAAAAGCAATAAATGCCCGTCATTGTCGCCCAAACAAAGGCAACAGAGGCCGTCAGTGCGCCTCCGCCGCCACGATGGCGAGCTGTCGGCCGCCTCTTATCGCTGCTCTCCGCTGGCTGCACCCTGACCCGCCGACACGCCCATGGAGCGGTCCCATGGCGACACGTCGCTGGGTGAGCTGGAGCGGAGACGGAGAGAGGTTGCATGCCGCGGCAAGCGCCTTGCCGCGGCCGAATCCTTGTCGCGCTCGAAGACTTGTCGCGCTCCGAGCCTTCCCGGCAAGCTCCTCTTGCCGGGGCCTCGTCTTCTGCGTGCCTGGAGCGGCCTTCCCGACAAGCTCTTCTTGTCGGGGCCTTGTCTTCTCAATCAAATACTTTGTTCTTGAATGGCTCCAAAAAGGAGCCACGAAGGATCTTGGCGGTGGCGAGGCAAACCCTGCCGCGGGGTGCTGCAACCGTCCGTGCACGAGTACGGGGTACTAGGGTACCCCTACTCTAGTACACCGACACACATCAACTAGGCGTATCAATGGGCTATGGAAATGCCCATCAATAGATATCAATGTGAGTGAGTAGGGAATGCCATGCAACGGATGCACTAGAGCTATAAGTGTATGAAAGCTCAACAAAAGAAACTAAGTGGGTGTGCATCCAACTCGCTTGCTCATGAAGACCTAGGGCATTTTGAGGAAGCCCATCATTGGAATATACAAGACACGTTCTATAATGTAAAATTCCCACTAGTATATGAAAGTGACAACATAGGAGACTCTCTATCATGAAGATCATGGTGCTACTTTGAAGCACAAGTGTGGTAAAAGGATAGTAACATTGTCCCTTCTCTCTTTTTCTCTCGTTTTTTATTTGGGCCTTTTCCTTTTTTATGGCCTCTTTTTTCTCCTTTTTTTCGTCCGGAGTCTCATCCCGACTTGTGGGGGAATCATAGTCTCCATCATCCTTTCCTCACTGGGACAATGCTCTAATAATGATGGTCATCACACTTTTATTTACTTACAACTCTAGAATTACAACTCAATACTTAGAACAAAAATATGACTCTATGTGAATGTCTCGGGCGGAGTACCGGGATATGCAATGAATCAAGAGTGACATGTATGAAAATTATGAACGGTGGCTTTGCCACAAATACGATGTCAACTACATGATCATGCAAAGCAATATGATAATGATGGAACGTGTCATAGTAAATGGAATGGTGGTAAGTTGCATGGCAATATATCTCGGAATGGCTATGGAAATGCCATAATATGTAGGTATGGTGGCTGTTTTGAGGAATTTAATGGTGGGTGTATGGTATCGGCGAAAGTTGTGTGATACTAGAGAGGCTAACAATGGTGGAAGGGAGAGAGTGCGTATAATCCATGGACTCGGCATTAGTCATAAAGAACTCACATACTTATTGCAAAAATCTATTAGTTATCGAAACAAAGTACAACGCGCATGCTCCTAGGGGGATAGATTGGTAGGAAAAGACCATCGCTCGTCCCCGAACGCCACTCATAAGGAAGACAATCAATAAATAAATCATGCTCCGACTTCATCACATCACGGTTCACCATACGTGCATGCTACGAGAATCACAAACTTTAACACACGTATTTCTCAAATTCACAACTACTCAATTAGCATGACTCTAATATCACCATCTTCATATCTCAAAAACAATTATCAAGTATCAAACTTCTCCTAGTATTCAACGCACTTATAAGAAAGTTTTTACTAATCTTGGATGCCTATCATATTAGGACTAATTTCACTATTTAAGCAAATTACCATGCTGTTTTGTAGGACTCTCAAAATGATATAAGTGAAGCATGAGAGAACAATAATTTCTATAAAATAAATCCACCACGGTGCTCTAAAAGATATAAGAAAATCACTAGAGCAAAAACTATATAGCTCAAAAGATATAAGTGAAGCACATAGAGTATTCTAACAAATTCCGAATCATGTGT
Source organism: Aegilops bicornis (assembly GCA_021605145.1). Classification (NCBI taxonomy): domain Eukaryota; kingdom Viridiplantae; phylum Streptophyta; class Magnoliopsida; order Poales; family Poaceae; genus Aegilops; species Aegilops bicornis. Next base: position 576,563,778 of record CM038672.1, read on the forward strand.
GTCTCTCTCAAAAGGTGTGTACATCAAGGATGATTGTGGTAAACTAAAAGCATAGACTCAAATCATACAAGACGCTCCAAGCAAAACACATATCGTGTGGTGAATAAAAATATTGCTCCAAGTAAAGTTACCGATAGACGAAGACGAAAGAGGGGATGCCTTCCGGGGCATCCCCAAGCTTAGCTTTTGGTTTTCCTTGAATTTTACCTTGGGGTGCCTTGGGCATCCCCAAGGTTAGGCTCTTTCCAATCCTTGTTCCATAATCCATCAAATCTTTACCCAAAACTTGAAAACTTCACAACACAAAACTTAACAAAAAATCTCGTGAGCTCCGTTAGCGAAAGAAAACAAAACATCACTTCAAGGTACTGTAATGAACTCATTATTTATTTATATTGGTGTTAAACCTACTTTATTCCAAGTTTCCTATGGTTTATAAACTCTTTTACTAGCCATAGATTCATCAAAATAAGCAAACAACACACGAAAAACAGAATCTGTCAAAAACAGAACAGTCTGTAGTAATATGTATCTAATGCAATCTTCTGGAACTGAGAAAAATCTACCAAAACAGGAAGACCTAGATAATTTGTTTATTGATCTACTTCAATTGGAATCAGTCTTTTATCACGTTCTGGTGATTTTAAACAATTGTTTTCGTGAACAGAAAGTTCTGGAATTTTCAGCAAGATCAAATAACTATCATCCAAGAAGATCCTATAGGTTTCACTTGGCACAAACACTAATTAAAACATAAAAACACATCTAACCAGAGGCTAGATCAAAGATTTATTACTAAACAGGAGCGAAAAGCAAAAAAACTAAAATAAAATTGGGTTGCCTCCCAACAAGCGCTATCGTTTAACGCCCCTAGCTAGGCATAAAAGCAAGGATAGATCTAAGTATTGCCATCTTTGGCGTTGGGAAAGAAAAGAGAAAATTTATTATCTATTTTGATAAAGCACGTGGCCATTAATGGTGGAAGAAAGATTAAGCACGCTATGGAAATTCGCATCTAAGCTAGTTTTCATCTCTTTGATAATTTCGTTTTGGTAAAAGCACAAAAGAGAGGTGGATTCAACTTTCTCACTCATAGGATGCCCAAATATAGTTTTCATCTTTTCATAGGTATCTATGGGATCCCCTTCAAGAAAACCCTCCTCAAAAATAGAATCTAAAATTTGCTTGAATGAAGCGGGCAACCCAACATAAAAGCTTTTTAGGTATACCTCAATTTCATATTGGGGCACATAGCTAGCTCGGATCCTTAAAAGCCTATCCCACGCATCTTTCAAAGACTCATCAAGTAAATAACGAAAAATTCCGGGATCATCTTCATCGAAATTATTCAAACCCTCATTGACAACCCCAGCAGGTCTTTCTATAGCATCATTATTTATGAGCTTAGAGAGGACAGGGGGACTATCCAAAGTATTAAAACCATGAAGAGTGCCCTTGGCCCTTTTTGATTCGGCCATCGCACAAGAAAAACAGAGGGAAAGAAGAAAACGGAAAGAGAGGGCGAATAAAATGCCAAGGGTGAAGTGGGGGAGAGGAAAACGAGAGGCAAATGGCAAATAATGTAATGCGAGGGATAAGGGTTTGTGATGGGTACTTGGTGTGCGTTGACTTGTGCGTAGACTCCCCGTCAACGGCGCCAGAAACCCTTCTTGCTACCTCTTGAGCACTGTGTTAGTTTTCCCTTAAAGAGGAAAGGGTGATGTAGTAAAGTAGCATAAGTATTTCCCTCAGTTTTTTAGAACCAAGGTATCAATCCAGTAGGAGACCACGCTCAAGTCCCACGCACCAACACAAACGAATAAGAACTTTGCAACCAACACGATAAAGGGGTTGTCAGTCCCTTCACGGCCACTTGCAAAAGTGAGATCTGATAGAGATGATAAAATAATATTTTTGGTATTTTTATGATAAAGACTAAAAGTAAAGATAGCAAAATAAACGGTAATAGAAATAACGGTAGATTAATATGATAGAGAATAGATCCGGGAGCCATAGGTTTCACTAGTGGCTTCTCCCAAGAGCATAAGTATTACGGTGGGTAAACAAATTACTGTCGAGCAATTGATAGAATCGAGCATAGTTATGAGAATATCTAGGTATGATCATGTATATAGGCATCACGTCCGTGACAAGTAAACCGACTCCTGCCTGCATCTACTACTATTACCCCACACATCGACCGCTATCCAGCATGCATCTAGAGTATTAAGTTCATAAGAACGAAGTAACGCTTTAAGCAAGATGACATGATGTAGAGGGATAAACTCATGCAATATGATATAAACCCCATCTTTTTATCCTTGATGGCAACAATACAATACGTGTTGTTTCCCCTTCTATCACTGGGATCGAGCACCGCAAGATTGAACCCAAAGCTAAGCACTTCTCCAATTGCAAGAAAGATCACTCTAGTAGGCCAAACCTAACTGATAATTCGAAGAGACTTGCAAAGATAACCAATCATACATAAAAGAATTCAGAGGAGATTCAAATATTTTCACAGATAATCTTGATCATAAACCCACAATTCATCGGATCTCGACAAACACACCGCAAAAGAAGATTAGATCGAATAGATCTCAAAGAGAAACAAGGAGAACTTTGTATTGAGATCCAAAGAGAGAGAAGAAGCCATCTAGCTAATAACTATGGACCCGAAGGTCTGAGCTAAACTACTCACACATCATCGGAGAGGCTATGTTGTTGATGTAGAAGCCCACCATGATCGATGCCCCCTCCGACGGAGCGCCGGAAAAGGCCCCAAGATGGGATCTCACGGGTATAGAAGGTTGCGGCGGTGGAAATAGGGTTTTTGCTCGGTATTTGATGTTTTCGGGGTACGTAGGTGTATATAGGAGGAAGAAGTAGGTTGGTGGAGCTACGAGGGGCCCACGAGAGTGGAGGGCGCGCCCCCCTGACTCGTGGCTTCCTCTTTGATTGCTTGACGTCCACTCCATGTCCTCTGGATCACGTTTGTTCCGAAAATCACGTTCCCGAAGGTTTCATTCCGTTTGGACTCCGTTTGGTACTCTTTTTCTGCGAAACACTGAAATAGGCAAAAAAACAGAAATCTGGGTTGGGCCTCCGGTTAATAGGTTAGTCCCAAAAATAATATAAAAGTGTATAATAAAGCCCATTAAACATCCAAAACAGAATATATAATAGCATGGAACAATAGAAATTATAGATATATTGGAGACGTATCACGCAGCCCCTCCCTCCACCAACACCTCCTCCTCCTCCGTAGTGCTTGGCAAGCCATTTATAATAAATGGATCTTTGAGAAGAAGACAGACGATGATGGTAATGTCACCATTTATGAAGCTCGACTTGTCTCAAAGATGTTTCCGATAAGTTCAAGGAGTTGACTGTGATGAGACTTTCTCACTCATAGCGATGCTAAAGTCCGTTAGAATTATGTTAGCAGTTGCTGCATTTTCATTTACGAAATCTGGTAGATGGATGTCACAACAAAGTTTCCTTGATGGTTTCCGTGAGGAAAGGTTGTATGTGATACAACTAGAAGGTTTTGTCGATCCTAAGGATGCTAAAAGGTAAGCAAACTACAATGATCCTTCTATGGACTGGAGCAAGCATCTCGGAGTTGGAACATACGCTTTGATGAGGTGATCAAAGCATTTGGGTTTATACAAAGTTTGCAAGAAACTTGTATTTGCAAGAAAGTGAGTGGGAGCACTACAACATTTTGATAAGTATATGTGGATGACATATTGTTGATCAAAAATGATGTAGAATTTCTGGAAAGCATAAAGGGTTGTTTGAATGGAGTTTTTCAAAGGAAGACCTGTGTAAAATTGCTTACATGTTGGGTATCAAGATCTATAGAGATATATCAAGACGCCTGATAAGACTTTCATAGAGCACATACCTTGACATGATCTTGAAGGAGTTCAAGATGGATCAGTCAAAGAAGGAGTTCTTGCCTGAGTTGTAAGGTGTGAAGTTAAGACTTTAAGCTCGACCACGGCAGAAGAAAGAGAAAGGAAGAAAGTCGTCCCCTATGCCTTAGCCATAGGCTCTATACGATATGCCATGCTATGTACCACGATGTGCCTTGCCACGTGTCTAGCAAGGGGGTATAAGAGTGATCCAGGAGCGGATCATTGGACAGTGGCCAAAATTGTCCTTGGGAATAAGGAAATGTTTCTTGATTATGGAGGTGATGAAGAGTTCGGCGTAAAGGGTTACGTCGATGCAAGCTTTAACACCTATGCAGATGACTCTGAGTAGCAAACCGGATACGTATAGTGGAGCAACCATTTGGAATAGCTCCAAGTGGAGCATAGTAGCAACATCTACAATATGAAACAGAGATTTGCGAAGAATACACAGATCTGAATGTTGCAGACCCGTTGACTAAAACCTCTCTCGTAAGCATAACATGATCAAACCCTAGAACTCATTGAGTGTTAATCACATGGTGATGCGAACTAGATTATTGACTCTAGTAAACTCTTGGGTGTTAATCACATGGCGATGTGAACTAGATTATTGACTCTAGTAAACTCTTTGGGTGTTAGTCACATGGCGATGTGAACTATGAGTGTTAATCACATAGCGATGTGAACTAGATTATTGACTCTAGTGCAAGTGGGAGACTGTTGGAAATATGCCCTAGAGGCAATAATAAAATGGTTATTATTATATTTTTCATGTTCATGATAATTGTCTATCGTTCATGCTATAATTGTATTAATCGGAAACCGTAATACATGTGTGAATACATACGAATATGTCCCTAGTAAGCCTCTAGTTGATTAGCTCGTTGATCAATAGATGGTTATGGTTTCCTGATCATGGACATTGGATGTCATTGATAATGGGATCTCATCATTAGCAGAATGATGTGATGGACAAGACCCAATCATAAAGCACAGCACAAGATCGTGTAGTTCGTTTGCGAGAGCTTTTCTAATGTCAAGTATCATTTCCTTGGACCATGAGATTGCGCAACTCTCGGATACCGCAGGAGTGCTTTGGGTGTATCAAACGTCACAACATAACTGGGTGGCTACAAAGGTGCACTACAGGTATCTCCAAAAGTGTCTGTTGGGTTGGCACGAATCGGGACTGGGATTTGTCACTCCGTATGACAGAGATGTATCTTTGGGCCCACCCGGTAATGCAACATCATAATGAGCTCAATGTGACTAAGGAGTTAGCCACGGGATCATTTGATACGGAACGAGTAAAGAGACTTGCCGGTAACGATATTGAACGAGGTATGGGGATACCAACGATCAAATCTCGGGCAAGTAACATACCGATGGACAAAGGGAATTGTAACGGGATTGATTGAATCCCCGACATCGTGGTTCTTCCGATGAGATCACCGTGGAACATGTGGGAGCCAACATAGGTATCGAGATCCCGCTGATGGTTATTGGCCGGAGAGATGTCTCGGTCATGTCTGCATGGTTCCCGAACCCGTAGGATCTACACACTTAAAGTTCAGTGACGCTAGAGTTGTAATGGGAATAGTATGTGGTTACCGAAGGTTGTTCGGAGTCCCAGATGAGATCCCGGACGTGACGAGGCACTCCAGAATGGCCCGGAGGTGAACATCAATATATTGTACAAATTGTATTGGAGTCCGGAATTGTTCTGGGAGTACCGGGTGACGACTAGCGTGACCGAAAGGAGTTTCGGAGGCACAGGCAAGCGTTGGGGGGCCTTACGGGCCAAGGGGAGGGGGCACACCAGCCCACTAAGGGGTTGTGCGCCCCTCCCACCCCATCTCACGTAACCCGGAGAGGAGGAGGCGCCTCCCCTAGGGAAGCCGCCCCTCCCGGCTTGGGGGCAAGTTTCCTAGGGGTGGGGGCACCCAAACCCATCTAGGGTTTCCCCTGTGGCCGCCGCCCCTCCCCTAGGGAAACCCTAGGGCGCCTCCTCCTCCCCCTTCCCCTTATAAATAGTGAGGCAGAGAGAGGGAAGCTGCACCCCTTCCCCTGGCGCAACCCTTCCCTCCTCCAACACCTCCTCCTCCTCTGTAGTGCTTGGCGAAGCCCTGCAGGAGAACCGCAAGCTCCACCACCACGCCGTCGTGCTGCCGGAGCTCTCCCTCAACTTCTCCTCTCCCCTTGCTGGATCAAGAAGGAGGAGACGTCCCCGGGCTGTACGTGTGTTTAACGCGGAGGCGCCGTCTGTTCGGTGCATGGATCGGATCTTCCGCGATTTGTATCGCCGTGAGTACGACTCCATCAACCGCGTTCTTGTAACGCTTCCTGTCGGTGTCAAAACCGGCGGATCTCGGGTAGGGGGTCCCGAACTGTGCGTCTAGGTGGATGGTAACAGGAGAGAAGGGACACGATGTTTTACCCAGGTTCGGGCCCTCTTGATGGAGGTAAAACCCTACGTCCTGCTTGATTAATATTGATGATGTGTGTTACAAGAGTGGATCTACCACGAGATCAAAGAGGCTAAACCCTAGAAGCTAGCCTATGGTATGATTGTTGTTCGTCCTATGGACTAAAGCCATCTGGTTTATATAGACACGGAGAGGGCTAGGGTTACCTGAGTCGGTTACAATGGTAGGAGATCTACATATCTGTATCGCCAAGCTTGCCTTCCACGCCAAGGAAAGTCCCATCCAGGACACGGGACGAAGTCTTCAATCTTGTATCTTCATAGTCTTGGAGTCCGGCCGATGATGATAGTTCGCTATCCGGACACCCCTAGTCCGGAACTCCCTCGGTAGCCCCTTAACCAGGCTTCAATGACGACGAAGTCCGTGGCGCGCATGTTGTCTTCAGCATTGCAAGGCGGGTTCTTCCTCCGAATAATTTATAGAAGATTGTGAACACCAGGATAGTGTCCGACTCTGCAAAGTTAAATTCCACATACCACCGTAGAGAGAATAATATTACACAAGATCAATCTGCTGACGTATTCTGTGGCGTGACGTCGCACCACTACCAAGCCTTTACTCGAATTGTTTTTATTGTTCCACCTCAGCGCGTTTAGCGAAGCGGTTTCTTTGGCACGTCTTATCGAAGCAGAGATCGTGTTCCCCTTATTCCGGGATTCCCATCAATACGGACGTGGGTAACCCAACCGCGCCATTGATTGTGACGCTTGGGGGATAAGCGAGTTTTACCAGGCTGGCGGGGACACACGTTTCTGTCCGCCCATATAAGGGGATAAAGATCCAACCCTTTTACCTGCGCCTTCTTCCTCCTTGGCTTATCCATCTCCGCGAACTCGAGCTCCAGGGCCCAAGTCCGCACTTCTCACCTCAACCTTCTCCAACTATGTCCGGAGCGGGAGGCAAGTGGATGGCCTCCTCCGTCACGGAGGGGCAGATCCAGAAGCTGCGTGATGCCGGATATTTGTCCAGCAACATCGCGCATCGGCTCCCCGACGAGGGAGAGCTCGTCCCCAACCCCAGGCCCCATGGGAGGGTAGTATTTCTTCCCCATTTCCTCCGCAGACTGGGCTTCCCGCTTCATCCCTTTGTCCGGGGGCTCATGTTCTACTACGGCCTTGATTTCCATGATCTGGCCCCGAATTTCATCCTCAACATATCGGCGTTTATCGTCGTGTGCGAGGCCCTCCTCTACATCCAGCCCCACTTCGGCTTGTGGCTCAAGACCTTCAGTGTCAAGCCGAAGGTTGTGAAGGGCAGCCAAGCGGAGTGCGGAGGCGCCATGGTGGGTAGGATGTCCCACGTTACGTGGCTGGAGGGCACTTTCGTGGAAACCATCAAGGGGTGGCAATCGGGGTGGTTCTACATCACCGAGCCGCGTGACCCTGATTGGGCAGCGGCCCCCGAATTCAGATCTGGCATCCCTTCACGGCTCACCTCCTGGAGAGAGAGTGGCCGGATTTGGGGGAATTCGGAGGAGCTGACCGGACTCCAAGCCTGTATCCAGAAGTTGGTGGACAAGAAGCTTAAACTTGTCAACTTAGTCCAGGTCATGCTCATCCGCCGGATCCTCCCGTGCCAGCAACGGGGCTTCAACATGTGGGAGTTTGATCCGGCGCAAAGCACTGCACTCGAGCGGGCTCTTCGACACTACGCACGAAGATGTCCGGAAGGTGTTGTTCAAGGGCGCCAAGCTCCCGCATCTGCTATCAAGATCGCGGATTCCGCTCACGGCGTCAAATGACGAGGTAAGTGATTTCACCACTTGTTTTCCATAGTTTGGCTCTATGCGGGATCTAAACTCCCTTTACCTTTGACAGAATGGCTGGCGAAGGCGAACGGATTATCTGTCGGCCCCATTGCGGAAGGACCCAGCGGACGCCCGCCCTAACGGGCTCTTTGGCTCCGGCACTGCGTGGTGCCGGAGAAGAAGGCCAAGAAGACGGCCACGGGGACTCGGAAGAGTTCCCATTTTCAGGTGCTATCGGATGATGCATCCGAGGCCGACTCCTCCCATCATGGCGAGGAGGACAAGAAGAAAGCCTCTCCCCCAGCGGGGGGAGGGAAGAAAAGGAAGGCCTCCCCAACAAGGGAAGCCGAAGGGTCCAAGAAGGGAAAAACTCTTCCCCCGGACTGCTCCGCCAACGCCAGTGACGACGACGAGGACTGGCCTCCAAGGGCCAAGCCCCTGGCAAGATCGTATGTATCCGGACTCCCGAATAACTTCAAGGTTTTTTTGTTTTCGCCACATAATGTCTTTCTAATGCCGCATACAACCCTGCAGTCCGCCCAAGGATGATCTTCCCGTTTCGTCGAGCGGGTCCTTGGGTGCGTCGGATATGGATTCCTTCCGACCGCCTCCACCCCGTGCCGTGGGCGACGCCGAGGTGGGATCCCGCAAAGGACCCGCCAGAGGAGGAGGCCCCGAGGTGTCACAGGACACCCTCCGGACTTTGTACCGGACTCAGCCACGGAGGCCATAGTGGCTCCGTGAGTCCCAGGGCGTGCACCGTTCGTAAGAAGAAGGGCAGGACATGACGCCGGGCTGCCTCCGTCCCAACCGGAGGTGCGGATAATTCTTGCCGGAGGCGCTCAACGGCGCCTCCATCAAAGAGGAACACCGCACTTTATTATGAGTGCGGTGATTGAAGGTTCACTCGCCAAGAGCGGGCTGGCGAAGCCTGCAACAGCCTTCTAACAGGCTTTGAGGTAAGAATTTCAATATATGTAAAATGGTACCGCATAGACAGTAGCCCCTGATGCTCGGTTCGGTGTTCGGAAAGAAAAGCCGGACTGAGGATCTTTAGAAAGATAAACGCAGGAGTCATAAAAAATATGTCAATATGGGATTGCAGGCTGCGCTGCTGACCTCCGCCGCACTGACTGCGGAGGTCAATACTTTGAAGGAAAACCTCGAGCGGTCCGAGAACGAGCTCGGCCATGCCAAGAAGCAGTTCGAGGAAAAAGAAGGTGAGTAATACCTTATTAAAATTGTACCTTACAGAAAAGGATTTGGTTGCAAGAAAAATGACAAGGATAACGTGGGTATTGCAGGGGCCACTAACGAGGTGGTGACCCTGAAGGAGGCGTGGTCAGCGGCGAGCATAATCTTGACCGTGGAGCGCACTGAGCGAGAGAAGCAGGGAGGCGCGGTGGCGGAGAATGCAGCAAGAGCTCCAGGATCTCGTGAAAAAACATGAGAGCTTGGAGCGTGACTCGAAGACTCGAGATTCTGAGCTTGCAACGGCTCTTGAGAGTGCCAAAGCCGCTAAGGCCAAAGCCTACAAGGCCCTCCAGGAGATTGAGGCGGTGAAGAAAATAGCAGCGGGTAAGGCATTTTTCATGCAAAGTAAGCATGTGAGTGTTAATTACCTGTTGCTTACCCGAATTCGGAGATCTCCAGGGGCGTTCGGAGATCTTCCTCGCAGCGTGTCCGATGCTGCCGCATTCTACCGGGCCGAGGAGGGGAGCTCGACGGAGAAGGTCTTGGTCTCGGTATCGAGGCCGGACATCCAGTGCCTTTAGCGACCAGTGAAGCGGCTGGTCGAGCTCCACAAGGCGGCCGAACAGGCCATGAAGGGCCTCATAGTTCGGCTGTGGCCTAAGGAGGCCATGCGTGGGAGCTACTTCGGCCTGGTGCGGCGGCTGATGGATGCGTGCCCGTGGGTTGAAGTTATCAAGCATTCTGCTTGTATTAAGGGTGCCCGTCGGGCCCTTGCCCGCGCAAAGGTGCACTGGGGCAAGATGGATGCCCAGAAGCTTGTGACGGACCCGCCACCAGAGGGCAAGGAGCATCGCACGCCCGAGATGTATTATAAGAGTGTGCTGAAGGGCGCCCGCACTATTGCGGGTGAGTGCTCCAAAGATGTAATATTTGAGTAGACTCGCATTTTGTTATCCTGTTAAAACTTAGTTCATATGCGCTAAGCAACGCTTGTTAATTTAAAATATTACCTTCTGTGCGGCTGTTTATTAAATCTAAGAGATGGCAAGTCGTCGGCTTCAGCCCCCATGCCACGAGTCTTTGGGGTGTTCGGGATAAACTTGAGCGCTCTTGTTCCCATTTTTGGGTCCATCTAGGAGGCGCTCAACACAGCCGAACAAGGCAACCGGACTTATAATGCTTGAACACTCTCACTTAGCCATAGAATTCTATAATTTTAAATTTGGTGAAGCCCCTAGTCTTCGAAGGTCAATTTGGGGCGCTTATACACGCCTTGGCCGGACAGTATCCGGCTCTTCGCTCTAAGCGGCATAAGTCTTTAAGGACTCGCAAAAACCTCTCGAACAGCGACGGCTCTCGCCTCATCATGACGCGGTCAGTTTTAGCTTTCTCCACTAAGGCGTTAACCCAGCTCAAGCTGAGGCGGAATCGCAGTGGTTCTCCCCAAAGGCTACCTTAGCCGATATAACGGAACGTAAGGTACCAAAACATGGGAGCCGGGCAAACCCAACTATTGACCCAAGACATGATTCGGAGCCAATGCATATAGTGCTATAAGTTTGGGGTGCCGCACTTGTGGAAGTGTTCGGACTCATCATACCATAATACGGGAAACATAAGCCCCTGGTGTATATTAGCCGTACCAAAGTGTACGGATGCAACATGCCGTGAATGAACATATGTATGAAAAAGAAATGCAATTATAAGCAAAAAGGTGCTGCATTGTTTTATTCAATAAGTGCTGCTACAAATGTGGAACGATACAAATAGTGCGATAAGCAAGGAATGGAACTGTTAAACATGTCCCCCCCAGGGGTAGGCTGCAGATTGGTGTATAAAAATGCTCGTAACGGAGACCACCTGTATATTCGTTGGAGCCTTTATCCTTCCCTGGCTTTGCATTGTGAGTTCGGCAGGTCTGCTGCCGGACAGGGCCTCTGACAAACGGAGTCCTGTGGGTAAAAAGTAAAAGGTAAAAAGAAAAAGAAAAAGGAACGACACACTTGAGAGCCCCTGGTGTGGTTGAGCCGACGTCTGGGTTTATCGTGGTCGTGCCCCTCTCCCCATGCCCATGGTATCTTCAGAGCGTAATGATGTACGCGAAGGACCTGCTGACGCTTCGGGGGCTGGGTTGGGGCCGCATCGCTACGCTGGCGATGCTCGAAACGTGCTGTGGTCTTGTGGTAAGTTACTACGGGCGCTTAGCTGTGTCCGGCCGCTTAACGGCCGGACTCGAGAATTGCCTTTAAGAGGCTGCATTGCACTTCTGCCGCGAGAGCCGCTGTATGTTCCTCCGTGCGGAGAGAACGTTCAGTGTTTCCGTAGACCGTGATGACTCCTCGAGGGCCTGGCATCTTGAGCTTGAGGTATGCGTAGTGCGGTACCGCATTGAACTTTGCAAACGCGGTACGTCTGAGCAAGGCATGATAGCGCTGCGGAACGGGACTATGTCGAAGATTAACTCCTTGCTTCGGAAGTTATCCGGGGATCCGAAGACCACTTCCAGTGTAATTGAGTCTATACAATTGGCTTCTACATCTGGTATGACGCCTTTAAAGGTCGTTTTGGTAGGTTTAATCCTTGAGGGGTCTATGCCCATTTTGCGCATTGTATCCTAGTAAAGCAGGTTCAGGCTGCTCCCGCCGTCCATCAGGACTCTGGTTAAGTGAAATCCATCGACGATTGTGTCTAAGACCAGTGCGGCGAATCCACCGTGGCGGATGCTGGTGCGGTGATCCCTTCGGTCAAAAGTGATCGGTCAGGAGGACCATGGATTGAACTTTGGGGCAACTGGCTCCATCGCGTAGACATCCCTGAGTGCACACTTCCGCTCCCTTTTGGGTATGTGCGTTGCGTATATCATGTTCACCGTCCGCACCTGTGGGGGAAACCCTTTTTTCATATATTGTTCGGCGGTTGGGTCTCGTCATCGCTATGCAGCCCCTTGTCATTGTTTTCGGCAATTAACTTGCCTGCCTGCTTGAATACCCAACAGTCCCTGTTGGTGTGGTTAGCTGGCTTTTCGGGGGTGCCGTGTATCTGGCACAAGCGGTCGAGTATTCGGTCCAAATTGGACGGACCCGGAGTAGTTCTTTTGAATGGCTTTTTCTGCTGACCGGGTTTAGAGCCTCTGAATCCGGCATTGATTGTCGTATCCTCAATATTGTCGCCGCACGCGGCGCTTTGTTTTTGTTACGACGCTGACTGCCATTTCAGTCCTTGAGGTCCGGACTGCTAGAATTTTTGCCGAGGTTGTTGCTGCATGCTAGCCAGCTGTCCTCACCCTGTGAAGCGGGTCATGAGTGATGTGAGGGCTGCCATGGATTTTGGCTTTTCCTGTCCTAGGTGCCGGGCAAGCCACTCGTCATGGATGTTATGCTTGAAGGCCGCGAGGGCCTCCGCATCCGGACGATCGGCGATTTGGTTTTTCTTGGTTAAGAACCATGTCCGTAATTGTCCGGCGATTCGTCTTCTGGTCAGCTGAATTATGTGGCTTAGGTCATCAAGATCCGGTGGTCGCACATAAGTGCCCCGGAAGTTATCGAGGAATGCGGCTTCCGTGTCCTCCCAGCTCCCAATTGACTGGCCGGCAAGTTGTTGAGCCAATGCCGGGCTGGTCCTTTAAGCTTGAGGGGAGGTATTTGATGGCGTGAAGATCATCACCAAGGGCCATGTGGATGTGAAGGAGATAGTCTTCGATCCAAACCGCTGGGTCTGTTGTGCCATCATAGGATTCAATATTGACGGGTTTAAACCCTTCGGGATTTGATGATCCATTACTTCGCCTCAGCGAAGAAGCATAGTGGGTGTGCGGCGCCTGCATCGGGCGATATCACGGCGGAGCTCGAAAGAGCTTTATGTCTGTTTTGTTCGGCCCGGCGGACTTATCGCGGTCAGCGCGACGGTTGTCGCCACGCACCGTGGGCGCCCACGCGATCCATAGATCAATCTTGATTGTCTTGCCTTGTCCTCCAATATATCTCACAGGTCCGGAGCGTTCCCCTTTGGCCGTGGTGCTTTTGAGCGATGGGATACGGTTCTAGTGAAGGGCTTAGAGGCCTCTGTCGCGACCACGGGTGGTCGGTCAGCCGTATTGTCTCCTGGTGATGCGGGTTCGTAAGCCTCCTCCTCTAATCGGGGGAGCAGCTTGCGTTTAGGGTAGCTTTTGGAGGGGCGTTCGAGCTCATGCTCTTCGGCCGCAAGGACTTCAGTCCATCTGTCGGCTAGCAGATCCTGATCAGCTCTAAGTCATTGTCGCTTTTTCTTGAGGCTGTTCGCCATGGCCATAAGCCTGCGTCTAAAATGCTCTTGTTCGACGGGATCCTCGTGCACGATTTAATTCATCGTCGTCGAGGCTTGCTTCGTCTCCGGAGGGAGGCATATAATCCTCTACCTCTTCTTCTGCCGCTCACTCGTGAGGGCTGGCGTCTCCATCCTCCAACGCTGGATCTTGCTGGAGTGGATTATCTTCAACACTGTCCGGTGTATTGTTATCTCCTGTGCCGGAATCTTCACTCTTGCTATGGCGGGATTTAGAGCGGCGCCGCTGACGCCGGCGCTTGGGCTGCTTCTTGGAGGGGTCATCCTCCGTTGTTCCATCGCCGTTCCCATCTTTTGGGATGTCCACCATATATATGTCATATGATGAGGTGGCCTTCCAGTGCCCTGTAGGCGCTGGGTCTTGTTCGTCTTCGGCATCGTCGTCCATACCGTCGATGTCTTCGGAGTCATAGTCTAGCATGTCGGTTAGATCGTCGACAGCGGCTACCAAGTGGGTGGTGGGTGGGTTTTGAATTTCTTCGTCGTCCGCATCCCAACCATCCTGACCGTAGTCCGGCCAGGGCTCTCCGAACAAAGAGAGTGACTTTAGTGAATTCAGGATGTCGCCAAAGGGCGAGTGCTGAAAGATGTTCGCGGCCGTGAACTCCATAACGGGCGCCCAATCGGATTCGATTGGCAAGGGCGCGGAGGGTTCGGAGTCCGTAGAGGAGTCCGGCACCGAGGTCGAGGTCTTCGCAGGGCGAGGATGGAGTTCGGCTCGATCGCCATAGAGATTGTAGCCCTCGAGGCGGTGTCCAACCACTCGTCCTCGATCGGGGAATCCGGCTCCGGATTAAGGGTCAGAGCGGATTCTGGTGCGGCCTCCAGGGCACTGTTCGGCTGCAGAGCTAGATCATGCCCATCGAGACAGTGCGGCGCGCTTGGCTGCGGCTCGAATCCGTCGAAGATCAAGTCTCCGCGGATATCGGTCATATAGTTTAAACTTCCAAATCTGACCTGACGGCCAGGGGCGTAGCTTTCGATCTGCTCCAGATGGTCAAGCGAATTGGCCCGCAGTGTGTCGGTGTACTAAAGTAGGGGTACCTTAGTACCCCGAACTTGTGCACGGGCAGTCGCAGCGTCCCCGTGGCAAGCCTCGCCGTGCGTCCGCCAAGACCCTCCGCAGCCTTTCAGAAGACAAGACCCGGCAAGAGGAGCTTGCCGGAAGGCCTCTAGGCGCGAAGAAGGCCCGGCAAGAAGAGTTGCCGGAAGGCCACTTGAGGCACGAAGGAAGCAAGGTCCGGCAAGAGGAGCTTGCCGGGAAGGCTTGGTGAAGCGACAAGCTCCCAAAAGCGCGACAAGGATTCGGCGCGGCAAGGCGCTTGCCGCTGCATGCAACCTCTCTCTCCGCCCCGCTCCAGCTCACCCATGACGTGTCGCCATGGGACCGTTCCATGGGCGTAGGTCGAGCGGGGTGCAGCCAGCGGAGAGCAGCGATAAGCGGCGCCGACAGGGCTCGCCATCGTGGCGGCGGAGGCGCGCTGACGGCCTGTTACCTTTGTTTGGGCGACAACGACGGGCATTTATTGCTTTTGTCCCTTGCCGTCGAGTTAGGTATTTTGCACTATACACTTTGTTCAAGTAGGTGTACCAACTCTTGTTTTACATTTGTACCCCGCCTATGTTGCCACCGCCGGAGACCCCTTGAGCATATAAAAGGAGGCCCGAGTGCAACGTAGAAAGGGTTCGCGGCAGGTTCGCCTGCTCGTTCGGTTCATTCGACCCACCGAGAGACCAGATAGACTCACGCTTAGGTTTTGTAGCTCGCATTGCTCCCTAGCAAGAACACAATAGATCAAGACAAGCAGCAGAGGAGTTTTATCTCTCCGGAGAGCTCCGAAGCTGGGTAAAGCTGCTCGTGTGCCTCGCCTCGATCCGCTCTTCGTGCGATCTCCGCCCCCTCCGAACCACAAGGGGGCCTGGTCCTTGGCCCCATAGGTGTCCGTCAGATGCGATCAGCCTCCCGACATCTTTGGCGCGCCAGGTAGGGGGCGTCGAGGCTGTGTGAACCTGATCCGGCGTTCACACGAGCAGCGTCATCGACATCTTCCCCAACATGCCACCGAAGAAGAAGGCTTCGGCGGCGGCAGAGCCGTCCGCGTCATACCCACCCCCACCGCAGCAAACGGGTGGTGGGGCAGACGCTGGCGGAGGAACGGGCGCCGACGAAGCTGTTCGCGACGTTGCCAAGTCCAAGGACAAGGCACCGCAAACCTCGGCGTCCGCGCATCCCCCGCGCCCATCTCAGGAGACGCGAGACCAACAACGTCATGGCATTCACAACGCCATGCGTTCGTTGGATCGAGACCCTAAAGACCAGCATGCGCGCCAATATGCTGGCACGAGTGAGGTACGGTCGCCCGGATGGGGCGCTGCTCCTTCTAACATAGTTAGAAGTCCGAGCGTGTCCCGCTCCTCGCACCGTTCTCCAATGCCACCCACTACTCCAGCAGAAGCTCTGGCGAGAGCTCAGCTGCTCCTCGACTACCCTCCAACGGCCGACAAGGTCGACGAGTGGAGGGCCACTATCGTAGCCTCATCGGCTTTGCTAACGGCGATGCTCGCGACAACCAACGCCATCATTGCCGGCGGGCGAGACGACAAGGCACGAGCGGTGGCGACGAGACTGCCGGAGGTGCAACCGCCGTGCACTCTCCGCCAAGAAGGCTAAGATCGCCGACTCACCGGATCCACCTCGGCAGCGACTCAACTGCGTCGTCCGGATCCATGAGCTTCGCCGCGATCAGCGCCAAGTTCTTCATGAGCGACAACAAGAGGACGCTCGAACTCGCATCGAGCGCCGAAGAGAAGCACGACGTCAGTCCGACAAGCGCGCTGGGCCTTCTGTTGACATGCGCGCGCCGGAGGGGCCAGGCGACTTACCGTACGCGGTAGGTTGCCCTGCGTTCACCCGTGAGCTGCGGCAAGTCCAGTGGCCCAGCCAAAAAAACTTCAAACCAGACGTTGGGAGAAGTATGATGGCAGGACGCATCCGTCGGAGTTCCTCGGCATCTACACCATCGCGGTGCAGGCTGTGGGGGACGGACGACAAGATCCTCGCCAACTACTTCCCCGCCGTGCTCAAGCCCAACGTCGAGATCTTGGCTCATGCACTTGCCGGACAGCTCCATATCCTCTTGGGCAGATCTGTGCCATCGGTTTGTTGGCGCCTTCACGGTGGCCACAAACCTCATGGCCAAGAAAGTGACCTTCACTTGCTCGCGCCGGAAGGAAGGAGAGTCCCCGCCAAGTTCATTCAGAGATTCAGCCGTGTGCACTACAACATCGAGACGTCCACCTCGCGCGGTGATCAGCGCATTCCATCGTAATGTGCGGAACCGCAGGATGAGGGAGGAGATGGCGATGTGCAAAGTCAAGGACGTCGATGAGCTGTACGCCTTGGCCGACAAGTGTGCACGCTGGCGAGGAAGGAGGAGACTCAGGAGAGAATGCGAAGCAGGATCTCGACGGTGATGACACCGCCCGGCAAAGAAGGGCCGGGCGAGGCAACAGGAAGAAGAAAGCCAGAGAAGTGCTAGCGATGAGCAGTCCGGCAATGAAATTTGGCGACAAGAACGCCAAGGCTGGCGGCTCCAGCAAGGAGGTTGCCACGACGCCAACCACCCGGTCGGTGGCGGACGCCGACAAGGTGATGGCAGCCTCCGCAAGCGATCTTGCAAGATCCACCGCACCAAGGGCCACGATCTCCAGGCTGCAAGAAAGTCGAGCAGCTTGTCGAACAGCAGAGAGTCGAGTACGAGCTGCGCGACAAGGAGAAGGCCCAGGAAGGTGCCGGGGAGCAAGCAAGAAACGCCCCGGCCGGGGAGGACGCCTTGGCAAAGCCAAGCAGCGGCAAGGAGATCGACCTCCAGCGGCCGCGACAAGGATGAAGACGAGGACGACGGCGAAGATATGGAAGGCGACGACGCCCGATGAGCAGGGAGTTCGAGAAGCCACAGAGGTCGCTTTGCGTTGACGGAGGTGCTCGCATACCTCCCACCGCCAACGCAAAGCAATGGATGCGGGAGGTTAATGCAGCGGAGCCATCCGTAGAGTCACGCAAGCCTGCGAAGTGGTCCAAGACGCCTATCATTTTTGATATTGAGGACCACCACGATCGTATAAGCTGCGGTCGGGTGCTTGCCGATGTTGGTCTCTCCAACCATCCGCAACCTCAAGGTCACAAAAATGTTAGTCGATGGCGGGGCCAGCTTGAATCTGATCTCCTCCGCGGTGCTCCAGAAGCTTCAAATTCCCGACAGCGAGCTCGAAGAGACCGGTACCTTCCAAGGAATCAAACCGGGAAGGAGCAAGCCGAAGGGGAAGATTACGTTGTCGGTCACATTTGGCAGCGAGCTGAACTTCAGGACTGAGAGGGTGACATTTGGCGTTGCCGATTTCCCATTGCCTTACAATGGGATACTTGGCCATCCGGCACTCGCCAAGTTCATGGCGGCCTCTCACCACGCCTACAAACTACTCAAGATGCCAGCCCGATAAGCGTCATCTCTGTCCATGGCGACAAGAAGGATGCCCTTATCTGTGCCGACAAGATCTACCGGGATGCAGCAGCATGACGGATTGCCGGACACTTGCACCGAAGCTCCGGGGAAGAAGACCAAGTCCAAGTCCGGCAAGGGCTCGATGCTCACTCCGACAAGCGCACCTCTTGAGTGCTGTGCTCTGATCGAGGACGCACCATCGAGCTCCACCGGCAAGTGCAAGAGGATGGCGGCTCCGCCGAAGACCAAGAAGGTGCCGCCAAGGAGGACGGCACTGGTGGTACCTTCACCATCGATTGCCTCTCTCGACCCTAAATAGGAAGGCGCTTCGTTGCTTTCCTGCGGGCGAATGTCGGCGTGTTTGCATGGCAACCGTCGACATCCCGGTGTTCGGTGAAAGTGATTGAGCACCGCTGGCCGTTTTGTCCTCATGCGTGCCCGTCAAGCAAAAAGTCGAAGCAAGCGGTGGAGCGCCAAGAGTTCATAGCCGAATAGATCGAGAACCGGAAGCAGCAGGCCTTGTCGAGGAGTGCTCCATCCTACGTGGTTGGCCAATCCTGTAGTCGTGCGCCAAGGCAAATGGAAAATGGAGACTTTGTATTGACTTCACGGATGTTAATAAAGCTTGTCCCAAAGACCCATTTCCCTTGCCGCGCATTGACCAGATTGTTGACTCCACGGCTGGATGTGATTTGCTTTCGTTTCTTGATGCATACTTAGGATACCATCAGATCTTCATGGCTGAAGAAGATGAAGAGAAGATCGCATTCATCACACCTTGTGGCTCATCTTTATTTCATACGGATGCCTTTCGGTTTGAAGAATGCTGGTTCAACATTTGCAAGGGTAGTCCATGACGCTTTTGAGCCACAGATGCACAGAAATGTAGAAGCCTACATGGATGACATAGTGGTCAAAAGCAAGGACAAAAGCAACTCTGGTTCAAGATTTGGGCGAGACCTTTGCAAATCTCCGCAAGATCAACCTCAAGCTCAACCCCAGAAGTGCGTGTTTGGAGTCCCTTCCGCAAGCTTCTCGGGTTCTTCGTGTCTCGGTGAGGATCAAGCTAATCCCGACAAGATCAAGGCCATTGAGCAGATTGAAGCACCAAAGCGCGTCAAGGATGTACGAAGACTTGCGGTTGCGTGGCTGCTCTCGGCGAGGTTTATTTCTAGGTTCTGAGGCGCGCCTGTCATTTTTCAAGATTTTGAAAAAGGCAGGTCGATAAAATGGACTTCGAAGCGAACTGCTCGCGCTGCAGGACTTGAAGAGATACCTGTCCTCCACTCCAACACTTGTCGCACCTAAGCCACATGAGAAGTTGCTGCTATATGTAGCGGCAACCAATCAAGTGGTTAGTGCTGCGTTAGTAGCGGAGAGGGAGGCGGATGACGAGCCAGCAACCACGGCAAGCACATCCAGCGACAAGCAGGGGGCTTCGCCGACAAGCTCTGGTCCCGGCAAGGATGAATCCGCGCAGACACATGACCAGATAAAAAAAAGGATGGTGCAGCGCCCGGTCTACTTTGTCAGTTCCCTCACCGCAAGGGGCTAGGTCAAGGTGATACGGTGTGCGAGAAATTGCTTTTCGGCCTCCTCATGGCCTCGAGAAAGCTGCGCCATTACTTCCAAGCACATGAGATCACAGTTGTCACTCGCTTTCCCCTGAAGAGGATACTGCAGAATCCAGAAGCGACAGGCAGGATTGTCGAGTGGGCACTGGAGCTGTCAAGCTTCGGTCTTAAGTTTGAAAGCACATCAACTATCCAAAGCAGAGCGTTGGCAGAATTCATAGCAGAATGGACACCAACGCCAGATGAAGAGATTCCGGAGACGAGCATCCCCGTCAAAGAAGCAAGCAAAGAGTGGCTGATGTACTTTGATGGTGCCTTCTCGCTGCAAGGCGCCCGGTCTTGGCGTGCTGCTTATCGCACCCACCGGAGAGCACCTCAAGTACGTCGTCCAGATGCACTTTCCGAAGGAGCAAGCGACAAACAATACTGCAGAGTACAAAGGTTTGCTTGCCGGTCTCAGGATCGCCGTGGACCTTGGGATCAAAAAACTTATTGTCAGGGGTGACTCGCAACTCGTCATCCGCCAAGTCAACAAAGATTACCAGAGTCCGTTGATGGAAGCCTACGTGGATGAAGTGAGGAAGCTAGAAGAGCACTTTGACGGCCTGCAAATGGAACATGTTCCAAGAGCTCAGAATGATATTGATGACGACTTTGTCAAAGTCGCGGCTGCGCTTAAGTTGCACCGTGGAACCAGGGGATCTTTGTGCTCAAGCCGACTCAACCAACCATAACACCATCAACAGGCAGAATAAGAAGAGGAAGTTGATTTGGCGACTACTTTCCCAAGCAGAGCTTCCAGCCGCCAAGAGGGTCTCCAAAGGTCAACACCAAGAGTGCTTTGAGGAGCGATCTGCTCCGACAAGCCCTAGGGTTTGTTCGTTGAAGCAAACGCTCCCGACAAGTTTTGCTCCGGCAAGCTTGCCGGGGAATGTCAAGCTCCGGCAGAAACTCAGGTTTTCGTCGTAGAAGCTGATGTTCCTGCAGCGATAGATTTGCCCTTAGTCCTTGTTGTCGAGCCGCAGGCTCCAGCATGGGCACAGCAGGTTATTCATTTCCTTCAGACAGGATCGCCCGAGGAACTGTCGCCTTGCCGAGAAATGGGCAACAGAGAAGCTAAGTTGCTAAGTTTCAACGATCAGTAATAAATTTTTAAAGTTATCTTCCTTGAGCGACCGCGCTTTGTATGAAAAAACCCATGCGGCGGAGGAACCAAATCGTGATCGGTCGCCCTTACTTTGTTTCGAGTCCGCTCAACAACTTAAGTGAGCTGTGGCTAGTCCGCGACAAGGTTACTTGTCGGTAGCGACCCGCCATTGAAGCTGTTTGAAGTTCCGCACTCGGCTCGCGGCAAGGGTGACTGCACCGCAAGTTTCCACTGGCGAGGGCAATAACATACAAAGCCAAGAGTCGAGTAAAGGAAGTAACGTAGCAAATGTTGCCCAGAATAAAGTTATATTACAAAAATAACTTATTGCGGCACTGGCTAAATCGTTCTCAGAACTGAAATAACAGCGAAGAGGAGAAGAAGGGTGCGCCGGCACCCAAGCCCCAGCAAGCCAGAGTTGCCGGGGGCCGGCAAGCCAGAGTTGTCGGGGACTGCGGCAAGCCAGAGTTGCCGGGGGCTGCGATATCAGATAAGCCCTTCGTCCCTTTTCAAGCATCCCTTTTTCATTAAAAACATTCTACTCGGATACAATCCGTGGGGAATGAAAAACATGAAAGAGAAGATTACAAGTTTTAAATGCGGATAAGGCCCGAAAGCTTACAAATTAAAAAGATAAGATGCCCGTAATCCCTTTTTCTGTCCCTCTCTTCAGGAGGTAGGTCTAGGAGGCGAGAAGGGCAAAAGAAACGCCTAGGCGAGCTACAGTGCCGAAGGCACCAAGGGAACATCCCGGTAGCTCCCTCGAGGGCTTGACGGAGATGGCAGCGCCGGAAGCGGGGCTCAAGACGGGCGGCAGGGCGTCGGACGCTGTCGAGGGCACTCGCCCTCAGATTCGACTTGACGGCCTTGTCGCCATCCCTCTTCCCCTTCCGCAGCCTCCCTCGCGGTCGCCCAAGGAGGCAGGCGACCCGGGGAGTTCAAGGAGCCGGCGACGCGGATGATGGGGTCGCCCGGTGGCGCCTGAAGCGGCGCCCGACAACTAATCGGGCCCGCTACCCTCGTCGTCTGTCGCTCTCCTCCTCGTCACTCTCGCTCGAGGGAATCTTATTTGTCGGAGGAGCTATCCACGCAGCACTTCGCCCGAGTACCGAGATCCTCGAAGACCTTGACGGAGAGGAGATCACCCTCCATTAACTTAAAATGGAGGGTAGACCCCGCCATCAGGCTGTGGATGCGAGTGAACGTCTTCCACCCACGCTCGAGATACATCACATTAGGGGCTGGGAATACAACACGGAATCGCATGCCGCTGATTCCACAGCCCCTCATGTGCAGTCTCAGTGTCTCGGGCGGATCCGACTCCATCGCGCTCGCGAACGGAGCTGGAATCCGGAGGCGACGACGAGGCGCCCAGTGCAGCCTGACAAAGAACTCGCAAGGGTCGTCCCCTGTATGGACCGCCGCAGGGAGGGGAACCGCCGGCGGAAGCGGAGACGGCGCGCCGCCCCGTCCGCCTCTTCCCAAGCGTCCTCGACCTCGTCCACGACCTCGCCTCCCTCTCTTCCCCTTGTGGCCGGGTTCTACCACCCCGGGCGTGGGGTTGGGAGGGCGCTATCTGTGGCGACCCTCGCCGCCACCGATGAAGAACCAAGGTTCCTTTTCTCCATGACGAATGAGAGAAAGGGAGGCGTAAACCGAGGAAAGGAGGAGATAGGAGAGTGCGGGCCTGCGCTCCCCTTCCGCCCTTTTAAGGAAGCAAGGTGGGGCTCGACCGCCCTTTCGGCAAATCAGGGCATAGGAAGAAGCAGGGAATCGGGGCCGACCTGCTGCCTCTGCTCAGAACGGCCTAGTTTTTTCACTTCCACCGTCCATGACCCCAAGCGCATGAGAACCACGTGGCAGGGATGCAGAACTGAGGCGACGGGTGGAGCGACCCCGCACGCCGCCCACTTCCCCCACGACGCCGCAATTGACGCATGCCGTTACGGGGAACACGGCGGGTACGGAGTGGGTTTGGTTTGGACCTAGGCCGCGCGTGCCCGTACCCTGTTTTGGCCCTGGCCCAACAGCGCTCGGCACGGCACCGTATGGCCTGCACCGGGGCTCTGTCGGTGTACTAAAGTAGGGGTACCTTAGTACCCGAACTTGTGCACGAAGCGATCGTGGCGTCCCGTGGCAAGCCTCGCCCGCCTGGCCCGCCAAGACCCTCCGCAGCCTTTCAGAAGACAAGACCCGGCAAGAGGAGCTTGCCGGAAGGCCTCTAGGCACGAAGAAGGCCCGGCAAGAGGAGCTTGTCGGGAAGGCCACTCCAGGCATACGGAAGACAAGGCCCCGGCAAGAGGAGCTTGCCGAGAAGGCTTGGTGAAGCGACAAGCTCCCAAGCGCGGCAAGGATTCGGCCGCGGCAAGGCGCTTGCCGCGGCATGCAACTTCTCTCCGTCTCCGCTCCAGCTCACCCAGCGACGTGTCGCCATGGGACCGTTCCATGGGCGCGTGTCGAGCGGCTGTGCAGCCAGCGGAGAGCAGCGATAAGCGGCGCTGACAGGCTCGCCATCGTGGCGAGCGGAGGCGCGCCTGACGGCCTCTATAACACTGTTTGGGCGACAACGACGGGCATTTATTGCTTTCGTCCCTTGCCGTCAGAGTTAGGTATTTTGCACTGTACACTGTTCAAGTAGGTGTACCAACTCTTGTTTTTACATTTGTACCCCCGCCTATGTTGCCACCTGTCGGAGACCCCTTGAGCATATAAAAGGAGGCCCGAGTGCAACGTAGAAAGGGTTCGGCAGGTTCGGCTCGTTCGGTTCATTCGACCCACCAGAGACCAGATAGACTCACGCTAGGTTTTGTAGCTCGCATTGCTCCCTAGCAAGAACACAATAGATCAAGACAAGCAGCAGTAGGAGTTTTATCTCTCCGGAAAGCTCCGAAGCTGGGTAAACTGCTCATGTGCCTCGCCTCGATCCGCTCTTCGTGCGATCTCCGCCCCCTCCGAACCACAAGGGGCCTGGTCCGCCGGCCCCATAGGTGTCCGTGGATGCGATCACTGCCCGACACGGTCTTGAAGCCGGTTGAACACGAAGATCTGTCCGTGGAGAAAAGTCTCACCACCGGACCGCGTCGTTGTTGATGGTCGAAGAAGCCATCGAGCCTATCGGTGACGATACGGAGGAACTCTCAATGAAAGCACCAATGTCGGTGTCAAAACCGCGAATCTCGGTAGGGGGTCCTGAGCTGTGCGTCTAGGGCGGATGGTAACAGGAGACAAGGGACACGATGTTTTACCCAGGTTCGGGCCCTCTTGATGGAGGTAAAACCCTACGTCCTGCTTGATTAATATTGATGATGTGTGTTACAAGAGTGGATCTACCACGAGATCAAAGAGGCTAAACCATAGAAGCTAGCCTATGGTATGATTTTTGTTCGTCCCTATGGACTAAAGCCATCCGGTTTATATAGACACGGAGAGGGCTAGGGTTACACAGTAGTCGGTTACAATGGTAGGAGATCTACATATCCGTATCGCCAAGCTTGCCTTCCACGCCAAGGAAAGTCCCATCCGGACACGGGACGAAGTCTTCAATCTTGTATCTTCATAGTCTTGGAGTCCGGCTGATGATGATAGTTCGGCTATCCGGACACCCCCTAGTCCGGAACTCCCTCACTTCCGCTTAGCGATCTTCAAGGGTATGAATATGCACTCCCTCTCTCTCGTTGCTAGTATCTCCTAGATTGATCTTGGTGACACGTATGAATTTTTTTGAATTATTACTAAGTTTCCCAACAGTGGCATCATGAGCTAGGTCTATGTGTAGATTCTATGCACGAGTAGAACACAAAGTAGTTGTGGGCGATGATTTGGTCAATTTTCTTACCGTTACTAGTCTTATCTTGATTCGGCAGCATTGTGGGATGAAGCGGCCGGACCGACCTTACACGTACGCTTACGTGAGACTGGTTCCACCGGCTGACATGCACTTGATGCATATGGTGGCTAGCGGGTGTCTGTCTCTCCCACTTTAGTCGGATAGGATTCGATGAAAAGGGTCCTTATGAAGGGTAATAGCAATTGGCATATCACCGTCGTGGCTTTTTCATAGGTAAGAAATGTTGCTGCTAGAAACCCATAGCAGCCATGTAAAACATGCAACAACAATTTAAGGACATCTAACTTGTTTTTGTAGGGTATGCTATGTGATGTGATATGGCCAAAAGGATGTGATGAATGATATACGTGATGTATGAGATTGATCATGTTCTTGTTATAGGAATCACAACTTGCATGTCGATGAGGATGACAACCGCCAGGAGCCATAGGAGTTGTCTTAATTTATTGTATGACTTGCGTGTCAATGAAAAACGCCATGTAATTACTTTACTTTATTGCTAACTGTTAGCCATAGTAGTAGAAGTAATAGTTGGCGAGACAACTTCATGAAGACACGATGGTGGAGATCATGATGATGGAGATCATGGTGTCATGCCGGTGACGAAGGTGATCATGCCGCGCCTCGAAGATGGAGATCAAAGGCGCAAGATGATATTGGCCATATCATGTCACTTTATGATTTGGATGTGTTATTTGTCATCTTTACATCTTATTTTCTTAGAATGACGGTAGCATAAATAAGATGATCCCTCACTAAAAATTTCAAGAAATGTGTTTCCCCTAACTGTGCACCGTTGCGAAGGTTCGTTATTTCGAAGCACCACGTGATGATCGGGTGTGATAGATTCTAACGTTCGCATACAACGGGTGTAAGCCAGATTTACACATGCGAAACACTTAGGTTGACTTGACGAGCCTAGCATGTACAGACATGGCCTCAGAACACAAGAGACCGAAAGGTCGAACATGAGTCGTATAGTAGATGCGATCAACATGGAGATGTTCACCGTTGATGACTAGTCCGTCTCACGTGATGATCGGACACGGCCTAGTCAATTCGGATCACATATCACTTAGAGGACTAGAGGGATGTCTATCTGAATGGGAGTTCATTAAATAATTTTATTAGATGAACTAAAATATCATGAACCTAGTCTAAATTGTCTTTGCAAATTATGTTGTGGATTAATAGCTCGCGCTTTAGCTCCTTGTTTTAATACGTTCCTAGAGAAAGACTAAGTTGAAAGATATTGTAAGCAATTGTGCAGACTAGGGCCGTAGTCTGAGGATTGTCCTCACTGCTACACAAAAGGCTTCTGTCCTTGATGCACCGCTCGGTGTGCAAACCCCTCTGGCGTCGTCTGTGGATGTTGTGAACATCTGGCAGTCACGTTCTGATGACTACCTGATAGTTTAGTGCGCCATGCTTACGGATTAGAGTCGGGGCTCCAAAAGCATTTTGAATGCCATGGAACATTTGAGATGTTCCGAGAACTGAAATTGGTATTTGAGGCTCATGCCCGTGTTGTGAGGTTTGAGACCTCTGACAAGATCTTAGCCTACAATATGGAGGAGAGTAGCTCAGCCGGTGAGCATGTGCTCATAATGTCTGGGTACTTCAATCATTTGAATCAAGTGGGAGTTAATCTTCCAGATAAAAGAGTGGTTGACAAAAGTTCTCCGGTCACTATCACCAAGCTGCTAGAGTTTCGTGATGAACTATAACATGCAAGGGAAGATGATCCCTGAGCTGTTCGTCGTGCTTAAGGCCATAAAGGTAGAAATCAAGAGGGAGCATCAAGTGTTGATGGTTAACAAGACCACTGGTTTCAAAGAAGGGCAAGGGCAAGAAGGGAAACTTCATGAATGGCAAGCCAGCTGCCGCTCCAGTGAAGAAACCCAAGAACCCAAACCCGAGACAAAGTGCTTCTATTAGGGGAACGGTCACTAGTAGAGGAACTGCCTCAAATACTTCGTAGATAAGAAGGCTGGCAACTTCAACAAAAGTATATTTGATATATGTGTTATTGATGTGTACCTTACTAGTACTCCTAGTAGCACATGGGTATTAGATACCGGTTCAGTTGCTAATATTGGTAACTCGAGACAAAAGCTACGGAATAAACGGAGACTAGCTAAGGGCGAGGTGACGATATGTGTTGGAAGTGTTTCCAAGGATGATATGATCACCATCGCATGCTCCCTCTACCTTCGGGATTAGTGTTGAACCCAGATTTGCATTGGTGTCTGCGTTGAGCATGAACATGATTAGATTATGTTTATTGTAATACGGTTATTCATTTAAGTCAGAGAATAATGGCTATTCTGTTTACATGAATAATACCTTCTATGGTCATTCACCCAATGTGAATGGTTTATTGAATCTCGGTCGTAGTGATACACATGTTCATAACATTAATGCCAAAAGATGTAGAGTTGATAATGATAGTACCACTTTCTTGTGGCACTGCCGCTTAGGTCATATTGGTGTAAAGCGCATGAAGAATCTCTCCATGCTAATGGACTTTTGGAGTCACTTGATTTTGAATCACCTGACACATGCGAACCATGCCTCATAGGCAAGATGACTAAAACCCCATTTTCTGGAACAATGGAACGGGCAAGTGACTTGTTGGAAATCACACATGCTGATGCGCGCGGTCCGATGAGTGTTGACACATGCAGTGGATATCGTTATTTTCTCACCTTCACCGATGAATTGAGTAGATATGGGTATATTTATTTAATGAAGCATAAGTCTGAAATGCTTGAAAAGTTCAAGCAATTTCAGAGTGAAGTTGAGAATCATCATAACAAGAAGATCAAGTTCCTATGATCTGATCAAGTGGAGAGTATCTGAGTTATGAGTTTGGCAATCACTAAAGACAAGCTGGAATCATTTCACAGTTGACGCCACCTGGAACGCCATAGCGTAATGGTGTGTCCAAACATCGTAATCGCACCCTATTGGATATGGTGCGATCTATGATTTCTCTTACCGATCTGCCGCTATCATTTTGGGGTTATGCATTAGAGACAATTACATTCAATTTAAATAGGGCACCATCTAAGTTTGTGGAGACGACACCGTATGAACTATGGTTTGGCAAGAAACCTAAGTTGTTGTTTCTTAAGGTTTGGGGCTACGATGCTTATGTCGATAGGCTTCGGCCAGAAAAGCTCGAACCCAAAGCAGAAAATTGTGTCTTCATAGAATACCCAAAGAAGACGATTGGGTATACCTTCTATCTCAGATCTGAGGGCAAAGTGTTTGTCACTATGAACAAGTCCTTTCTCAAGAAAGAGTTTTTTTTAAAGAATGAGTGGGAGGAAGATAGAACTTGATGAGGTTGTCGACCCTTTACTTCAACCAGAGAGTAGCACGGCACATAAAGATGTTTCTGTGGCACCTACATCAGTTGAAGAGAAATCTAATGATGATGATCATGAATATTCAGATCAAGTTACTATCGAACCTCGTAGGTTGACAAGGATGTACAACTTATGAGTAGTAACCCTGTCTTAAAGGTCATGTTGTTGGATACCAGTGAACCTACGAGCTATGGAGAAGCGATGGTGGGCCCGGATTCCAACAAATGGCTAGGAGCCATGAAATCCGAGATAGGATCCATGTATGAGAACAAAGTATGGACTTTGGTGGACTTGCCCGATGATCGGCAAGCCATTGAGAATAAATGGATCTTTAAGAAGAAGACAGACGATGATGGTAATGTCACCATTTATGAAGCTCGACTTGTCTCAAAGAAGTTTCCGACAAGTTCAAGGAGTTGACTCTGATGAGACTATCTCACTCATAGCGATGCTAAAGTCTGTTAGAATTATGTTAGCAGTTGCTGCATTTTCATTTACGAAATCTGGTAGATGGATGTCAAAACAAAGTTTCCTTGACGGTTTCCATGAGGAAAGGCTATATGTGATACAACCAGAAGGTTTTGTCGATCCTAAGGATGCTAAAAGGTATGCAAACTCTAGCGATCCTTCTATGGACTGGAGCAAGCATCTCGGAGTTGGAACATACGCTTTCATGAGGTGATCAAAGCATTTGAGTTTATACAAAGTTTGCAAGAAACTTGTATTTGCAAGAAAGTGAGTGGGAGCACTACAACATTTTGATAAGTATATGTGGATGACATATTGTTGATCAGAAATGATGTAGAATTTCTGGAAAGCATAAAGGGTTGTTTGAATGGAGTTTTTCAAAGGAAGACCTGTATAAAACTGCTTACATGTTGGGTATCAAGATCTATAGAGATATATCAAGACGCCTGATAAGACCTTCACAGAGCACATACCTTCACATGATCTTGAAGGAGTTCAAGATGGATCAGTCAAAGAAGGAGTTCTTGGATGAGTTGTAAGGTGTGAAGTTAAGACTTTAAGCTCGACCACGGGAGAAGAAAGAGAAAGGACGAAAGTCGTCCCCTATGCCTTAGCCATAGGCTCTATACGATATGCCATGTTATGTACCGCGATGTGCCTTGCCACGTGTCTGGCAAGGGGGTATAAGAGTGATCCAGGACCGGATCATTTGACAGCGGTCAAAATTGTCCTTGGGAATAAGGAAATGTTTCTAGATTATGGAGGTGATGAAGAGTTCAGCATAAAGGGTTATGCCGATGCAAGCTTTAACGCCTATCCGGATGACTCCGAGTAGCAAACCCGATACGTATAGTGGAGCAACCATTTGGAATAGCTCCAAGTGGACCATAGTAGTAACATCTACAATATGAAACAGAGATTTGCGAAGAATAGATGGATCTGAATGTTGCAGACCTGTTGACTAAAACCTCTCTCGTAAGCATAACATGATCAAACCCTAGAACTCATTGAGTGTTAATCACATGGTGATGTGAACTAGATTATTGACTCTAGTAAACTCTTGGGTGTTAATCACATGGCGATGTGAACTAGATTATTGACTCTAGTAAACTCTTTGGGTGTTAGTCACATGGCGATGTGAACTATGAGGGTTAATCACATGGCGATGTGAACTAGATTATTGACTCTAGTGCAAGTGGGAGACTGTTGGAAATATGCCCTAGAGGCAATAATAAAATGGTTATTATTATATTTTCTTGTTCATGATAAGTGTCTATTGTTCATGCTATAATTGTATTAACCGGAGACCATAATACATGTGTGAATACATAGAAACATGTCCCTAGTAAGCCTCTAGTTGACTAGCTCGTTGATCAATAGATGGTTATGGTTTCCTGATCATGGACATTGCATGTCATTGATAATGGGATCTCATCATTAGCAGAATGATGTGATGGACAAGACCCAATCCTAAGCATAGCACAAGACCGTGTAGTTCGTTTGCGAGAGCTTTTCTAATGTCAAGTATCATTTCCTTAGACCATGAGATTGTGCAACTCTTAGATACCGTAGGAGTGCTTTGGGTGTATCAAACGTCACAACATAAGTGGGTGGCTACAAAGGTGCACTACAGGTATCTCCGAAAGTGTCTGTTGGGTTGGCACGAATCAGGACTGGGATTTGTCACTCCGTATGACAGAGATGTATCTTTGGGCCCACTCAGTATTGCATCATCATAATGAGCTCAATGTGACTAAGGAGTTAGCCATGAGATCCTGTGTTACGGAACGAGTAAAGAGACTTACCGGTAACGAGATTGAACGAGGTATGGAGATACCGACGATCAAATCTCGGGCAAGTAACATACCGATGGACAAAGGGAGTTGTATACGCGATTGATTGAATCCTCGACATCGTGGTTAATCCGATGAGATCATCGTGGAACATGTGGGAGCCAACATGGGTATCCAGATCCCATTGTTGGTTATTGCCGAAGAGATGTCTCGGTCATGTCTGCATGGTTCCCGAACCCATAGGGTCTACACACTTAAAGTTCAGTGACGCTAGAGTTGTAATGGAAATAGTACGTGGTTACCGAAGGTTGTTCGGAGTCCCGGATGAGGTCCTGGACGTGACGATGCACTCCGGAATGGTCCGAAGGTGAAGATCGATATATTGGACGAAGTGTATTGGAGTCCGGAATTGTTCTGAGAGTACCGGGTGACGACCAGCGTGACCGAAAGGAGTTTCGGAGGCCCCGGCAAGCGTTGGGGGATCTTATGGGCCAAGGGGAGGGGGCACACCAGCCCACTAAGGGGCTGTGTACCCCTCCCACCCCATCTCACGTAACCTAGAGAGGTGGGGGCGCCTCCCCTAGGGCAGCCGCCCCTCCCGGCTTGGGGGCAAGTTTCCTAGGGGTGGGGGCACCCAAACCCTTCTAGGGTTTCCCCTCTGGCCGCCGCCCCTCCCCTAGGGAAACCCTAGGGCGCCTCCTCCTCCCCCTTCCCCTTATAAATAGTGAGAGAGAGAGAGAGGGCAGCCGCACCCCTTCCCCTGGCACAGCCCCTCCCTCCTCCAACACCTCCTCCTCCTCCGTAGTGCTTGGCGAAGACCTGCAGGAGAACCGCAAGCTCCACCACCACGCCGTTGTGCTACCGGAGCTCTCCCTCAAATTCTCCTCTCCCCTTGCTGGATCAAGAAGGAGGAGACGTCCCTGGGCTGTACGTGTGTTTAACGCGGAGGCGCCGTCCGTTCGGCGCTTGGATCGGATCTTCCGCGATTTGAATCACCGCGAGTACGACTCCATCAACCGCGTTCTTGTAACGCTTCCGCTTAGCGATCTTCAAGGGTACGAAGATGCACTCCCTCTCTCTCTCTCTCTCTCTCTCTCTCTCTCTCTCTCGTTGCTAGTATCTCCTAGATTGATCTTGGTGACACGTAGGAAATTTCTTGAATTATTACTACGTTCCCCAACAGAGCCGTGGGATGGTAGCTGAGAGGGCGAAGAAGGGGGGAGGATTGTTGCCGCGTAAACAATGAGGACCCCAAAATGCGCGGGCTTCACGTCTGTTTTGCCCGGATCCTGTCCCTTTGGGTAGGGCAATGGGGCCGTGTCTGGGCCTGTCCTGGGATGCGGTGGTCTTGCGCCGAATGCGCGGACGCATCCTTTGGCCCCATCTTGTCCGCCTCCTATTTGAAGCACCACCTTTCGAAAATAGCACGCCCTAGTTCAGGACAGCAGCCTTAGTTCATGCCAGCAACAGAGCTAGCGGCCTACACGTCCTCGCCGGCAACAGAGCCAGCGGCCTACATGTCCTCGCCGCAACACAACCAGCAGCCGGCAACACAGCCAG
Source organism: Aegilops bicornis (assembly GCA_021605145.1). Lineage (NCBI taxonomy): Eukaryota > Viridiplantae > Streptophyta > Magnoliopsida > Poales > Poaceae > Aegilops > Aegilops bicornis. Next base: position 576,595,713 of record CM038672.1, read on the forward strand.
CCCCCAAAATGAATGTGTTACTCGCCGACACACAGCCAGCGGCCGGCACCCATGCCAGCCTCCAAAAAAGAACGGCCACGGCCGATCAGACGACCTAGTTCAGGTCGTCAGCGTCAAACATCTCCTTCTACCTGGCCTCGAACCAGATCCTCGTCTTCTCGCCCATCTTGGTCAAGTCCACGCTCATGATCGCAAGGGCCACCTCCTTTGCTTTGGTTGTGGCATTGGTAGCTGATACGTCTCCAACGTATCTATAATTTTTTATTGTTCCATGCTATTATATTATCAATCTTGGATGTTTTATATGCATTTATATGCTATTTTATATGATTTCTTTGACTAACCTATTAACCTAGAGCCCAGTGCGGTTTACATTTTTCCTTGTTTTTGAGTATCGCAGAAAAGGAATACCAAACAGAGTCCCATTGACCTGAAACTTGACGGAGATTATTTTTGGACCAGAAGAAGCCCACGGAGTATCGAAGATGGGCCAGAAGAGTCCCGAGGCACCCACGAGGGTGGGGGCACGCCCTACCCCCTGGGCGCGCCCCCTACCTCGTGGCCACCTCAGAGACCCCCCTGACTTGTTCCCGACGCCAAAAATCCCTATAAATACAGAAACCCCCAGAACATAACCTAGATCGGGAGTTCCGCCGCCGCAAGCCTCTGTTGCCACCAAAAACCAATCGGAACCCTGTTCCGGCACCCTGCTGGAGGGGGGATCCCTCATCGGTGGACATCTTCATCATCCTGGCGCTCTCCATGACGAGGAGGGAGTAGTTCACCCTCGGGGCTGAGGGTATGTACCAGTAGCTATGTGTTTGATCTCTCTCTCTCATGTTCCTGATTTGGCACGATCTTGATGTATCACGAGCTTTTCTATTATAGTTGGATGTTATGATGTTTCTCCCCCTCTACTCTCTTTTAATGGATTGAGTTTTCCCTTTGAAGTTATCTTATCGGATTGAGTCTTTAAGGATTTGAGAACACTTGATGTATGTCTTGCATGTGCTTATCTGTGGTGACAATGGGATATTCACGTGATCTACTTGATGTATGTTTTGGTGATCAACTTGCGGGTTCAGTGACCTTGTGAACTTATGCATAGGGGTTGGCACATGTTTTCGTCTTGACTCTCTGGTAGAAACTTTGGGGAACTCTTTGAAGTTCTTTGTGTTGGTTGAATCGATGAATCTGAGATTGTGTGATACATATCGTATAATAATACCCACGGATACTCGAGGTGACATCGGATTATCTAGGTGACATTAGGGTTTTGGTTGATTTGTATCTTAAGGTGTTATTCTAGTACGAACTCTATGATAGATCGAACGGAAAGAATAGCTTCGTGTTATTTTACCACGGACTCTTGAATATATCGATCAGAAAGGATAACTTTGAGGTGGTTTCGTACCCTACAATAATCTCTTCGTTTTTTTCTCCGCTATTAGTGACTTTGGAGTGACTCTTTGTTGCATGTTGAGGGATAGTTAAATGATCCAATTATGTTATTATTGTTGAGAGAACTTGCACTAGTGAAAGTATGAACCCTAGGCCTTGTTTCCTAGCATTGCAATACCATTTACACTCACTTTTATCACTTGCTACCTTCCTGTTTTTATATTTTCAGATTACAAAAACCTATATCTACCATCCATATTGCACTTGTATCACCATCTCTTCGCCAAACTAGTGCACCTATATCTACAAGAAGAAGGTTGCATAGTAGACATCAAGCTCTTTTCTGGCGCCGTTGCCGGGGAGGTGAGTACTAAGGGAGTCCTGGATTAGGGGGTATCCGGACAGCCGGACTATATCCTTTGGCCGGACTGTGACTATGAAGATACAAGATTGAAGACTTCGTCTCGTGTCCGGATGGGACTCTCTTGGCGTGGAAGGCAAGCTTGGCGGTACGGATATGTAGATCTCCTTCTGTTGTAACCAACTCTGTGTAACCCTAGCCCCCTCCGATGTCTATATAAACCGGAGGGTTTAGTCCGTAGGACAACAACAATCATACCATAGGCTAGCTTCTAGGGTTTAGCCTCTACGATCTTGTGGGAGATCAACTCTTGTAATACTCATATTCATCAAGATCAATCAAGCGAAGTAGGGTATTACCTCCATAGAGAGGGCCCGAACACAGGTAAACATCGTGTCCCTTGCCTCCTGTTACCATCCGCCTTAGACGCATAGTTCGGGACCCCCTACCGGAGATCCGCCGGTTTTGACACCGACATTGGTGCTTTCATTGAGAGTTCCACTGTGTCGTTGCCATAAGGAAGGATGTCTCATCTCGTTGTCAAGGACAGCGTCACCTCTGGGGGAGCCCTGGCTGTCGGCCAGACTCTCCAACTAGGCGAGTTCGTCATGACCGCCCGTTCGGCCGTTGCGCCGACAATGACTTCTCGGGTCATCGAAAACAGCCTCCGCGTCGGCTCGGAACTTGCCGAGCAGATGGATCCTATGGAGCTCTCTTCCCTAAACGAGCTCTTGGATCGCATCGCCGCTTTGGGAGTCGCTACGGACTATGATCGGATCGGGCTTAAACTCGACCAAAGGGAGATTAACTCTCCGCCGGTCACCTATCAGATAGCGGTGGTGGAGGAACAATGCGGTAATTTTTCCTCAATCTTGAGGACAAACTATGTCCAGATTCCAGAGCTCTCGGGCGGATACTGTATACGGAAGGACATCCCCCAAGCCTTGAATGTAGAATCGGGCAGTGGGCCAGACCTATCGGGCAACATCCCGGAGCACGAACCTCCAAGATCGGAAACTCCCATGCCCCCAGGTCTCAGATCGGGTCAGGGTTCGGACTTAAATCCACCCACCCACCCAGATACAAGCGATCTTTCCCACATTATACAAGAGCCCCAGGAAACAGTACATCACTATTGGGCCAGATTCCTCCTTGTAATGAACAAGTTCAAGGACTGTCGAGAGGAAGGCGCAATTTCATTCTTCTGCAACAATTGCATGGACAAGGGAATCCTTAACGCCATAAGCTGCCGCAACATAGCACACTTCGCTGACTTGGCGGCCATAGTACGGAAGTACTGTGCGATGGAGAGCGCCTGGAAAACCGAAACAGAATTTTGGGACAATCCGGCTTTGGCTAAATACCCAGTCCGAATCAAAAGGGTGTACCCCCGTAAGTCACCCGATTCGATCAAAAAAAGCAAAAGCCCACTACAGGGCACGGAACCGTATTGGAGGGATGGCTTAACGGACCCTGCAAAATTCACAGTACGGTGGATACCACACCAACACGCAGCCTTAGAGCATGTTGGGTACTCCGGAAGGTTGCTAAGAGCGGTGAGGATCTCCTCATTCAAAACACCGTAGAGCAACATCCCGTGAATTAAAAGACGGTCTTAACAGTCTTCGAGACATTCGCCTCAAATAATAGGCGCAAGCAAGCACTCCGCAGCCTTGTCGAGATCTACCAGGTGGCAGCAATAAATCCATGGAGCGGCACGGCTATCACCTTCAGTTCCAGTGACGAACCTAAATGCAAACTGCCCGAGCACCAGCCGCATTAGTCCTTAGTCCAATTGTGGATAGCTTTCGGCTCACTAAAGTGCTCATGGACAGCGGCATCGGATTAAACCCCATTTACGAGAAAACTCTTCACAAAATGGAAATAGACTGGAACCGCATTGAGCAAAGCAGCACAACCTTTAGGGGAATCATCCCCAGTCGGGAGGCACGTTACACTGGGAAAATCACACTAGATGTGGTATTCAGCACACCGGAAACATTCCAAGTGGCCCCGTTCAGTAGCGGATACCACGCCCTTCTAGGGCGGGAGGCATTCACGATCTTCCAAGCTATACCCCATTACGGGTACATGAAGCTCAAAATGTCTGGGCCCAATGGAATTATCACTCTAGCTAGTGATCCGGACATAGCGCTCCGCGCCGAAAACAAAACAGCCGCACTAGCCCTCGAGGCACTATACGAAGCCCTAGCTGAAGAGGAGTTAACTGCGCTACGCTCGACCGTGGACAGGGACGATGTGATACTCGACAAGAGATCCAAGTCCACCTCTTTCAAACCAGCGGACGAAATAGTCAAATTCCAAGTCCACCCAACGGACCTACCAAAACAGCCTCAATTGGGGCACAGTTAAACCCCGATGTGGACGCTGCACTACGGGAGTTCCTGCGCAAGAACTGGGATATATTTGCCTGGCACCCATCAGATATGCCAGGAATCCCACGCAAGTTGGCCGAGCATAGCCTTAACATTCTAAAAGGGTTCAAGTCGGTCAAGCAGACTCTTCGGTGCTTCTCTGAACCTAAGCGACAAGCTATGGGCGAGGAGCTAGCCAAGTTATTGGAGGCTCGATTCATCAGAGAAATAAAACACCCGGACTAGCTAGCAAACCTGGTGATGGTACCAAAGAAGGACAAATCCTGGCGCTTATGTGTCGACTTCAAAGACCTCAATAAAGCTTGCCCAAAGGATCCCTTCCTCCCTCCCGCATCGATCAAATTATCGACGCCACCGCGGAACACGACTCATTGTGCTTCCTCGATGCATACTCCGGCTACCACCAAATCAAGATGGCGAGTCCGACCAAGCCACAACGGCGTTTATCATGCCATCTGGCCCCTTACATTTCAACACAATGCCTTTCGGGCTTAAGAACGCCGGTGCAGCGTATCAACGCATGATTCGGACATGCCCGGAAAAGCAAATCGGCAAAACAGTGGAAGCATACGTAGACGATGTGGTCGTCAAAACCAGACACGTTGACTCTTTAATAGACGACTTGAGGCTTACGTTCAACAACCTCCGAACATACAAAATCAAGCTCAATCCATAAAAATGCGTTTTCGGCGTGCCCGCCGGAAAGCTCCTAGGTTTCATCGTCTCAAGTAGAGGGATCGAAGCAAATCCGAGCCCTGTCACAATTTGCCATCCCAACAGACCTCAAGCAAATCCAGAAATTAACTGGATGTGTTGCGGCCTTAAGTCGCTTTATCTCCCAATTAGGAGAAAAGGCACTACCCCTTTATCGCCTTCTTCGGCGCACCGAACACTTCGAGTGGACGGATGTTGCCACGGCTGGACTGGAAGAAATAAAAGCCATACTGGCCACCAACCCAATCCCGACCGCGCCAAACATCGGCGAACCGATGCTGCTATATATAGCGGCGACTCATCAAGTCGTAAGCACAGCACTCGTCGTCAAACGAGAAACGGACGGACATAAATTCCCCCTTCAAAGGCCGGTATATTATGTATCAACTGTCCTCACCCCATGCAAATCACGGTACCCGCATTATCAAAAGATAGCGTATGCGGTATTCATGGCATCCCGGAAATTACGACACTACTTTCAAGAGTGTTCAATTACGATGGCCTACGAAGTGCCACTGAGCGACATAATAAACAACCGAGACGCCACAGGCGGATTGCTAAATGGGCCATAGAGCTCCTCCCGTTCGACATAACATATAAACCTCGGCGAGCTATTAAGTCACGGTATTGGCGATTTCGTGCCGAATGAATGACCGAACTCCCTAAGGAATACGGCGCATACTCCAATTGGATTATGCACTTCGACGGCTCTAAAATGTTGGCCGGTCTGGGGGCTGGCGTCGTCATGACGTCCGCTACCGAAGACACAGTCCAATATGTACTCCAAATACTGTATACAAACTCCAACAATGCCGCCGAATATGAGGCCCTGTTACATGGTCTCCGGATGGCAGTCTCCATGGGCATTCAATGCTTGGAGGTGCGCGGGGACTCGAACCTTGCAATATCCCAAATAAATGGAGACTTCGACGCTAAAGATCTGAAAATGGCAGCTTATCACAATGCCGTACTCAAGATGTCAGCTCGGTTCGAGGGGCTCGAATTCCACCATGTAGCTCAGGAAAACAATCAGGCGGCGGATGTCCTTGCCCGTATCGGCGCTAAGCGCGATCCGGTCCCACCCAACATATTCTTGGAAAGGCTGTTTAAGCCATCTGTGGCATGGGAAGGGGAAACAAGCAACAACAGTCCGGACCCGGCTACAACGCCAGATACCGAACACTCTGACATAATCGAGGCTCCGCCGAAATAACACCTTCACGTAATAATGGCTGTCATCGCCCCATGGACTGAACCATTCCTGGCCTACCTAACCAGGCAGGAACTTCCCAAGAACCAAAATGAGGCACGCTGCATTGTGCGACGATCTAAAGCCTACAAGGTCCACGAGGGAGAGCTCTATAGGAAAATCACCACCGGAGTCCTTCAAAGGTGCATCTCCGAAGAGGAAGAGCGGAAGCTTCTGGCAGAAATTCACGCCGGACTCAGTGGCCACCACGCCGCAGCCCGGGCCCTTGTAAGTAAGGCCTTCCGTACAGGATTTTATTGGCCGACGGCCCGAGCAGACGCACAGGACTAGGTCCAACGCTGCGTCGGTTGCCATCTCTTTGCAAACCAAAGCCATATGCCACCCGTCGCCCTACAAACAATCCCCATTACCTGGCCTTTTGCGGTTTGGGGGCTTGACATGGTTGGACCCCTTAAAGGGGGAACCCATAAGAAAAAATACTTACTGGTAATGGTGGATAAATTCACCAAATGGATAGAAGCCAAACCTATTAAAACGGCCGAATCTGGACCAGTGATAGAGTTTATATCTGGGGTTGTACACCGTTATGGTGTCCCCCACAACATCATCACTGACAATGGCACGAACTTCACTGCCAACGAGGTGAAACTATGGTGCAGCAACATGGGCATCAAGCTCGATTACGCTTGTCTATCATCCACAAACTAACGGTCAAGTCGAATGAGCAAATGGTCTTATCATGAGCGGCATCAAACCCAGATTAGTGTGGTCCTTAAAGGAATCTAACACGCACTGGGTAGAGGAGCTCGACTCCGTACTCTGGGGGCTACGGACCATGCCGAATCGCACTACCGGATACACACCGTTCTTTATGGTGTACGGCGCAGAGGCTGTTACGCCTGCGACATAATTCATGACTCACCTCGAGTGCGCATGTATGAAGAGAGAGAGGCCGAGCTCGATCGGCAAGACAGTTTGACGCCCTCGAGGAGGAGCGTGGCGTGGCAAAAGCTTCGTTCGCATTCTACCAAAGCGAGCTAGAAGATACCAGCAGAGAAGTACGTGCCAAAACCTATAACGTTGGCGAACTCGTTCTACGCCTATCAGATAAGAAAAAGGACAAGCTCAAGCCCAAATGGGAGGGTCCCTTCATTATTGACCAGGTCTTAACCGGTGGAGCGTACCGTCTGCGGAATGCATCAGACAACCACCTCGAGCCAAATCCATGGAACGCAGCTAGACTCCGAAGATTCTATGCCTAGTGCCAGACTCCGTGTTCGTCTCCTTACCTCTGTCAAATTTTTATACATTCGTTATCTGTCTTTTCTTTTTTTCTTTCTTCCCCTTTTCTTTCGAGGCCTTGAAGGGCTAAAATGTGTTTTGACTACACAATCTTGATGCGCCACCGCTCATTATACCTAGGGGCTTCCTATACAGAAGCTTAAATATTTTATTGGCTTCATGCCCCGCACATGGGTTATTCTTCTGCATGTACCTTTTTTTTCGCCACTATATGCATCGATATGACTTAAGTTTTGGACAAGCTGGGTTGCCTGGCTCTTGTATTTATGCCCTATGTTCCCGTTAATTCGGCTAGGGCATAAGGGGAGCACCTCTGCGATTGTTACTGCCGGGTCAGCCGGATGTGTACCTCAGACTGGGTGAAGCCGAAAGCTAGCGTTCTTAAGGTAATATTCGGTCGGTGAATAAAAGATGACTTTTTGTTTTTTCCACTTGCCCACAAATGTTTTTGCCTGCATCTCTTCTCGCAGTTCGGACATGCACATTAGGGCATGCGTACCCAGGGGAAGGAACCCTTAATGGAACTATTCTCCCTGGAAGATGTTTCTTACTACCCATGTAATATAACATAACTAGTTGGGTACTTATGCATTCAAGCACTTATGACCCCTACGCCTGGTTTCCACGCATACCCCGGTTTTTACATAACTGAGCTGGTATCCGGATACACTCCGGACTATCGGGTCCAGAGGTTGAAGTGAAAAGGTCCGCCATGACAAATGATTTACAATCCGCCTAGAGACATTCTACATGTCATTCAGATTACATCCAACAGGCTGTCTAGCCTACAATCCTGTTGGGAATACTTGGCGGCTAACTCTACTTGGTGATACACCAAACTGACAGGGATTTCTTTCCCATCAGGCCCCACAGGTTCGACCTCAGCCATGTGGTTTGGTTCAGCCTTGGTATACCGCGTCTTCACCATGGCCCAGGCTTCCCTGGCACCTTGACGGCAGGCCGATACCTTCCATAATCGGAGACGGATGGCCACAAGGCCTGGGCAATACCTTGCATCACCTGTCGAACTTGTTCATGCAGTTGTGAGAGCTCTGGTAGAAGATCACCCGCTGACCCGGGCATCTCGTTCATGGGGCGACTGTCGACATACCCTCTGTATATAACTCACATTAGGCGGCTTCCTCGCGAACTCTTTTTGAAGTTCGTTCAAGCACTCTTGAAAATGCCGCGTCGAAGCCGCTTGTTCTCCTTCACGGAGTCAGCGGCTAAGCGCGAACATCCTTTAGTTCCACGCTCAGCTGGGTATTGGCATCTTGGAGATCGTTTTTCTCCTGCCTAACCTTTGTAAGCACGCGCTCGCCAGCCTTTAGCTGCCGTATGACATGTTGCTCATCCGGTTTTACTCCGGCGTCATCTGCAATATTTATTGTCAGAATGGCATGCATGCTGCATCCTATATGGTACCTGTCATTCTTTAAAGCAGGCGTTACCAGAGGGGTCCTTCTCGGACTCCTTAAATGCGGCCATCGCGTCTGACCCGTGGGCCTTGCACTCTTCGACTCTTGAGACAATTGGGTATTCTTCTCTATAAGAACACTGCAGATAATGATCCTTAAATCAGTTTTGCCAACTGTTTCAAGTCTCGGGACTCTTGATATATATAATCATCAAATTTTCTTACCGTATATCCTTTACATCTTGGTCCGTGGCTCGCAAGACCATTTTGAGCAGCACGGATGTACGCTGCGTCTCTGAATTGAAGGCATAAAATGCCTCTTGGGAGAAAACAAGCGTCACGAAGTGCGGCCCGGCGGCTTTTGTGATTCATGGCGCTCTCCACTTGAATTTGTAGCGGAGATTTTATCTGCATCCTCCGTAGGAGGAACGTCCGACGCGTGCCTCGCCTCGTGTCCGCCCACGGAGCCCGGCTAGTGGAGGCGTGATCGGCAACTTCTCCGGATATAGTCCGTGAGTATTTTTCCTTCCGGGAAACATGGTGTTATTATGTTTTCAAAGACAAACCCATGGAGCGAGGTTTTATATCATACCTACTGCGCGGCATCTCGATCGAACCGCTTTTCTTTTCAGCCTGCTGGCCTCGGTACCCCTTCTTTGGTAACTCGCCATGCATCGGCATGGCGTCAGGAGGACCTTCCTGTAAGACACCGTGCAGAATCTGGAAGGTAAGGTGCATGGAAAGGGATACTTCTCAAAGGTTGGGCCCTGGTCTCACTTACTGCGAGGCGGTAGCCCGGATAGTCGGCTGTAATAGCCACCATGGCCTCATCACGGCTTAATTGATAAAATATCCTATTGATGTAACATCCCAAAATTCTAAATTTTGGAATGTTATAAACAAATAGATAGTTTTGATTGATTGTTTGATTGATTGACTGAAAGTGAGTGAATTCAAAAAAAATTGAAAGTTAATGAGAGGGAATAAAAGGACTTTCCCAAACTTCCATTTTTCATTCGTGATCTCCGTGAATTCAAATTCTTTTCGCCACAAAACCCTAGAGAGAAGATGACATGACTTCTTCCATTTATTTAAATGACAAGGGGTGTTGAAAATATTTGAATTTCATTTGGAAAATATTTCCAACCCAGGAACTTTATGCAACTCAATGATTTTCACGAGCGAAGATAAAATGACTTCTTCAAAACATATGAAATATGAGTTGGGAGTTTCAAAGAATTAAATTCAAAGTTCTTTTGAATTTATTTTCAATTTGGAGTTATTGAGTTTTATTCAAATTATTTTTCTCCAAAAATAAAATATATGGAAAATAGGGTAACATGATTCCCTACATCAAAAATTGGAGAGAAATTAATTTGAAGTCATTTTGGTATTTTTAAAATGATTTTCGATTGGATTTTATTAGAGCAGTAGCACTCTTTGAATTATTTGAATTTTTCTTGATTTTATTTGACTTGACAAAAATGTCCATGTTGTAGAACATAATTTGCTGAAAATTTTGATATATTATATGCCTATATAATATTATTTTATTTTTTATTTTTTTCTTGTTTGCCTGGAAAAATCTTAAAAAAACAAATTCCCTCACTTGTTGGGCGGCCCGGCTCCCGGCCAGCGGCCCAGCCCGGCCACTTTTCGTCACCGACCCGGCAGGAGTCCCTCTGCACACCGGCGACCGCCGAGTCCGCCTGGACTCCTCCTCCTGCCCCTTCCCACGCCTCCCGAGGCCACCCTCCCTATAAAGCCGCCCGGACCTCTCTCTCCTTCTCCTCCCCAATCCCGCCGCCGTTCTGCGCCCCACTCCACGCGCCACCGCCGCCACCTCGCCACCCTCGCCCCTCGCCGCGCAGCCAGGAGACCACCGGAGCACCGCGGCGACCACGCCCGACGCCGGACTCGCCGGAGTTAACCGCCGCCGCCGGTTTCTTTTCCCTGAACCGGTATAACCGCAACCACCCCGGTTCTCTCTAATTAGTCTGGTTTTAAAAAAACCCTAGACTAGATCTGTTTTTTTTCTGTTTTATTAAACAGCGAACGTCCACTGTTTAGACCCTATAAACGAACGTTCGCTTTGTAGTTTTTTCTTTTTCTGTTATTTTCGGCCAGGGACCCGTTTGTGATTAGTTTGTTTACAGATTAGTCCATGTACTTCAAGCGATCACTACTTTCGCTTTCGTTAGTCCAAATTCAACGAAACCAATGCCCACTTCTTCGTTATGATCTCCTCTATCCAGTAATCCAACTTAAAGATGTTTTTGAAAGTTTCAAAATTTGAATTCAAATAGATTTGTATTTGAACTTCATTCCTACAATCCTGTTGGGAATACTTGGCGGCTAACTCTACTTGGTGATACACCAAACTGACAGGGATTTCTTTCCCATCAGGCCCCACAGGTTCGACCTCAGCCATGTGGTTTGGTTCAGCCTTGGTATACCGCGTCTTCACCATGGCCCAGGCTTCCCTGGCACCTTGACGGCAGGCCGATACCTTCCATAATCGGAGACGGATGGCCACAAGGCCTGGGCAATACCTTGCATCACCTGTCGAACTTGTTCATGCAGTTGTGAGAGCTCTGGTAGAAGATCACCCGCTGACCCGGGCATCTCGTTCGCGGGACGACCTGTCAGCATACCTCTGAGACATAACTACATTAGGCTGGCTTCCTCGCCGAACTCTTTTTGAAGTTCGTTCAAGCACTTATCGAAAATGCAGCGTCGAAGCCGCTTGTTCTCCTTCACGGTCGGCGACTAAGCGCGAACATCCTTTAGTTCCACGCTCGGCTGGGTATTGGCATCTTGGAGATCGTTTTCTCCTGCCTAACCTTTGTAAGCATCGCCGCTTGACCTTTTAGCTGCCAGTATGACATGTTGCTCATCCGGTTTTACTCCGGCGTCATCTGCAATATTTATTGTCAGAATGGCATGCATGCTGCATCCTATATGGTACCTGTCATTCTTTAAAGCAGGCGTTACCAGAGGGGTCCTTCTCGGACTCCTTAAATGCGGCCACTGCGGCAATTGGGTATTCTTCTCTATAAGAACCTGCACAGATAATGATCCTTAAATCAGTTTTGCCAACTGTTTCAAGTCTCAGGGGCTACTGATATATATAATCATCAAATTTTCTTACCCGTATATCCTTTACATACTGGTCCGTGGCTCTGGCAAGACCATTTTGAGCAGCACGGATGTACGCGTCTCCTGAATTGAAGGCATAAAATGCCTCTTGGGAGAAACAAGCGTCACGGAGTACGGCCCGGCGGCACCTGTGATTCATGGCGCTCTCCACTTCGGAATTTGTAGCGGAGATTTTATCTGCATCCTCTGTAGGAGGAACGTCCGACGCGTGCCTCGCCTCTGTGTCCGGCCCTGGAGCCCGGCTAGTGGAGGCGTGATCGGCAACTTCTCCGGATATAGTCCGTGAGTATTTTTCATACGGGAAACATGGTGTTATTATGTTTTCAAAGACAAACCCATGGAGCGAGGTTTTATATCATACCTCTGCGCTGCGTCTCGATCCGAACCGCTTTTCTTTTCAGCTGCACAGCCTCGGTACCCCTTCTTTGGTAACTCGCCACGGGGTCGGCATGGCGTCCGGAGGACCTTCCCTGTAAGACACCGTGCAGATACGGAAGGTAAGGTGCATGGAAAGGGATACTTCTCAAAGGTTGGGCCCCTGGTCTCACTTACCTGCGAGGCAGGCAGTAGCCCCGGATAGTCGGCTGTAATAGCCACCATGGCCTCATCACGGCTTAATTGATAAAATATCCTATTGATGTAACATCCCAAAATTCTAAATTTTGGAATGTTATAAACAAATAGATAGTTTTGATTGATTGTTTGATTGATTGACTGAAAGTGAGTGAATTCAAAAAAAATTGAAAGTTAATGAGAGGGAATAAAAGGACTTTCCCAAACTTTCATTTTTCATTCGTGATCTCCGTGAATTCAAATTCTTTTCGCCACAAAACCCTAGAGAGAAGATGACATGACTTCTTCCATTTATTTAAATGACAAGGGGTGTTGAAAATATTTGAATTTCATTTGGAAAATATTTCCAACCCAGGAACTTTATGCAACTCAATGATTTTCACGGCGAAGATAAAATGACTTCTTCAAAACATATGAAATATGAGTTGGGAGTTTCAAAGAATTAAATTCAAAGTTCTTTTGAATTTATTTTCAATTTGGAGTTATTGAGTTTTATTCAAATTATTTTTCTCCAAAATAAAATATATGGAAAATAGGGTAACATGATTCCCTACATCAAAAAATTGGAGAGAAATTAATTTGAAGTCATTTTGGTATTTTTAAAATGATTTTCAGTGGATTTTATTAGAGCAGTAGCACTCTTTGAATTATTTGAATTTTTCTTGATTTTATTTGACTTGACAAAAATGTCCATGTTGTAGAACATAATTTGCTGAAAATTTTGATATATTATATGCCTATATAATATTATTTTATTTTTTATTTTTTTCTTGTTTGCCTGGAAAAATCTTAAAAACAAATTCCTCACTTGAATGGTGGCCCGGCCTCCCAGCCAGCCTGCCCACCAAGACTCGTCCCCGACCCCGGGCAGGAGTCCCTCTACCGCACGCCGGCGACCGCCGCTGAGTCCGCCCGAACTCCTCCTCCCTTGCCCCTTCCCCACGCCTCCCGAGGCCACCCCTCCCCTATAAAGCCGCCGCCCGGACCTCTCTCTCCCTTCTCCTCCCCAATCCCGCCGCCGTTCTGCGCCCCACTCCACGCGCCACCGCCGCCACCTCGCCACCCTCGCCCCTCGCCGCGCAGCCAGGAGACCACCGGAGCACCGCGGCGACCACGCCCGACGCCGGACTTCATGGGAGTTAACCGCCGCGCCGGTTTCTTTTCCTGAACCGGTATATAACATAACCACCCGGTTCTCTCTAATTAGTCTGGTTTTAAAAAAACCCTAGACTAGATCTGTTTTTTTTTCTGTTTTATTAAACAGCGAACGTCCACTGTTTAGACCCTATAAACGAACGTTCGCTTTGTAGTTTTTTCTTTTTCTGTTATTTTCGGCCAGGGACCCGTTTGTGATTAGTTTGTTTACAGATTAGTCCATGTACTTCAAACGATCACTACTTTCTGCTCGTTAGTCCAAATTCAACGAAACCAATGCCCACTTCTTCGTTATGATCTCCTCTATCCAGTAATCCAACTTAAAGATGTTTTTGAAAGTTTCAAAATTTGAATTCAAATAGATTTGTATTTGAACTTCATTTGATCATAACTTGAGTTTCGTAACTCCGATTTAGTTGATTTCTTTTTGCAAATCGAAGCTCTTGACCTAAACTTTCTGATAAGGCCAAATTCACATAGTTTTGGTACTGTTAGAAATTGTTTTATGCTGCAAGAGTTATTTGTTTGGTTTTGATGTTCTCCGAGTTGTTCTCTTCGTTCTTTCCGATCTTTTGAGTGATTGCTTATGTGTGGTTACTATTGCTTGCTCACGATAGATTGACCGGAGTGTGACGAGTAGAACTATCAAGAGTTTTGAGTGCGAATCATCTTCATCAACATTTCAGGCAAGTTCACACTTTGATCATATCCCTTTTCATACCCAGTTTTTATGCATTAGTTTCAATCCTCAAACATTGCATGATTAGGATCTAATTAAATTGTGGGTTTTGGGAAGTAGATTGAGGTAGTACCTATTACCTGTTTTATTATCAAACCCTTGGGAGTTACATATACGTTTGCTTATTTTGCCATGCTATGCAAGTAGACGTGGATTGGGGGAGTGATTTTCCATGACAGATGTGAGATCGTTAATTAATGGTTTATTTAAGGTGGCAACATTAATACACATCTGGGTGGATTGAGGTACCTGGTTATTCCAGGACATGCCTGTTTTTTTTGGACCGTCACCCAGGCTCAAAGGGATCATGAGATTATTCATACTAGAAACTTCCGTGTGCAGCTACAAGCCATTATGGGCTCTGGCATAGTTGATTAAGTTGTGCGAACTCTTACGGGTAGACTAGCAGATGTAGGGGAAAGTAGGTGTACCGGTCTACCCTTCGTAAGGTGCTAGCGCTTACGAAAGATCGTGTCTCGGTCATCCGCTTCTCAAACATCATGTAGTGCGAGAAATCCAACGGAGGCAATCGAGTCTTGTGGGGAAAAGTGCGCAAACCTCTGCAGAGTGTATAAACTAATCATGGTTAGCCGTGTCCCCGATTATGGACGTTTTGAGTATCTAGTACTTGGATTTTCCTGTGACTCTCATCATGTTACTTTAAATAATTTTGTTGGGTTAATGATAATATTTTTAATTGGGATTGAGAATGCTGTCAACCATTCTCAATGTTTAACAACCACCATGATAGTTAAATAAATTCATTCCTTTGCAGTAGGGAAAATTGGCTTTTCGCAAAAATATTATAACCATAGAGCCTCCACCAGCCAAATATGCATGTAGTGATAGCCTTTATTCATCATTGCTCTATGGTGTGAATTTGCCAGTACATTCAATGTACTGACCCTTTGTGGCTGCAACGTTTCATGTTGCAGGATCTTCTGACAGTAAGTGATACGTTAGGGTTCTGATTTCTACACTCAACTTTGTCGTTGGTGTTGATGGGAATCCACAACCTTGTTACTTCCGCTATTTGGATTGAGGTAATAGTATTTACGTTACTTTATACATGTGATTTACCTCTGTTATAAATCCTCGAAATCGTGTGTGTCGACATACCGATCCGGGGATGACACTTAAGCCACGAAGACTTGATCCATTCGGGTCGGGTCGCTACAATCGATTAGCTCCACGAATATGTCCGGATCCTCTTGAAGGCCGTTGTCGAGGGACCGTTCAGGTTCCTCTGGTTGTGGAGGTGGGCTATTTATCTCCCTTACTGCCTTACGCAGCTCCTGCGGTGAACGGGCAAAATAAGGCATTTATTGTGGAAATGCGGAAGGGAAGGGCATGAAAAGTGGCAGCTTACCCAGCTCGGAGGATTGTACATGGAGAATCCGTCCCACGGTTTGATGCGGAGGAACTCCTCTTCCTCTCCCTTATGCAGACTGCATGAGTTTTTTCCAGAGCGGCAACGGAGTCCGGCCCCTTACGGCCGCAGCGGGTGGCATCATCTTCCCCGTTAAAGTCCCACATTGGGCGGCATCGGTATTGAAGCGGCTGCACCCCTCACATAATGCATATTGACATAACTTCGGTTGTAGTCAGTCCTGATAGAGCCAGAACCTTTATCCGGCTCATCAGGTAAGAAACGTCTCTATCATCTTCCTCCTGAGGGCTCCTTGGTCGCCCGACTTAGGCGTTTCTTGAGGAACATTATTAAACTCAGAAGGCCGATCCGAATAGGATCCGGAAGAGGGCGTCCTCTATATAGAACCACTCTGAAGGCCAGTCTTGGATGCCTTCTTCGGGTGCGGAAAGGTATCCGGTCCCGGTGATGCGCCATATTCGGCTCCGCCCACTTGAAGCAGTGACCCCTCACGTATGCAGGTGCAGGCGAATAGCCTCTTCCATAGCTCGAAGTGAGCTTCGCAGCCCATAAACAGTTCGCAAAGAGCAACATAGCCAGCAATGTGCAATATGGAGGCAGGAGTGAAATTATGCAGCTGGATTCCATAGAACTCCAGGAGCCCGCGGAGGAACGGGTGAATTGGAAATCCTAGTCCCCTTAATAAATAAGGGACAAGGCATACCCGTTCCCCTTTGGAGGGATTGGGGAAGCTCTCTGCTTGTTCTCCGCCATTATAGGTGGCAAGCCCGGCTCGAGCAGGGGACCATATACTGTTGGGGAGAAATCCACAGGTCTGTAGCCTCACTAGTTGGCTATGTGGGACGGAACACTTCTTCCAATCACCGGGCTTAGGGCTACTGGGGCGAGAGGAGGAGCTGCGGCGGCTGGCCATGTTGGAATGGATTTTTTCCAGGCGTGCTCCGATGGATACTCGCTGTGGGAGGATGGTATGATATGGATCTGTGAATCCCCCTCTCTTCAATAGGCGATTTGCCTACATGGCTAGGGTGGAAATTGTAAAAATGCCCTGGCTTCTCGCATTTGCTCGACGCGTGGAGGATCTCCGTTATTAGGCGCAGAAGCCAAGGAGTGCAACATTTATGGGAGGCCAGACACTATTCAAACAAGTATTCAGAATTTGGAGAAGAACCCGCCTTGCAATGCCGAAGACAATCTGCGTGCCGGACTCATCGTCATTGAAGCCTGGTTGGGGCTCTTGAGGAGTCTGGATTAGGGGTATCCGGACAGCGGACTATATCCTTTGGCGGACTGTTGGACTATGAAGATACAAGATTGAAGACTTAGTCTCGCGTCCGGATGGGACTCTCTTGGCGTGGAAGGCAAGCTTGGTGGTACGGATATGTAGATCTCCTTACATTGTATGGCCCGACTCTGTGTAACCCTAGCCCCCTCGGTGTCTATATAAACGGAGGGTTTAGTCCGTAGGACAACAACAATCATACCATAGGCTAGCTTCTAGGGTTTAGCCTCTGCGATCTCGTCGTAGATCAACTCTTGTAATACTCATATTCATCAAGATCAATCAAGCAGGAAGTAGGGTATTACCTCCATAGAGAGGGCCCGAACCTGGGTAAACATCGTGTCCCTTGCCTCTTGTTACCATCCGCCTTAGACGCCCAGTTCGGGACCCCCTACCCGAGATCCGCCGGTTTTGACACCGAAAAGTACTTTAAGGTATATCTTTAGATCTTGCAATCGAATCTTTTAGTTTCTTGTTTTATCACTAGTTTAGTCTATAAAAGAAAGTTACAAAAAAAATGGAATTGAGGGTAACTCATATGCTTCATCTTTTTAATGTCTTTCGTGAAAATAAGGATTCCGATAATTGTGCCAAAGTGTTAGAAGAAGAATGCATTAAAATGTTTGGCACTAAATCTTTGAATGATGAGCATGATTGCAATGTTTTTAGTATGAATTCTTTGAATATCCATGATGCTAATGATATGCAAAGCCACAAGCTTGGGGATGCTGAAAGTGCAATCATGCCCTTAAATCATATTTTGATGTTGATGACAACACATATGCTCGGGACTAATCATGTTTATCAAGTATATCTCAAGATTGTGTTCCAAAGACCGTATGCATAGATCATGACTAGGGACAAAAAGCATATAACTCAAGAATGGAGATACAAGGTGTTAACTTCATTCATGGTTTGTTCTTGAGTATAGGGATCCCGCACTATTAAGAGGGGATCGATGGATCTGTGAAAAACTTGCTCAAAGCTGGTATACCTTCGGACGTCCGGCTCTCTACGGACGTCCGGTCCTTCCTGATTGCCCGGACGTCCGGGGCGCTTACGGACGTCCGACACTTCCACAACAGAAACATTTTTACGGATGTCCGGAACCCTCCGGACGTCCGACACTTCCGCATCAGAAACTTTCTTACGGATGTCCGGCCCCGCTCGGACGACCGTATCCTGTACACTGATTTGTGAGTCACACTTTTCACAAATGGCGAAACATTTTGCGGACGTCCGGAACTCTCCGGACGTCCGACACTTTCACATCGAAGCATTCTTCCTGATGTCCAGGCCTGTTCGGACGACCGTATCCGGTACATTGGTTTGTGGGTCACACTTTTCACAGCGGTCGGTCGTCCGATGACTGTCGGACGTCCGGACCCATTTGGGCCTCCGGACGACCGACGTTCTCCGGACGTCCGGCCATCCTGTACCCCAAACGGTCACCTTTTCCCACCACATATATATACTCCTTCTCCTTCCACGGGTTGGGGTTGACCATTCACTTTGAACAAATCCTAGAACACTTCACTCACTCACTCTCAACTCTCCACACCAAATCTTAGATCCCCAAAGGGATTTGAGAGCTTTGAAAAGAAGTTGTCCGATCAAGTGATAGATCCACTTCTCCTCCTTCTCTGCACCCAAGGAATTCATGATTTGAGCAAGTCTTGAGCAAATCCCCATTGATCTTATTACTCTTGGAGGTTGGAGACTCCTAGACGGTAGGAGTCTTTGGAGAGGAATCGACTTTTGTGATTACCCCCGGATAAGTTTGTGAGGGTTTGGAGACCACCCCAAGGTCTACCACTAGTGGTTGAGAAACATCTTCGTGGTGTTGTCTCAAAGGGAGAATAAGGTGAGCCTTCGTGGCGTTGGTGTGCCTTATGGTAACATCCACCTCTCTAACGGTGACTAGCTTCCCTCCAAGGAAGTGAACATCGGCATACATCCTTGTCTCCGGAGTTGCGGTTATTCCTAACCCTAACTCTATACTTGTGGTTACTTGTTTTGGTTTGCACTTACTTACATCATATTGTGCTTGCTCACTTATATGCTTGTGTTACTTACCTAGTACTTTGTACCTACTAGCAATTGTTAGGCTCACTTTCATATTCCGCACTATTGCCTAAAATTGCTAAGTAATAATTAAAATTTGTAATTGTACCTATTCACCCCCCCTCTAGGTCCATCTCGATCCTTTCAATTGGTATCAGAGCCTCATGCTCTATTCTTGTGGCTTAACCGCCCTAGAGCGAGATGAACCCAGATGGGACTCCCCTGGTTGTAGATCCTAAGGATAAAGGCGGGGCTTCTTCTGAAGTCAAGTCCTTTACGTCGGAGGATCTAGAACAGGCCCTTGCTAAGCAAAAAGAGGAGCATGATGCTTCTCTTCAGGCCTTGGTCCAAATGAGATTAGCCACGTTGTCCTCGGTGCTTGCACCACTCTCTGGTGGTGCTGCCTCAAGGCCAACTGTACCTACTCCATCACTTGGTCAACAACCTCCTAACAATGAACACGCCTGTGTTCCTTGGCTTTATGCAAGACCTCAGGTTGAGAAACCAAGAAATAATCCTCAAGGCAGTCCTCCTTTGCTTAGTGCCACTTCCGATTTTTCTTTGTGGAGAGTTGCTATGCAGGACCATCTTCGACATGGAAACGATGAGATGTTGGAGATCTTGGAGTATGGCTATCATGTGGTTGATCCAAAGAACCCCACTCCAAGAGAAATATATGACAAGAACCTCAATGACACTGCAATCATGTGGATAAGGAGAGGCTTGGATGAAAAGCAAAGGAGACCGTTCATACACATCACAAGTGCCAAGGAACTATGGGAAGCTGTTATGCGATCCAAAACTGGCACCTCTACCCTCCGGAGTGCTCAATATGAAATTGCCAAGGGCAATTGCAAAACTTTTGTATGGAGAAAGGTGAAACCCCAATCAACTCCATGAGCGTCTCATGACACTCACTTTGCCGATATTGAGTCATGTGAGTGTGACAAGACACAAGATGGATTCAACATGACTAAGAGGTTCCTTGTGGATAAGTTACTCCATGCTCTTGCTCCATTTCACCATCAAATGGTGTGGGACATAAGACAACATCATACCTTCAAGGAAATGACTACAGATGACATTGTATCCACCTTTCAACTATATGAAGAGTCAAAGACTAATGCCACAAAACATCTTGCCATGCATGGTTCTCCATCATCAAAGATCAATCTTGCATTGGCCAAGCATGTATGTGAAGATGAACAAAGTGAAGAAGAAGAAGAGGATGACAAAGATGGTGATGAGATTGAATCTGACGAGGGCCCTACATATGAAGACATGGCTCTTTTTGTCAAGAAGTTTAGCGTGGGTAAGTTCAAGGGAAGATTCCAAAAGAAGAAAGTAAGAAAATGCTACAACTGTGAAGAAACCAATCACTTCTCCAACGAGTGCCCTTATGAGAAGAGAGAAGATAAACCAAGGTTTCCCAAGACCTTTCCCAAGAAGAAGTTGCCAAATCCTTTGAACTCCAAGCTCAAGAGGAGAGATGGAAAGGCAATGGTTGCTCAAGAAGAATCTGATCCGGATGATGTTAGTGGTGTTGCGGAGTTGCTCAAGACTCTCAAAACACCTTGAGGTTAGTAAACAAGAGTGGTGATGTGGTCACCTACAACTACATGAAAGATTACAAGGGCAACGCTCACAAATGCCTAATGGCAAAGGCCATGGTTGAAGAAGAAGAGGAACAAAGCTCTTGACAAGGTCAAGGTAACTCCACGATCAAATCCTCCTCTTTTCACGCCCATCTACTTCTAGTGATGAGTATCTTGATGCGGAGGATAGTCATGAGGATGATGATCTAACTGATCCTATGCTTGCTAAACTTAATAAGTTCATGTGCTCCCTCAAAGGAAGGAAGCTCACTATGTTTCAGTATGCTTATGGAGATGGTGAGTAAGTACACCATCTCCATTAAGGAACTTCGAAACCCTCGTCATCGAGGAAAGGAAAAATATGAAATCCTTGAGCGGAAAGTCAAATATGAGGAAGCACGAAATGATGAACTATGTTTAAAAATTGGTACAAATATTGATGTTCATACTAAAGATCTTGCCTCCTTGAAAAAGGCTATTGGCTCTTGTGAAGAGTTGATGAATGATAAAAGTAAGCTTGCAAAGTCTCATGCCTCTCTCACTAAGGATTGTGAGCTTCTATCCGTGTCTCTCAAGACTAAGGAAGAAGAGCTCACCCTTCTTACAAAGAGTTTTGAGACACTCAAACTTAATTATCTTGAAACTCTAGCCAAGGCTTACTCATCTCCTATTATCAATGTTGATGCATGTTCTACTAACTCTAGTAGTGATCTAGCATCCATCCTTGAGGAGAATCGGTCTCTCAAAGCTCAAATCGAGAAAGGGCTCATGACATGTGCTCAAGGGCAAAAGAACCTTAATGAGGTGTTGAGCCAACACAATGAAGCGTTCACCAAAGAGGGACTGGGTTTGACCCAAGCACAAGCAAGAAGAAGACGTCCTCCCAAAATTGCACCACTCCTTTAAAAGAAACCTTTGTACGAGAAGGACACAAGGAGAAAGGTAAGGTTGTTAGTGGGAAGGCCACAAGGGGCATGCCCACTCTCAACAAGCCAAAGAGTTCATGCCTCCATCCTATGTACTGCGTAAGACTAAGGATGGAGAAGTTTATCTAAAGTTTGTTGGCCCCCAAAAGGCATTTCGTTTTTATGCTATTTGGGTCCCTAAGACCCTTGTGACTAACTTGAGAGGTCCCATTGTAAAATGGGTGCCTCTAACCAAGTAATAATTGTGTGTAGGTAGCTTTCTTGGTGGAGTAAAATGGGTGATTGATAGTGGATGTACAAATCATATGACCGGAGATAGCAAATTGCTCTACGATTTCATGGAAGCTATTCAACCATTTATGAGCATTATGTTTGGTGGAGGATCAAAAGGACAGGTACTTGGGTTGGGTAAGGTGGTTATCACCAATGACATGTCTCTTGCAAATGTCATGCTTGTCCAATCCCTTAAATATCATTTGCTTTCATCCGCCAATTGGCTTCATTGGTTATGATACACTATTTGGACTAACGGATGTGAAAGTCTTTAAGAGAGATACTCTCAAGTGGCCTTTGTTGGAGAGTTGGATGGCAACCTTTACGGTTGATTTCTCGAAGAGAGCACATTCCATGCAACTTGTCTAATGGCCAAGGCCGACAAGGGGTGGCTATGGCATCGCCCGCTAGCCCATGTCGGCATGAGGAATCTCCAAGATCTCTTAAAGGGGAATCACATCCTTGGACTAACAAATGTCTCTTTTGAGAAAGATCGTGTGTGCAGTGCATGTATAGCCGGAAGCAACATCAATCAAAGCACCCACCCAAGAATATTGTGTCTACTTCAAGGCCTTTGGAGCTCCTTCATGTGGATCTCTTTGGGCCTCCTTCATGGGATAGTCTTGGTGGGAAAAAGTATGGACTTGTCATTGTTGATGATTACTCAAGATATACATGGGTGTTTTTCCTCAAGTCCAAGGATGAAACGAAGATCACTTTCATTGACTTTGCCAAGCAAGCACAACGCAAGTTTGACAAAGAAATCTTGGCAATAAGAAGTGACAATGGATCTGAGTTCAAAAACTATACCTTGGAAGAATTCCTTAGTGATGAAGGGATTGAGCATCAATATTCAGCTCCATACACTCCTCAGCAAAATGGTGTAGCCGAAAGGAAGAACCGCACACTTGTGGAGATGGCAAGGTCCATGTTGGATGAATACAAGTCACCACATAGTTTCTGGGCCAAAGCTGTCAACACCGCATGTCATGCATCAAACCGGCTTTTCCTACGCACTATATTGGAAAAGACTCCATATGAGCTTCTAACTGGAAACAAGCCAAATGTCAAGTACTTTCGTGTATTTGGGTGCAAATGTTTCATCCTCAACAAAAGAGAAAGGTTAGGAAAATTTCAATCCAAAACAATTGACGGTATATTTGTTGGCTATGGATCAAACTCTCACGCATATAGAGTCTACAACAAATCCAATGGATGTGTTGTAGAAACTTGTGACGTGGTGTTTGATGAATTTAATGGCTCCCATGGGGAGCAAGTTGATCTAAGTGATGTAGGTGAAGAAGATTCTTCTCAAGACATTTTGACCATGGGCGTTGGTGCACTTCTTCCTATGGAACAAGAACCTCATGATGATGAAGAAGAAGATAGAAGTCTCCCACATCATCAAACTACTTCAACATTCATAACACCACAAGCCCCTATTGCTCAACCGATACCTTTAGCCCAAGTTGAAGAGGATGATCAAGTTCCTCCTCATGACAATCTTCAAGAACAAGAACAACAAAGTCCAATCATTGATGATGAACCTCAACAAATGCAATATGAACAAGAAGATCTTCCTCCACACATTAATGATCCATATGTTGAAGATGTGGATGATGGACATGAAGTTGAACCTCGTGAAACCCTTACCTCTATCATGCCACGAGTGGCGGTCGTGTTGATGTTGACAAAATACTCACCGCATATCGGAAGGTAGAGTCACCGTAAACACTTGACCAACTTTTGTGCTCACTTCTCTTTTGTGGCTAGGTTTGAACCCCTCAAGGTACAAGATGCAATGATAGACAACGATGGGCTAGTTGCTATGCAAGAAGAGTTGAACAGTTTTGAGCATAACCAAGTGTGGTCGTTAGTCAAAAGGCCACCTACCGAACACAACGTCATTGGAACAAAATGGATTTTCAAGAACAAACAAGATGAGAATGGTGTAATCATCCGGAACAAGGCAAGGTTAGTGGCACAAGGGTACTCACAAGTTGAAGGTTTGGACTTTGGTGAGACCTTTGCCCCCGTTGTCCGTCTTGAATCCATTCGCATCTTACTTGCTTATGCTGCTTTCAATGGTTTTACATTACATCAAATGGATGTGAAGAGTGCTTTTCTTAACGGTCCTCTACAAGAAGAAGTATATGTATCACAACCACCTGGGTTCGTTGATCCCGATCACAAAGACTATGTGTATAAACTTCATAAGGCTTTGTATGGCCTCAAACAAGCACCTCGTGCTTGGTATGATCATCTTAAGAAGTTTTTACTCGATGATGGTTTTGTGAGAGGGGTGATCGATCCTACTCTTTTTACTAAGAGGGATAAGGGTGATTTGATCTTATGCCAAATCTATGTAGATGATATCATTTTGGTTCTCCTCACATTCATTTGTGCAAGAAGTTTGCGGCTTCAATGACCAAGAATTTTGAAATGTCACTCAATGCGGATTTGAAGTTCTTCCTTGGTTTTCAAATTCAACAATTTCAAGAAGGAATTTTCTTGTCTCAAGCAAAGTACCTCAAGGATATCCTAGAGAAGTTTGGTATGTCTCGATGCTAGTCCATGTAAGACACCAATGCCAACGAAAATAACACTCATCGAAGACACAGACGGTATCCCCTTGACCCATCTAAATACCGCTCCATGATTGGTTCATTGCTTTATCTTTGTGCATCTAGACCAGACATCATGTTTAGTGTATGCATGTGTGCTAGATTTCAAGCTTCCCTAGGGAAAGTCATCATAAGGCGGTTAAGCATATTCTTAGATACCTTGTTCACACCCCAAAGTTGGGTCTATGGTATCCCAAGGATGCTAAGTTTGATCTCATTGGATACACGGATGCGGATTGGGCGGAGACAAAGTGGATCGTAAGTCCACCTCCGGTGCATGTCAATTTCTTGGGCGCTCTTTGGTAAGTTGGTCATCGAAGAAACAAAATTGTATTGCCCTCCCTACCGCAGAAGCTGAATACATTGCTGCCTTGATTGTGCAACTCAGTTATTATGGATGAGGCAAACTTTGAAGGATTATGGTATCACCTATAGACATGTGCCTCTTTTATGTGATAATGAAAGTGCTATCAACATTGCCGAGAACCCCAAGGATCATCTCCGCATTCAAACACATTGATATTAGATATCACTTCTTGAAAGATCATGTTGAGAAAGGCGATATTCACATTGATCACATTGGGACAGATTTGCAATGGCGGATATTTTCACGAAACCATTGGATGAAGCAAGGTTACGTCGACTTAGGCGTGAACTTGGTATCTTGGAGCTTGACAACATTATGTGAAATCTAGTACTCATCCATGCTTAAACTTAATGTCTAGTCGTGATGTAGGCATATATTTAGGGGAGACACTCAATTCATGAGTTCTCTCACCTTACATAATGCATAAATTGAACAAACACTCTCAAAGTTATCATAGTTTAATATGATGGAGTAGTTTATGCCTATGATTGAGTAAGGTGGGATCTGATTTCCTACATAAATAAGTTTCTTTGTGAGAAAATGTTTTCCTCATCATCATTATCAGCCCTCCTGTCCAAACTTCTAGCTCGGACGTCCGGAGGGTTCCGGACGTCCGAGTGGTATTTCCTTTGCGGACGTCCGCAAAACTCGGACGTCCGTATATTCTACTCTGGTTATTTTCGACGGTCGTCCGGCCTCGCGGACGTCCGTAAAACCATTCTAGGTTCACTCAAGTTTGGCCTAGCAAATGAAGCCTCGGACGTCCGGAAGACTCCGGACGTCCGTAGAACCGCTACTGTTACAATATGACCGGTCGTCCGACGCCATCGGACGTCCGTAAAAGCAACCCTGTTATCCTTCTTTGCTGATGGTCCTGACTCCGGTCGTCCGTCTGTTTCCGGATGTCCGGTCGCATATATAACTCCGGACGTCCGTACGTTTCTACGCGGGTCTATATATACTGCGCCCTAGGTTTTCTTAGTCAACCAACCGCCCGCCGCCGTACGTCTCTCCAGTCAGCCGCCGCCGCCGTTTTCTGTCGTGCGGCCCCTCCTCGCGACCGCCCGCCGCCGTACCCCTCGCCAGGTGTCTCCGCCGCGGATCTCGAGACTTGCCGTCCGGCCCGTCCAGCCGTTACGCTCGGGGCTTCTCTCCCGTCGTCTTCGATCCCCTGCTCCGACGTCGCTTGGCTCCTCCGTGCTCTTCCTCGCCTAGTAGGGCAAACCCCCCCTTTCTCTTCACTTGTCACCCTGGTCTATGGATGGGTGTTGACATGTGCTTTCCTTCTCCCTAGGTCCCGATGCCTCGGTCCAAGCACTCCACGCAAGCAAGTCGCCGGAGGGCGGCGCGTCCGTCTCGTCATGGTGGTTCCAACGACTCGAGGAGGAAGATCGCCCTCGAAGCGTGCGCTCGTCCTCACAGGCTCGTCCGATGATTCCTCTTCGGAGGGTCAGATTTTGAGGATGAGCTTGAAGAGGTGGATCCGTCCCCGATGATTGGCGCCAGCGTCGCTGCCCCCAAGCCCGCACTCGTCGTCCAACATTTCAACCTCCTCCTCCTCCGGTGCAACCCCACGGTGATGCCGTCACATCTCCATTGAGCCTCCACTATCACTAGGCCGTCATGTTAAGCGTTTCAATGAAGTCCCCAAATCTTCATATCTCAAATTGCGCCGTGATGTAGATCAATTTCTTGTTGCTAGGGATTCTCGGGATAGTCGTTGCACGAATGTCCAAGCCGATATCTTCACCACGATTGTCATTCCTAAAGGCTTGTCACTTCATGTTTGCATTGATCTTGAGCACATTCGCACTCATCCGGAGAAATATCCGGAGCCATTGAGCTCATTGAGTCGTCAAACCTAGCTGCCCCATTCGCCTTTCAACACGATTTTAACCAGGCTGCCATCCATCGGTTTTAGGCCACTTGCTACTTTGCTCCGATAACACCGTCACATGGATGACCTCCGACATCGCTCTCACAAAGCATCTTATCCCGAGTTTGTCACCGCACTTGGATTTCCCGACATCGGGTTCAAAATCCACAAAGATGACCCCAACCATAAGCCCAAAGGCATTGCGGTCTGTATGCGGATCTCCTTAGACCCATATCATCTTTGTCTAATACTGAAAAACAAAAGGGTCTAAACCAAGTCTCTATTTGGCGTTTTCCATTCAACATCATTTATCGCTGTGTCATCCGCACCATTTATCCCAAGATGGGTGACAAGGGTTCCTGTAGCAGCCATCGCATTGATCTCATGCATCGCCTTTACACATCTCCTAAAGGGAAGATAAATGTTCCACACTTTCTATGGCATGAGATTCGCCTTGCTAGCTTTCAAAGACAAGCGGGCTTTTCCTCATGCACCTTTTCTTCGTGCATTTATCGAGAGTGCAGCTCCTTTCCCATTGCACGCACTCATATACATGAGAGATGGGTCATCCCACCTCACATGGCGGCTGACCATGTTCCTCCTTCTCCCGCCATCGCTAGTCGTGACCGCCGCTTAGTTTTCCCTCGCACGCTAACCATCCTCATTCCAGTGATGCCTCCTTTGGGCGCATTGCTCGTTTTCTTGGGAAGGCTCATTCAGCCATGATGAAGATGTTCACCTTCCATTGCTCCCAACACCACGATGTGGTCTCGCATGGTCACCTCCAAGAATGCTCTGAAGGCTCGTCTGCGAGACTCAGGCGTATATGATGTGAGTGACGATGAGCGTCTTCCTGCAGAACCTCCTTCTGATTTTGGTTTTCCCTCCGGTCCTGAGTGGGCTGATTTCTTTGACGAGACTGGTGGCAGTGGTGTTCATGATGATGATGATGAGGATGAGCTTTAATACTATCATATCATTCCCCTCTTTGTTTTTTTTTTGGATACTTGATGCCAAAGGGGGAGTAGGCTCCATATGCATTACTCTAGCTCATTATGTAATCGAACCTATGTTAGAAGTAGTTTGCTGAACTATGTTATGGGTTGTTGAACTATGTTATGAGTTTGTTAGTTATGAATCTATATGATATATGAATTGATCAGTTTGTTGGTTATGAGTTTGGTGAATCTATATGAATTGATCTATATGAAGTGATCCAACTATTGTGGCATCAGTTTGAGGGGAGCCCTCTCGCTACTACTCGCTACCTATTCTTATTTTGGTTATTATGGTTATTGAGCTCCACAACAAATACTTCCGATTACTATTATGAGTATGCATATGAGTTGTCATCAACTACCAAAAGGGGGAGATTGAAAGTGCAATCATGCCCTTAAATCATATTTTGATGTTGATGACAACACATATGCTCGGGACTAATCATGTTTATCAAGTATATCTCGTGATTGTGTTCCAAAGACCGTATGCATGGATCATGACTAGGGACAAAAGCATATAACTCAAGAATGGAGATACAAGGTGTTAACTTCATTCATGGTTTGTTCTTGAGTATAGGGATCCCGCACTATTAAGAGGGATCGATGGATCTGTGAAAAACTTGCTCAAAGCTGGTATACCTTGGACGTCCGGCTCTCTACGGACGTCCGGTCCTTCCTGATTGCCCGGACGTCCGGACGCTTACGGACGTCCGACACTTCCACAACAGAAACATTTTTACGGATGTCCGAAACCCTCCGGACGTTCGACACTTTCGCATCAGAAACTTTCTTACGGATGTCCGGCCCCGCTCGGACGACCGTATCCTGTATTAATCGATTTGTGAGTCACACTTTTCACAGCGGCGAAACATTTTGCGGACGTCCGGAACTCTCCGGACGTCCGACACTTTCACATCGAAGCATTCTTACGGATGTCGGGCCTGTTCGGACGACCGTATCCTGTACATTGGTTTGTGGGTCACACTTTTCACAGTGATCGGTCGTCCGATGATCGCCGGACGTCCGGACCCATTTGGGCCTCGGACGACCGACGTTCTCGGACGTCCGCCATCCTGTACCCCAAGCGGTCACCTTTTCCCACCACATATATATACTCCTTCTCCTTCCACGGGTTGGGGTTGACCATTCACTTTGAACAAATCCTAGAACACTTCACTCACTCTCTCTCAACTCTCCACACCAAATCTTAGATCCCCAAGGATTTGAGAGCTTTGAAAAGAAGTTGTCCGATCAAGTGATAGATCCACTTCTCCTCCTTCTCTGCACCCAAGGAATTCATGATTTGAGCAAGTCTTGAGCAAATCCCCATTGATCTTATTACTCTTGGAGGTTGGAGACTCCTAGGCGGTAGGAGTCTTTCAGAGAGGAATCGACTTTTGTGATTACCCCCGGATAAGTTTGTGAGGGTTTGGAGACCACCCCAAGGTCTACCACTAGTGGTTGAGAAACATCTTCGTGGTGTTGTCTCAAAGGGAGAATAAGGTGAGCCTTCGTGGCGTTGGTGTGCCTTCGTGGTAACATCCACCTCTCTAACGGTGACTAGCTTCCCTCCAAGGAAGTGAACATCGACATACATCCTTGTCTCCTGGAGTTGCGGTTATTCCTAACCCTAACTCTATACTTGTGGTTACTTGTTTTGGTTTGCACTTACTTACATCATATTGTGCTTGCTCACTTATATGCTTGTGTTACTTACCTAGTACTTCGTACCTACTAGCAATTGTTAGGCTCACTTTCATATTCCGCACTATTGCCTAAAATTGCTAAGTAATAATTAAAATTTGTAATTGTACCTATTCACCCCCCCTCTAGGTCCATCTCGATCCTTTCAGATGCTATGTTTGATGAAGACGATATTTTTAGTCCCCAAAGTTTTGATGTGCAAATTTATTATGATGAAAGCATGCCTCCTATCTATGACTATTATTGTGATGACACGTATGCTATAAAGAATAATGATAACCATGAAACTTGTCATCTTGATTTCAATTTTCAATCCCATGATAGTTATTTTCTTGAATTTGCTCCCACTATTCCGAATGAGAAGAATTTTGCTTATGTGGAGAGTAATAAATTTTCTATGCTTGTGGGTCATAAAAGGAATGATTTATGTGTGGTTATATTGTTGAATTCATTCCTGACGCTACTGAAAATTATTATGAGGGAGGAATATATGCTTGTAGGAGTTGCAATAATATCAAGTTTCCTCTCTATGTGTTGAAAATCTTGAAGTTATGCTTGTTTTGCCTTCCTATGCTAGTTGATTATTGTTCCCAGAAGTTGTTTGCTCACAAAATCCCTATGCATAGGAAGTGGGTTAGACTTAAATGTGCTAGTCATGTTCTTCATGATGCTCCCGTTATGTTTCAATTCTTATCTTTTATGTGAGTATCATTGAAATCATCATGCCTAGCTAAAAGGCAATAAAGAAAAGCGCTTGTTGGGAGACAATCCAATATTTACCTTTACTATTTTTGTGTGTTCACATGATTAATATACTGTAGTAATCATGTTTTATATCTTTTGTTATAATAAAGTGCCAAGTAGAACCTTTAGGATAGCTTACGGTGATAGTTGTGTTGATCCTTCTGAAAATCAGAAACTTTTGCGCCCAGTAAATTAGTTTTGATAATTCACAGAAACATGATTTTGATCTGATTATTTTTGCTCTGGATTGGTACACAAATTGCTCAGGTTTTCCTAATTTGGTAGGATCTTTAATGTTCGAGAAGTATTCGAATGATACAGATTACTACATATTGTTCTGTTTTTGACAGATTCTGTTTTTTATGTGTTGTTTGCTTATTTTGATGAATCTATGAGTAGTATCGGAGGGTATGAACCATAGAGAAGTTGGAATACAGTAGATATTACACCAATATGAATTTATAATGAGTTCACAACAATACCTAAGTGGTGATTTATTTTCTTATACTAACGGAGCTTACGAGTTTTCTGTTGAGTTTTGTGTTGTGAAGTTTTCAAGTTTTGGGTAAAGATTCGATGGACTATGGAACAAGGAGTGGCAAGAGCCTAAGCTTGGGGATGCCCAAGGCACCCCAAGGTAATATTCAAGGACAAACAAGAGCCTAGTCTTGGGGATGCCCCGAATGGCATCCCCTCTTTCGTCTTCGTTCATCGGTAACTTTACTTGGAGCTATATTTTTATTCACCACATGATATGTGTTTTGCTTGGAGCGTCATTTTATCTTCTTTAGTTTTGCTTGCTGTTTGAATAATATACCAAGATCTGAAATTCTTAAATGTTAGAGAGTGTTCACATAGTTACATAATTATTCGACTACTCATTGATCTTCACTTACATCTTTTGAAGTAGTTTGTCGTCTCCTCTAGTGCTTCACTTATATCTTTTTAGAGCACGGTGGTGGTTTTATTTTATAGAAATTATTGATCTCTCATGCTTCACTTATATTATTTTGAGAGTCTTTTAGAACAGCATGGTAATTTGCTTTGATTATAAAATTAGTCCTAATATGATGGGCATCCAAGATGGGTATAATAAAAACTTTCATGGAGTGCATTGAATACTATGAGAAGTTTGATACTTGATGATTGTTTTGAGATATGAATATGGTGATATTAGAGTCGTGCTAGTTGAGTAATTTTGAATTTTAGAAATACTTGTGTTGAGGTTTGCAAGTCCCGTAGCATGCACGTATGGTAACCGTTGTGAGACAAATTTGAAGCATGAGGTGTTCTTTGATTGCCTTCCTTATGAGTGGCGGTCGGGGATGAGCGATGGTCTTTTCCTACCAATCTATCCCCCTAGGAGCATGCGCGTAATGCTTGGTTTTTGATGACTTGTACATTTTTGCAATAAATATGTGAGTTCTTTATGACTAATGTTGAGTCCATGGATTATACGCACTCTCACCCTTCCATCATTGCTAGCCTCTTGATGCCGTGCATTGCCCTTTCTCACCTTGAGAGTTGTTGCAAACTTCACGGTACATCCAAACCCCGTGATATGATACGCTCTATCACACATAAACCTCCTTATATCTTCCTCAAAACAGCCACCATACCTACCTATTATGGCATTTCCATAGCCATTCTGAGATATATTGCCATGCAACTTTCTATCGTTCCGTTTATTATGACACGCTTCATCGTTGTCATATTGCCTTGCATGATCATGTAGTTGACATCGTATTTGTGGCAAGGCCACCATGCATAATTTTTCATACATGCCACTCTTGATTCATTGCCCATCCCGGTACACCGCCGGAGGCACTCATACAGAGTCATATTTTGTTCTAGTATCGAGTTGTAATCATTGAGTTGTAAATAAATAGAAGTGTGATGATCATCATTATTAGATCATTGTCTCAAATAAAAAAGGCAAAAAAAGAAAGGAAAAAAAAGAAAGGAAAAAAAAGAAAAAGGCCAAAAAAAGGAAGGCCCAAAAAAAAGGGACAATGTTACTATCATTTTTCCACACTTGTGCTTCAAAGTAGCACCATGATCTTAATGATAGAGAGTCTCTTATTTTGTCACTTCCATATACTAGTGGGAATTTTTCATTATAGAACTTGGCTTGTATATTCCAACAATGGGCTTCCTCAAATACCCTAGGTCTTCGTGAGCGAGCAAGTTGGATGCACACCCACTTAGTTTTTTTGTTGAGCTTTCATACATTTATAGCTCTAGTGCATCCGTTGCATGGCAATCCCTACTCCTCGCATTGACATCAATTGATGGGTATCTTCATAGCCTGTTGATTAGCCGCGTCGATGTGATACTTTCTCCTTTTTTGTATTCTCCACACAACCTTAATCATCATATTCTATTCCACCCATAGTGCTATGTCCATGGCTCACGCTCATGTATTGCGTGAAAGTTGAAAAAGTTTGAACAATTGCTTGGCTTGTCATCGGGGTTGTGCATGATTTGAGCATTTTGTGTGACCAAAATGAAGCATAGCCAAACTATATGATTTTGGGAAACCACTTGGTGCCAAGCATCTTTGGCCAAGAAGTAGGGCCGGAGATGAGGAAGATCTTCGGGTGGGATTGCTTCTTGGATGATGAAGAGAGCATTCTCATTGAATTGATTGTCCACGGCTTCTCTAGGAGTGAAGTTGTTTCGGTCATGCAGATAGAAACCTTCTTCAATGATTCTCCGAAAGTTAGTGTTCACATGATTTAAATGAGGCTTAAAACGATAGACCCAAGAATCAAATTCCACATTCTTCTCAATCTTAGGGGCTGGGCCGGCATGATTCAAATGAGTGGAAGGAAGCGGTCCACCATAGACAAGTGGAGGTTCCACATGGGCAAAGATGCCGGTGCCATTTTTACCACTAGAAGAAGGAGCTTTCTCGCTAGTAGCTTCCCCCTTGTCGGAGGTAGCATCCGTCACCTTGTTAGCGGGATCACCCACTTTCAACGGTGCGGTGGAAAGTTTAAGCCCTTCTATAAATTTATTAAACATGCTTTCGACCTCGGTTGTCATGGAGGTTTTCAATGTGTCCAACGCCACATTGAATTCCTCACGAGAGACCGCAGTACCCCATCTCCCGTGGACGATACCGGTTCGCACCGGAGTGCTCCTACACACCGTCTACGACGTCAACCATACTCTTCGGACGGTAAAGTCCTTAATAAAGAGACGAGGCTCTGATACCAATTGAAAGGATCGATATAGTTGACTAGAGGGGGGCTGAATAGGCAACTAACAATTTTTAGCTTTTCTTTACCAATTTAAACTTTGCATCAAAGTAGGTTGTCTAGATATGCAACTAAGTGAGCAACCTATATGATGCAATGACAACAAGCACACAAGCAAGCAAGGGATTTAACACAAGTAAGCTTGCGAAAGTAAAGGGACAAGATAACCAAGAGTGGAGCCGGTGAAGACGAGGATGTGTTACCGACGTTCCTTCCTTTTGAGGGGAAGTACGTCTCCGTTGGAGCGGTGTGGAGGCACAATGCTCCCCAAGAAGCCACTAGGGCCACCGTATTCTCCTCATGCCCTCACACAATGCGAGTTGCCGTGATTCCACTATTGGTGCCCTTGAAGGCGGCGACCGAACCTTTACAAACAAGGTTGGGGCAATCTCCACAACTTAATTGGAGGCTCCCAACGACACCACGAAGCTTCACCACAATGGACTATGGCTCATGATGACCTCAACCGTCTAGGGTGCTCAAACACCCAAGAGTAACAAGATCCACTAGGGATTAGTGGGGGGCATCAAATTTCTCTTGGTGGAAGTGTAGATCGGGGCCTTCTCAACCAATCCCGAGAAAATCAACAAGTTTGATTGGCTAGGAGAGAGATCGGCGAAAATGGAGCTTGGAGCAACAATGGAGCTTTTGGGGGAAGAGGTGAGTCAACTTTGGGGAAGAAGACCTCCTTATATAGTGGGGGGAACAATCCAACTGTTACCCCCCAAAACAGCCCCACAGAGGGCGGTACTACCGCAGGAGGCAACGGCACTACCGCTGTGCACAGCGGTACTACCGCTCCCCCAGGCGGTACTGCCGTGCAGTTTGGAGGGCAGGAGAGAGAGGGACCCGAGCGGTACTGCCGCGGTGGTAGGGCGGTACTACCGCTCATGAGCGGCACTGCCGCTCTACTGCCGCTGCATAGTACCGCACAATCCGACACGAAAAACGACCCCTTCGAATCGACGCGGTAGGGGTTTCAGATTAAGAAGATTACTTACCGAGGACCCACCAGCGGTACTACCTCATGGAGCGGTATCGCCACCAGGACCCCTAAGCGGTACTACCGCTGGGACCAGACAAAGCCAAAAGAAAGGGGAATGAGCTCTCCATTGAAGAGGAAAGGCTCAGAGGGTGTGAAAAGGATGTGTACGTGTTGATTCCACCCTAGCCTTACCAAAATGGACCCCCTCTTGATAGTACGGTGACTCCTACGGAACTAGTCCACCAGAATAGAAGCGAAAGAGCTACACCGTCTAGAATGACACTCCGAGGGGAAAGAAATCGTCTCGTGCCAAAGGATGAATCTCCAAAATGCTCAAAGCACATGATTAGTCCGCAAACATGTTGTCATCAATCACCAAAACTACATCTAGAGAGATATGCCTTAACAATCTCTCCCTTTTTGGTGGATTGATGACAACCAGGGATTTGCACAAGGATAAATCATGAAAGTAAAGATACTTAGAACTACAAAATATAGACGGGCTCCCCCTCAATGTGTGCACCTAGTTAGTAGTGCCTTTGGAATGTAAGACACACACATTAGGATCAACACTCCCCCTATATTTATAGTTCAACAACCTAAGCATAGGATACAAGAGAGCAGGTAATATAACAGGATAAACAAGCAACTCATAAGATACCAAAGTACTAGACAGACATTGATAAAGATAAGGTAGCATATGTCTTACACCATATGTCTGGAACTTAGGTCTCACTGGCACAAAACCAAACAACGCAAATAGCGAGAAAACACAACGACACTACAAAGAAATGACGACACCACAAAGCACAAATCCACAAATCCCTAAGCTCTCTCCCCCTTTGGCATCGAGACACCAAAAGGGCAAAGAGCAACGCTACGGCTCCAGGTGAAAGCAAACTGAGGAGCTCTCTCATCACATCCTGATAGGGTCATCTGCACTGCCATCCTCAGTCGGAAACTGCTCGGTGTTGGAATCGGTCCACAGACAGTGCTGCTGAATCCACTCCTCCTCCTCAGTGATCTGGCCCTCAGACCCACTGACAACGATCGCACCCAGCTGATGCATGAGCTCCTTGTGACGCCCCCTGGCCTTCTTCTTAGCCACATGAGTCTTGTACTGACCATGAGACTCCATGCAGAAGAGCTTCTTCATCTTGCGCTTGAGATTCTTTGCCCAAGAGGGCTCTGTCCCAGAAGGCTCATAGTCCTCATCGTCATCATCGGCCTCAGCCCCGCCCTCGATCTCCATGTCAGCAGCAGCAGATGGACCCCCGGATTTAGGAGCTGGGGTGCCCCAATTGTCCTTCTTCCTCAGACGCTTGATCTCGTGATAAACCAATTCTCCAGTTTCCACCATAACCTTGGGATAGACACGCGCCCAAGCCTTCTCATTGAGCAGCATGATGAACGGACCATAGATCGGGCACTTGCGCTCAGAAACGGCAGAAAGAAGCTCAGACCACATAACATGAGAGATGTCCAGAGACTCGCCAGTGTTTGCTTCCTTCTCATGCTGGCAGAAGTGAAGCATGTCCACGAGATAAGAGTGGACCATATCCAGATTCCCGATCCGAGGGAAGAGAGTCTCTCGAAAGACACGATGAAGGATATCCAGATAGGCAGACAGCTCATAGGTTTCCTTCTTAGTCACAGGGTGAACCTTCATCGTACAGTAGGGCCAGAGAGCTTGCTTGTGAGTGGAGTTTGCATTGCGGTGAGGGCGGAAGCCAACAGGAGTCTCAAGCCCGTGATCTTCCACCTCAAGTAACTCCATGAAGGCCTTCCACTTGACAGAGAGCAACTTGCCGTTTGTCATCCAAGTCAGAGTCCTTTCTTCATCAGTGCCAAGGTGGACAGTAGCATAGAATTGAGCCACCAAATCTGCATCAAAGTCCTGGTTGAACTGCATGATTCTGAGAATGTTTGGCTGAGAACACATCTGAAGAGCTTCACCAAAGTACTCAGGATCCTTTTCCATAGCATCCGTGTCGATGGAGCGAACATCAACATAGAGATTCTTCTTGGCCTTGATCACATCAAAGTAGATGGCAAACTGAAAGCGGTTCCAGAACGGGCGGTTGACCAAATTGGGTTCTTGGTCTTCCGCATAGGGGTTGCGGCAACGCCTTTCCCAGAACTCCTTGGCAGTCAACTCAGTCACAGTATTGCCCCTTGGCTTTGGCCCTACTCTCTTGTAATTGATTGAGTTTTCCCTTTGAAGTTATCTTATCGGCTTGAGTCTTTAAGGATTTGAGAACACTTGATGTATGTCTTGCATGTGCTTATCTGCGGTGACAATGGGATATTCACGTGATCTACTTGATGTATGTTTTGGTGATCAACTTGCGGGTTCGATGACCTTGTGAACTTATGCATAGGGGTTGGCACGTTTTCGTCTTGACTCTCCGGTAGAAACTTTGGGGAACTCTTTGAAGTTCTTTGTGTTGGTTGAATAGATGAATCTGAGATTGTGTGACGCATATCGTATAATCATACCCACGGATACTCGAGGTGACATTGGAGTATCTAGGTGACATTAGGGTTTTGGTTGATTCGTATCTTAAGGTGTTATTCTAGTACGAACTCTATGATAGATCGAACGGAAAGAATAGGTTCGTGTTATTTTACTACGGACTCTTGAATAGATTGATCAGAAAGGATAACTTTGTGGTGGTTTCATACTCTACAGAGAAACCCGCCGGACGGCCTGGCGACCGACGGGCCTGTGCTCGCCGGGCCGACGGCCGATGCAGAGAAACCCGCCGGACGGCAAATGCCAAGCATGAGGTGGGCGTGCGCTTTGTTGACGATGGCCTCCTTCTCCTCGACCTAGGCCTTGCGCCGCGCAGCCTCCATCGCATCGCGCTCGGCGGCGAACTTGGCCGCGGCGGTCTTGCTCTTGACGACCGCCCTCTGGTTCCTCCTCTTCGCCAAATCCGCGTCCAACTTGGCGATCTCCGTGTGCATTCCGACCGTGGCTTCCTTGCACCCTTGGCCGCCTTCTTCTTCACCTATCCGGGCGGATCGACGGCCAGGCCGCCGGAATTCGGCTGGGCGTCAGCCATGGACGGGGGAGGGTGGGGGGATGGGCGGGACATGGGACGGTTTGGGGGAAATGGTGCCAAATAGGGCGGGGGGGGGGGGGTTCTTTGTGCCACCGACGGGCGGGCCAGGGAAGGACAAGCGCGCGTCCGTTTCACCCCAAAAGCGGCGCAAACTTGGACCGGGGATGGGTCGGAAGCGAACAGAAAACAGACAAAAGTCTGTTTGCGCCAGCGCGCTGAGCCGTCTGGTTTGTCCCTTCCATCCCAAACAACGCACCCGGACAGGATGGGGTCGCGCTGGAGCTGGCCTTAGAGTCCTACGTGAAGTGTATCCTGCAAAGACCCCTCGAGACAGCTCGATCGAAAAGTTTACGTGCGATTCGAGGGTCCGCATTCGAGATGCCCTCGCTCGTTCGTTCTATGCAGCCGTTATCTATTACGAGATGCGGACCGGACTGGCGACGCAGCTGAGGCCAACTCCACCGCACGACCCCAAACGGACGTCCGGATTGGCCGGATTTTGTCCCTTTGGGGCGCAGATGGGTTCGCCCGTGTCCGGCTTTGTCAGCTGGGTCGTGCGTGCGCCCACCGCGCGGCCGCACCCTAAATCGTGTTCGGGGTGGACGTGAACAAAAAAATTATAAAAACTAGAATGAATAACTAAAAAAGTAAATAAACGCATTTAAAAAAACATAAAACATATATAGGGGTCGGCCACAAAACGGCTCAGTTTCCACGACCACTTAAAAGGCCCAGTTTCATAATTAACATATAAAAATAAAATAAAAAACGCCTCCCGCGCGCTCCTGCCGCGCCCGTCGGTGTCGTGGCCGTCGCCGTCTTCACTGGCCGCCGGTGTCGTCGTCGTCGCTGATGAGGTCGACGTAGGCCGGCCGCGTTCACAGGTGGGCCGGCGGTGCGTGGGCGGGCTGGACGGCCGGAGTTGCCTGCACCACCTCCTCCCGTGGCGACGCCTCCGCCCGGTGACCGCGGGGAGCGGGACACCGATTCACGCCACGCCGGCGGCCATCTCCGAGCAAAGGGACCAGCCCCACTCGCCCAAGGCCGGAACGCGGCCGGGCGGGTCCTCCTCCATCGCCTCCTCCTTGATGGCCGCCATCTGCAGCTCCGGAAGGCGGCGCCCCGGCGGCGAGAGGGCCATGGCCTCCTCCAGCCGCCCCATCGCCGCTCGTCGTGCGTGTTCATGGAGTCGCCCATGACACGCTGCAGAGACGGGCCTCCTCCTCCGGCATCATGCGAGGAGGGAGGTGGCGACGGAGAGCGAGGGAAAAGCGGCAACATGGCGTCGAGCAGCGGACCAGCGTCGCCAGCGCCTCTGCATGTGGCCTTAGCGGCCCCGACACGTGCGGCAAAGTAGGGGCAGCGCCGCCGCACGTCGTGCTCGTCCTGGAGCCATGTGTCCCACAGCGGGGAGTCGGGGGCATACCTGTGGTCTTAGTACAGGTCGTCAGGGAGGAGGTGGCGGCGGCGTGTGATCTCATCGCGCCGGGCACGGCCGGTCGCCGGCACTGGCGGGATGGGGACCCGGTCCACGGAGAGGTGCCATCCGTTGGGGAGGTGGGCGTCGCTCCACCGGACCGGCGTCCTCGTCTCGGTACCTCGGCCACGTCCGCGCAGATGTCTGCCAGGTCGTGATTGCCGCCGGCCTAGGGGCAATGGTGAAGGCGTGGCGGGGGCTCGGCAGGAGGCAGCCTTGGCGGTGGGCTCCTCCTTCTTCACGGATCCGTGGCGGCGGCTCGAGGAAGCCGGCCTCGCGGTCGTCTTCCCCTTGGCCGTGGTTCAAAGGCCCATGGCTACGGCCGGCCGGCGAGGTCGACGACGGGGAGCGGCTAGGGTTTCTAGGGTCTCGGGTTTCGAGGGGGCAGAGAGGGGCCGAAGTGGGAAGTGTGGACGATGACCGGTCCACGACTTTCCATTTAGGAAGGACGGCGACCCTTCGTTGTGTGGATGACAGGTGGTGCCACCTGCCCGTGCGCATTTATGTGGGCGGTGGGAGGTAGGTGGCCGCCTGCCACGCGGCCCCGACGTGGACAAAGCGAGCG
Organism: Aegilops bicornis; assembly: GCA_021605145.1. Classification (NCBI taxonomy): domain Eukaryota; kingdom Viridiplantae; phylum Streptophyta; class Magnoliopsida; order Poales; family Poaceae; genus Aegilops; species Aegilops bicornis. Next base: position 576,635,341 of record CM038672.1, read on the forward strand.
TCCGTTTGGTATCCGCCGCGACCCAAATCCGGTGCAAGTTTGCGCTTGAAATGGGTCGGCCCGGACATAAAACGGACCAGATGGGTCCGGGCCGTCGCGCGCTAGGCCGCCTGGTTTGTTCGTTTTCCCCGAACGGACGGGGCCGGACAAGATAGGGTCGTACGGTGGAGTTGGCCTGACAACGTTAGTTAGCGGTAACAGTCTCCCGTACAACAAACGCAGCTCCCCCGTCAAGGCTTACTGCTGCTAATTAACTCGGGCAAGTGGGCGATCATGGCAAGTGGGCGGCATCTCCGGCGGTCGTAACGAGAAAAAATCCGAGGTGCTGTTCACCAGTTTACGCGGCAGCTCGTCCCGTGGAGGTCGGTAGGTCAGGTCAGGTCAGGTCAGCCATCACGCCGCGCACTGCCATTCAGGCCGGGTCCGCCGGGTCCTCGTCTCCGCGCTGCACCGTCTTTTCGCCCTGCGCCAACTGCTGTGGCGCCAAGAGAGCGACACCTAATCCTAGGCGGCAGGGCCGTGCAGGTTGGCGAGCAATACGGGATGGCACTCCCATTCGGGCCGGGCGCTGGGCCCTCGCCTTGTCGCGTCCCGGATTCCTCCCGTACCAGAACGAGCCCGGGACCCGCGTGAAAAGAGCAGCCTCACCGTGCAGGCACAAAATCGCTCCTCGCCCCCACCCAAATCACCACGGTATCTCCCCTCCGCCTGCGCTCTCCACCGCTACTGTTGTTGAGAAAAGAAATACGCGAACGGTTCGGGATCTCCTATACATGATTTGGGATTTGGCGTTTGCCGGAATCGCAAGGGATCACCGGCTCCGCCGGACCGGCTCGGTTCCTTCTTGCGTAAGCACGAAGGAAGTGCTGCTGGTTGCTAAGACGACTTTGATTAGTTCGTACTAGTTGGCGGACCAAAGAAAAAATGAACTCAAAAGATGTAAGAGCGAATGCGGGCGATGACGACGATGACGGCGGCTAATTGCCATTGTTAATGATTGATTGATGCCCACCCAGCCAATGCAAGCGAGTTACTAGTAGATTAGATAGATATTAGCACCGGGTGGGTTGGGGTTGCGGTTGTGGTTGTGGTTGGACTTTGAGCAAGCAACAGCGCACCTACCATATCAAAACCTAAGCATCACGCCGATCATCACGTTTGCTCCGGTGGCCCCACACACCCACACCCACTTACCCCACGGCTAAGCTAAGCTAAGCATCCCGTCCCAAATAATTTTTTTTTGAGGGTCCGTCCCAAATAATTAAAACAGCTCGTGTTAGAACAAGGTTTTCTTTTTCTTAATCAAAGAAGAGTACGTGCGTACGTACCCCGTGCAACTTGATGTTACAAAATGAGATTTCTCAGAGATAGTGGCTGGATAATAAACCCAGTAAAGTACTCCAGTAGGTGCAGTGGAGCAGTGCGACACGCCGCTGCCTGTGACTGTCTTGTCACGCCTGAGTAGATGACAAGATGATCACGTACGAGTCACCACCGGGTGCGCCGCACCGGGGCCAGTTCGGTACGCGTACGCCCCGGGGCCTTCCTCTTCTTTTTCCTCTAGGCTCGGCTCCTACTCCAGATGGCAAGCTAGGTCAACTTCGTTATCCGCGCTACACGATACTCCATATCCATGGTGATAAGATGGGCCATGCACGACGTGGACAACCAACTGCCACGAGTTATACTCAGCCATAGGAGTAGAGCAGCTCTATCCTTCTCCAGGACTTATCCAGACGTCATCTTTTTCTTTTCGGGGTGTGATCACTTATCCAAATGTAATTATGCTTATGCAGACATAAATGATGACATGGATGATGAGTTCACCGATACTGTACTTACTAGTGTTTGCACAGGCAAAATTTACCACTAAAAACCAAGAATAACACTGCAGCAGCGCGGCTGCGGGCCAGGTGCTACGGATGGACAGTGGGCAGGACAAGAAGAGCAAGGAGACAAACTTGTGCACAGTCTCGAACTCTCGGTGCGGGCCCCACCCGCCAGTCCATTCATGAGACGTCGCCGGTGCTAGTGCAAACGCAGTGAAAAGACAAAACTCGAAAGTGCTATTGTGAGCTCGAGCTCACCGGCACCCTTTGCTATAGTACAAACAAAAAATATTTAAAAAGTTTAAAAATTTTTGAATTTTTTTATAACAAACATTGATATATTTTTCACACGCGTACAAATTTTCATGATAAAATGACATTCATGTAGGTCTCAGCAAAAAAAAAATCGATGCTCCAAAATGCTTCCAGAAACAGTTTTTTTGAATCATGATTTTGTTTTTTTGCTGACACCTCCACAAATGTCATTTCATCACGAAAATTGGCACGCATGTAGAAATAACATCAAAGTTTTTTGACAAAAAAGTTCAGATTTTTTTGAATTTTTTTTACTATTTTTTCAGATTTTACTATTCATCCGGGATCACTGGTGCCCGGGATCAATTCCTCCGCGTCCAAAAGTGCTATTGTGAGCTCGAGATAGAGCTCGAGATAGAGATGAAAACTGATGAGTACTCGTACGCCTCGAGAAATATTTCGAGTGCTCATACGTGCTACAGGACACACTCCTGCCATTTTCTTCCGAGTCTTTGAGGCGGGTAAAATCGATGCGGTAAAAATACAGAGAAGAAATACGGGGTAGACTTTGCGTGTCCTCCTACCCCGCAGTACGTACGCGCGGGTCGGTGAAACCAGCAGGCGGCAGCAGTAATTTCTTCTCTCTCTCTCTTTGCATTTTTCTAGTGCTAGAACCGGGCGAGCGCGCGGCGGAGCACCTGGGCGAGGAGGCTGGGGGCGCTGAGGTGGGGGAGGTGGCCCTCCGTCGGCAGGGGCTCGATGGTGGTGCGCCCGCCGAGGTGGGCCTTGAGGTAGGCGGCGACGTTGGCCGGCACGGAGACGTCGCGGGTGGTCTGCACCACCACGCACGGCGCCTGCACCATGCCCAGCACGCCGCGGAGGTCCGTCTTGAACACGCTCTGGCAGACGTGGAGCGAGATGTCCGGCCGCATGTTGAACAGCGTCCGGCTGAACTCCTGCACGGCCGCCGGCACGTCCGCGCCCACCGCCAGCGGCGCGTACCCCTTGGCCCACGCCTCGTAGTTGGCCGACATCGCCTGGAACACCTGCTGGATCTCCTCCAGCTCGAACCCGCCGTGGTAGTCGCTGTCGTTCAAGAACCTGTTCGATCGATTGATTGATTGCTCCGGTCGGTTAGTTCGCCGCGCGTCGCGTGCAAGGAAAGGGAAGACTATAATTGACCTATCGATCTTTCGATCGGCGGTGTACTGTGAATTACTCTACCACCCACCTAGGCGAGGCGCCGATGAGGACGAGCTTGGCGAAGAGGTCGGGGCGGCGGATGGAGGCGAGGATGCCGATCATGGCGGAGACGGAGTGGCCGACGAAGGCGCAGCGCGGGATGCGGAGCGCGTCGAGGATGGCGAGCAGGTCGTCCACGTAGGCGTCCAGGTTGTTGTAGCGGCGGAAGTCGAAGTGGTCCGGGTTGACGCTGCCGGCGCAGACGAGGTCGTAGAGCACCACGCGGTGCTCGCGGATGAGGTACGGCAGCACGCGGCTCCACGCCGACTGATCCGTGCCGAAGCCGTGCGACAGCACCACCACGCGCTCGCCGGTGCCCACCACCCGCACGTTCAGGATCTGCAGCAGCTTCGCCCCGCTCGGCGCGCCCCCCACCATCGCCTCGCCGGAGCTGGACGCCGGGGCCGAGCCGCTGCTGCTGCTGCTGGGGCTGAGCGGGTGCGTGGACCGGAGCATGAGACGACTGACCTGGGATACGGGGCTGGGTCGCACAGGCCGTGCCGCCACTTATATACTACTGGCTGGCTAGCTAGCAAGCAGCGGAGGCCATGGCGTTCTTGGCTACCCCTCTCTCTCTCTCTCTCTCTCTCTCTCTCTCTCGTCCTGTCTCCCCCTCCCTCCTCTGCTTTATTCCCCTCGCTTGCTCTGGTTTGGTGCGGTGTGGGCGACGAGAGAGTTTTGTTTGGTTTCCGTTTTGGAGGTGTAGAATAGTGTGATGATGTGCCCAATTATCCAGGCCGCACCGGATAGAAAGGGGAGGCACCTATAATTCCAGCCGCTAGGTTTTGTTTTTTATTGATTTGTTTTTTTTGCGCGTGACAAGCCCAGAGATGTCAAATATATGTCATTGTTACAAAATTACTTTGACCTGCTCTGTGGTGCTTAACATCACTTTCTTCTTTATTAGCTGTATAGGGCAAATCGTACAGTTGTGTAACACTGTAATTTTTTGGTACAGTACTAGATTAAGGTGAGGGGCGAGCTATTTTTTAAACCTTTTTTACTAGGTATATTTTATTTTACCTATTATTAAGGCTAGTGCTTGTATTTTCTTTCTTCTCCAATTATAATTGTGGAATGAAGGTACTTTTTAGCAGGGGTTGTAACCTCATTTTAAGTACAGAAAAAACCTTTAGTAAATCAATTTAATTTTAGTTTTTTATTTAACCACAATAAAATTCCTAAATTAGGCTTTACACCATGATAACTGCCAAAAATACCGAATTGTATGTTTGAAATTTCCAATTTTAATGTAACCTAAATATAATGCATCTTCAGATGAATTGATATCTTTTTTTCCAATAAAAGGCCATATATTAAAATTGTCCAACCTTTACAAGACCATCCTTATAAAAAGCGTAAAATAACACACATGTCCTTGTGTATATCGATTTTGTCTTCATACACTTTTCGTCACGGTCTTATTTGAGAGCAATGCTCGATGCCACACTGGATCTGTGAAAGACAACCAAAGATAAGGTAGTGTTGTTGGCCTTGTTGGCAGAGTAATCACCTACGAGCTAGAAGAAGTGCATGATGAACATGAGATCGCTCTCCCGAGAGAAGAAGGTGGCGAAGGGCTGAACAACAATTCCTATCCACCAATTAGAACCTGCAAGGCCTTATGTCACCACCTTCACAAAGAAGCTAAAGTGAGTCATGCATAGCCAGACATTGGAGAAGTCAGAAAGACAAAAATAAGAACTATCACATCCACTCCGCCACGACGTGTTCAAGAGAATCTCGAAGAAACTTAGAAGAAATAGGAACAGAGATTTTGCCCTGAACGAAGTTCCGGCTCTCCACCTACATCAACCCAAAGACCCTCGGAATGACGACATAATGGGTGTTGGGAAACGTAGTAGAAAACGAAAAAAATCGCCTGACGATCAACCAGGAACACTATGAAGATGCATAACGGTTAACATCGGATCGTTACCAACTCAGGGTTGCAGCGGAAGAAGAGTTGATGTAGATCGTACTTGAAGTCCCTCGAACCGCTCATGGACAATCTCTCGAACGGAAGACCGAAAGCACGACCTCTCCAAAGTTTGCAAGTGTACAAGCTTCACGATCCAGACGACGGTAGCCGTCATTATCCGAGCTAACCGTCACCGGAGAATTAGAGGGAGGAGAAGAGAACCGCACAAGGCTTCTCAATTATGAGGATTAGAGAGAATTAGAACTAGTCTAGATCAAACTAGACGGGAAATAGATCAAGAGAGAACTAGAGGAGGCTTCAAAACTTGTGTTCTACGGGCTAACCACCGCCTCTATTTATATGATGAGCCACAGGATCGTTGTCGATTGTCAAAACCGGCGGATCTCGGGTAGGGGGTCCCAACTGCGTGCGTCTAAGGTTGATGGTAACAGGAGACGGGGGACACGATGTTTACCCAGGTTCGGGCCCTCTCTATGGAGGTAATACCCTACTTCCTGCTTGATTGATCTTTGATAAATATGAGTATTACAAGAGTTGATCTACCTCGAGATCGTAATGGCTAAAACCCTAAAAGTCTAGCCTGTATGACTATGATTATGATTGCCCCTGCAGACTAAGCCCTCCGATTTATATAGACACCGGAGGGGACTAGGGTTGTACAAAGTTGGTGAGAAAGGAATCTTCGTAGCAGGGCGCCAACCTTGCCTTCCACGCCAAGGAGAGTCCCATCCGTACACGGGAGAGAGTCTTTGATCTTGTATCTTCACAGCCCATCAGTCCGACCCACGTACCATAGTCCGGACGCCCGAGGACCCCTTAATCCAGGACTCCCTCGGTAGCCCCTGAACCAGGCTTCAATGACGAGGTGTCCGTGGCATAAATTGTCTTCGGCATTGCAAGGCTGGTTCCTTCTCCAAATACTCCAACATAGTCTTCGGACACAACGACCATGTCCGGCTCTACAAAACAAGTACCACACACAACCGCAGAGAGTATAATATTTCACGAGTCCAATCCGCTGACAACTTTTTGTAGCGTGACACCACATCACCACCCGATCATTATTTCGAATCGTTTTTCGGCCTATCGCTTCATATTTCGAGATGCGGTCTCACTGGCACGTCTTGTCAAAGCAGAGATCGTGTCCCCTTATTGCGGGATTCTCATCAATATGGGCGTGGGTAATCCAACCGTGCCGTCTGCACAACCCTTGGGAATAGGCGAGTTTTAAGGCGAATGGCGAGGCGCTTGACAATTACCGCCTTTATAAGGAGATAAAGATTCCCTTCTTTCACCCACGCCTTCTCTCTCTCTCTGCCCTCCCATTCTCGAGCTCCAGCGCCCAAGTCCTCGTCTTTTCCGCCCCAAGAAAACACTCGATCATGTCCGGATCTGGAGCGCAAGGCAAGTGGATGGCTTCCCCCGTCAAGGAGAAGGACATCACCAAGCTTCGGGAGGCCGGGTACCTGGCCAAAGAAATCGCCCACCGGCTTCCGGCCAAGGGGCAGATCGTCCCTACCCTGAAGCCCAATGAGAGGATGGTGTTCATCCCCCACTTCGTCCGCGGTCTAGGATTTCCTCTCCACCCTTTCGTCCGCGGACTCATGTTCTATTACGGGTTAGATTTCCACGATCTAGCCCCAAACTCTTTCCTCAACATCTCGGCACTTATTGTCGTGTGCGAGGACTTCCTCTGCATTCCACCCCACTTCGGACTGTGGCTTAAGATCTTTAACGTGAAGCCGAAGATGGTGGATGGCCAACACGCAGAGTGCGGAGGTGCCATGGTGAGCAAGATGCCCAATGTCACATGGCCCAAAGGTACCTTTGTGGAGACCGTCAAAGAGTGGCAGAAACTGTGGTTCTATATCACAGAGCCGCGCGACGCCACCTGGGTCAAGGCTCCTGAATTCAAGTCTGGAGCCCCAATGCGACTCACCTCCTGGCTAGAGAAGGGCCTGAATTGGTCTTCGTCGGACGAGATGACAGCGCTGCAAACACACATCCAGAGGATGGTGGACAAGAACATCAAGCTTGTCAATGTGATCCAGGTGATGCTAGTTCGCCGGATCCTTCCATGCCAGAGCCGGACTTGCCATTTATGGGAGTTCAATCCGACCCAGCAACCTTCCTTGCAACAGTTCTTCGGAACTACGCACGAAGATATCTGGAAGGTGCTCTTCAAGGGCAACGAGACGCCGCCGGAGACGACCGAGGATCGTGGGCATGCCCTGGCCCATCCCGCCTGTGCGGTAAGTCTTTCGCATTTCAAGGTGTATCCTTTACTTGCTTGTTCAGGGAAGATACCTAAGCCTCACTGATACGTCTCCAACGTATCTATAATTTTTGATTGCTCCATGCTACTTTATCTACTGTTTTGGACTATATTAGGCTTTATTTTCCACTTTTATATTATTTTTGGGACTAACCTACTAACAGGAGGCCCAACCTGTAATTGTTGTTTTTGCCTATTTCGTGTTTGAAGAAACGGAATATCAAACGGAGTCCAAGCGGAATGAAACCTTCGGGAACGTGATTTTCTCACGAACGTGATCCAGAGAGTTGGACCCTACTCCAAGGAACAAAGAGGCGGTCACGAGGGTGGGGCGCACCCCCGCCTCGTGGGCCCCTGTTGCTCCACCGGCGTACTCCTTCCTCCTATATATACCTCGTAGCCCCAAACAATCGTAACAGGAGCCAAAACCTAATTCCACCGCGCAACTTCCTGTATCCACGAGATCCCATCTTGGGGCTGTTCGAGCTCCGTCGGAGGGGCATCCACCACGGAGGGCTTCTACATCATCACCATAGCCCCTACGATGAAGTGTGAGTAGTTTACTTGAGACCTTCGGGTCCATAGCTAGTAGCTAGATGGCTTCTTCTCTCTTTTTGGATCTCAATACAATGTTCTCCCCCTCTCTCGTGGAGATCTATTCGATGTAATCTTCTTTTTGTGGTGTGTTTGTTGAGACCGATGAATTGTGGGTTTATGATCCAGATTATCTATGAGTAATATTTGAATCTTCTCTTAATTATTTTATGTATGATTGGTTATCTTTGCAAGTCTCTTCGAATTATCCGTTTGGTTTGGCCAACTAGATTGGTAGTTCTTGCAATGGGAGAAGTGCTTAGCTTTGGGTTCAATCTTGCGGTGTCCTTTCCCATGTGAAGAAGGGCAGCAAGGCACGTATTGTATTGTTGCCATCGAGGATAACAAGATGGGGTTTTTATCATATTGCATGAATTTATCCCTCTACATCATGTCATCTTGCTTAAGGTGTTACTCTGTTTTAACTTAATACTCTAGATGCATCTTTGGATAGCGGTCGATGAGTGGAGTAATAGTAGTAGATGCGGTGAGTCGGTCTACTTGTCTCGGACGTGATGCCTATATACATGATCATACCTAGATATACTCATAATTATGCTCAATTTCATCAATTGCTCAACGGTAATTTGTTCACCCAAGTAGAATACTTATGCTCTTGAGAGAAGCCACTAGTGAAACCTATGGCCCCCGGGTCTATTCTCATCATATCAATCTCCATTACTTTAATACTTGCTTTGTTTTTCCTTTGCCTTTTACTTTTCACTTTGCATCTCTATACCCAAAAAAATACCAAAAATATTATTTATCATCTCTATCAGATCTCACTCTTGTAAGTGACCGTGAAGGGATTGACAACCCCTAATCGCGTTGGTTGCGAGGAGCTATTGCTTTGTGCAGGTACGAGGGACTTGTGCATGGCCTCCTATTGGATTGATACCTTGGTTCTCAAAAACTGAGGGAAATACTTACGCTACTTTGCTGCATCATCCTCCCCTCTTCGGGGAAATCCAACGCAGTGCTCAAGAGGTAGCAAGAAGAATTTCTGGCGCCATTGCCGGGAGGCTCACGCAAGAGCAAGTCAAGCACCATACCAAGTACCCATCACAACCCCTATCTCCCGCATTACATTATTTGCCATTTGCCTCTCGTTTTCCTCTCCCCCACTTCACCCTTGCCGTTTTATTCACCCTCTCTTTTTTGTTCGCCTTCTTCCCGTATGTATCTTTGTTTGTGTTTCCTTGTGCCTTCTATATGCTTGCATCTTCGCTTGCTGAAAATCTATTTATATGGATCCACTTAAAGTGTTCTATTTGGATCATCTTCGATCCTTATGCGCTCATGCTGAAACCCCAACTAGCCTAGTTGATGGGAAATCTTTAGATGAGCATGCTCATTTTGTGCGTCATCGTTTGTCTAAAAAAGGGAAGCTCTTATGGTATCCGATAAATAGTTTGCTATGCTATGCTTGGAATCTTTGTGAAATGTGTGATTTTACTTGTTGCTCTAAGAACCCTAAAAAACACCTTCCCTACCTATGTGAGTTCAATGATAATGAAATCTTGTCCTCTTATGCAAAGGGTGTTTATAGTTACTATGATATCGAACAAATTGAAGAATTTGTCGTTTTTAAGGGTGCTCATGAAGTTGCTTCTTTGATCGAAAAGTATGATTTTACTCTCTGTCATACTTAAATATTGCAATGAAAACCTTGCTCATAATGTCTATGTCCAAGAATTTATTGAAAGAATGACCGTTGCTTTGGTAGAAAATAATGATATGCATGAATCTATAAATAATGATGATTCCGATGATTTGGTTGAAATATCCCTTGATGAACATGATGCTTGATATTCTTGTGGCCATGATGCTAATATTTATGAAGATGAATTTGCTATAGTTCCTTATGTTAAACATGAGATCGTTGCTATTACACCCATACTTGATAGTTCCTTCGATGAAAAGCATGATCGCAATGATTTTACTATAAATTCTCTTGATGTCAATTGTGCTAATAATATGCAAAACCCTAAGCTTGGGGATGCTAGTTTTGCTATGTCTACTACTTGTTGCAATGATCATGATTGGGGTGATTCTTCTTATGATCCTGAAAATTTATTTAATCCCCATGATGAGTATGAGATTGATAATAGTGTTTGCAATAATATTGAAAGTGGTTTTGGAAGATTGTCAACTTTAGATCCCACATATTTGGATTTTGATCAATCTTATGAATTTTTTGATAAAAGTGGGCTTGGAGAGGTCATGACTTTAGTTAATGTTAATCCCACTATTTCGGAAGAGTGTCAACTTTGCATGCATGATGATCGTGTTGAAAATATTTTATATGATAGCTATATTATTGAATTTGCTTATGATCCTACATGTAATTATTATGAGAGAGGAAAATATGGTTGTAGAAATTTTCATGTTACTAAATTACCTCTCGTCATGTTGAGATTGCTATCGTCTCCTTCTTCTTCCTTGCATATGCTAGTTTTTGCTTGCTATGATCATTTGTTTGCCTATAAGATGCCTATGCATAGGAAGTATGTTAGACTTAGATGTGTTTGTCGCGTGTTTCATGATGCTCTCTTTGCGCTTCAATTCTTGCCTTTGATATGAGCATCGTTAGAATTACCAATGCCTAGCTAGGGGCGTTAAACGATAGTGCTTGTTGGGAGGCAACCCAATTTTATTTTTAGTTTTTTGCTTTTGCTTCTGTTTAGGAATAAATAATCCATCTAGCCTCTGTTTGGATGTGGTTTTATGTTTTAATTAGTGTTTGTGCCAAGCTAGACCTATTGGATCTTCTTGGATGATAGTTATTTGATCTTGCTGTAATTTACAGAAACTTTGCGCTCAGTGCCCGAATTATTAAAAATCACCAGAACGTGATAAAATACTGACTCCAATTGCTGCTGATCAATAAACAAATTTTCTAGGTCGTCTAATTTTGGTATATTTTTTGGAGTTCCATAAGTTTGCGTTAGTTACAGATCACTACATACTGTTCTGTTTTTGACAGATTCTGTTTATCGTGTGTTGTTTGCTTATTTTGATGAATCTATGGCTAGTAAAATAGTTTATAATCCATAGAGAAGTTGGAATACAGTAGGTTTAACACCAATATAAATAAAAATGAGTTCATTACAGTATCTTAAAGTAGTTTTTGTTTTCTTTCTCTAACGGAGCTCACGAGATTTCTATTGAGTTTTGTGTTGTGAAGTTTTCAAGTTTTGGGTAAATTCTTACGATGGATTATGGAACAAGGAGTGGCAAGAGCCTAAGCTTGGGGATGCCCATGGCACCCCAAGATAATCCAAGGACACCAAAATTCAAAGCTTGGGGATGCCCAAGGCATCCCTCTTTAAATCTACTTCCATCGGTAATTTACTTGGAGCTATATTTTTATTCACCACATGATATATGTTTTGCTTGGAGCGTCTTGTATCATTTGCGTCTTTGCTTGTTAGTCTACCACAATCATCCTTGCTGTACACAGCTTTTGAGAGAGCCATACATAAATTGGTATTTTATAGAATACTCTATGTGCTTCACTTATATCTTTGAGCTTGATAGCTTTGCTCATAGTGCTTCACTTATATCTTTTGAGCGTGATAAATTTTGCTCTAGTGCTTCACTTAGATCTTTTAGAGCACGGTGGTGGATTTGTTTTAAAGAAACTATTGATCTCTCATGCTTCACTTAGATTATTCTGAGAGTCGTTAATAGCATGGTAATTTGCTTAATATTAATCTACTTGGTATTCAAGAATGTGAAACTTTCTTTTGAGTGCGTTGAATACTAAGAAAAGTTTGATGCTTGATAATTGTTTTCAGATATGAAGATGGTGATATTAAAGTCATGCTAGTTGAGTAGTTGTGAATTAAAAGAATGCTTGTGTTGAAGTTAGCAAGTCCCATAGCATGCACGTATGGTTAAAGTTGTGTAACAAATTTGAAACATGAAGTGTACCTGTCTTGTGCATCCTTATGAGTGGCGGTCGGGGATGAGCGATGGTCTTTTCCTACCAATCTATCCCCCTAGGAGCATGCGCATAGTACTTGATTTTTGATGACTTCTAAATTTTTGCAATAAGTATATGAGTTCTTTTGACTAATGTTGAGTCCATGGATTATACGCACTTTTACCTTTCCGCCTTTGCTAGCCTCTTCGGTACCGTGCATTGCCCTTTCTCACCTTGAGAGTTGGTGCAAACTTCGCCAGTGCATCCAAACCCCGTGACATGATACGCTCTATCACACATAAACCTCTTTATATCTTCCCTCAAAACAGCCACCATACCTACCTATTATGGCATTTCCATAGCCATTCCGAGATATATTGCCATGCAACTTTCCACTGTTCCGTTCATCATCATCATGACATACTTTACTTTTGTCATATTGCCATTGCATGATCATGTAGTTGACATCGTATTTGTGGCAAAGCCACCATGCATTATTTTCATACATGTCACTCTTGATTCATTGCACCATCCATACACACGGAGGAATTCATATAGAGTCATATCTTGTTCTAGTTTCGAGTTGTAATCCTTATGTTGTAATCAATAGAAGTGTGATGATCATCATTATTAGAGCATTGCCCAATCAAAAAAAAGAGAAAGGCCAAAAAGAAAAAAAGAAAAGGCCTAAAAAAAAGGGCAATGTTACTATCTCTTTTTCCACACTTGTGCTTCAAAGTAGCACCTTGTTCTTCTTGTAGTGAGTCTCATATATTGTGCTTCAAAGTAGCACCATGTTTTTCATATAGTGAGTCTCATAAGTTGTCTTTTTATACTAGTGGGAATTTTTCATTATAGAACTTGGCTTGTATATTCCTACGATGGGCTTCCTCAAATGCCCTAGGTCTTCATGAGCAAGCAAGTTGGATGCACACCCACTAGTTTTCTTTTGTTGAGAATTCATGGCTCTAGTGCATCCGTTGCACGGCAATCCCTACTCCTCATGTTGACATCAATTGATGGGCATCTCCATAGCCCGTTGATTATCCTCGTCAATGTGAGACTTTCTCCTTTTTGTCTTCTCCACACAATCCCCATCATCATATTCTATTCCACTCATAGTGCTATATCCATGGCTCACGCTCATGTATTGCGTGAAGGTTGAAAAGTTTGAGATTATTTAAGTATGAAACAATTGCTTGGCTTGTCATCGGGGGTATAGAAGTTGGGAACATCTTTGTGTGACGAAAATGAAGCATAGCCTAACTATATGATTTTGTAGTGATGAACTTTCTTTTTCCATGCTATTTTGAGAAGACATGATTACTTTGATTAGTATGCTTGAAGTATTACTATTTCTTTTATCAATATAAACTTTTATTTTGTATTCATTCGGATCTGAATATTCATACCACAATTAAGAAGATTTACATTGAAATTATGCCAAAGTATCACTCCGCATCAAAAATTCTTTTTTATCATTTACCTACTCGAGGACGAGCAGGAATTAAGCTTGGGGATGCCTGATACGTCTCCAACGTATCTATAATTTTTGATTCCTCCATGCTACTTTATCTACTGTTTTGGACTATATTGGGCTTTATTTTCCACTTTTGTATTATTTTTGGGACTAACCTATTAACCGGAGCCCCAGCCCAGAATTGTTGTTTTTTGCCAATTTTAGTGTTTCGAAGAAACGGAATATCAAACAGAGTCCAAACGGAATGAAACCTTCGGGAACGTGATTTTCTCACCGAACGTGATCCAGGAGAGTTGGACCCTACTCCAAGGAACAAAAGAGGCGGTCACGAGGGCAGGGGGCGCACCCCCTGCCTCGTGGGCCCCCTGTTGCTCCACCGACGTACTCCTTCCTCCTATATATACCTACGTAGCCCCAAACAATCAGAACAGGAGCCAAAAACCTAATTCCACCGCCAAGAACTTCCTCAGTATCCACGAGATCCCATCTTGGGGCCTGTTCCGGAGCTCCGCCGGAGGGGGATCCACCACGGAGGGCTTCTACATCATCACCATAGCCCCTCCGATGAAGTGTGAGTAGTTTACTTCAGACCTTCGGGTCCATAGCTAGTAGCTAGATGGCTTCTTCTCTCTTTTTGGATCTCAATACAATGTTCTCCCCTCTCTCATGGAGATCTATTCGATGTAATCTTCTTTTTGCGGTGTGTTTGTTGAGACCGATGAATTGTGGGTTTATGATCCAGATTATCTATGAGTAATATTTGAATCTTCTCTGAATTATTTTATGTATGATTGGTTATCTTTGCAAGTCTCTTCGAATTATCCGTTTGGTTTGGCCAACTAGATTGGTAGTTCTTGCAATGGGAGAAGTGCTTAGCTTTGGATTCAATCTTGCGGTGTCCTTTCCCAGTGACAGAAGGGGCAGCAAGGCACGTATTGTATTGTTGCCATCGAGGATAAGAATATGGGGGTTTTATCATATTGCATGAATTTATCCCTCTACATGATGTCATCTTGCTTAAGGTGTTACTCTGTTTTTAACTTAATACTCTAGATGCATCTTTGGATAGCGGTCGATGAGTGGAGTAATAGTAGTAGATGCAGGCAGGAGTCGGTCTACTTGTCCCGGACGTGATGCCTATATACATGATCATACCTAGATATACTCATAATTATGCTCAATTCTGTCAATTGCTCAACAGTAATTTGTTCACCCACCGTAGAATACTTATGCTCTTGAGAGAAGCCACTAGTGAAACCTATGGCCCCCGGGTCTATTCTCATCATATCAATCTCCATTACTTTAATACTTGCTTTGTTTTTTACTTTGCCTTTTACTTTTCACTTTGCATCTCTATACCAAAAAATACCAAAAATATTATTTATCATCTCTATCAGATCTCACTCTCGTAAGTGACCGTGAAGGGATTGACAACCCCTAATCGCGTTGGTTGCGAGGAGCTATTGCTTTGTGCAGGTACGAGGGACTTGTGTGTGGCCTCCTACTGGATTGATACCTTGGTACTCAAAAACTGAGGGAAATACTTTATGCTACTTTGCTGCATCATCCTCTCCTCTTTGGGGAAATCCAACGCAGTGCTCAAGAGGTAGCACTCACCATTTATTTATTTTCCAGGGCTGGACAAAGAACGCGGAGCGGATTCGGTGTCTGGCTTCGCTGCCCCGAGGAACCAGCCATCCCGCTTCTGACGAAGATGCTGGTCCCGGCGCCTTACCAGGCGCCGGAGAAGAAGGCCAAGGGGGCCAGAAGTGGCCTCCGCCGCAAGGGTGCTTCGGACGTGACGTCCGAAGACAACAAGACTCACTCCTCCGCCGCTGAAGACAACGACGAGGAGGAGGAAGAAAGCAACTCCCCCCTGAGGGGGGAAGGAAGAAGAGGACGGCCTCCACAAATCTGGAGGCAGAGGCGTCCAAGAGGGGGGAATGGCTCCTTCGCGGATAATTCCGCGTGGGACATCGAAAGCAGCCCAGAGCCGCGCCCCCGGAACAAGCCCCTGGCTGAATCGTGAGTACTAAAAAACCCGGATGCGTCCATATATCCGGCCTCTCTGCCTCATAGTCTTAACATGTTGAATCATGCACTTGCAGTCCGGCTCGTTCCGACCTCGAGCGATCCTCATCTTCGGGGAATTTGCTGGACCCGAAGGAAATGGACAGCGGGTCCCTTCCGGCGGCCTCCTCTCCCAGGGCCATGGATGACACCGAGGTGCTGTCCTGCAGGATCCCAGGCCAGGGAGAGACGCAGGAGGCCACCAGGGCGGCGGCTGAGGGTGAAACCTCGGCTGCCGGACACATGGGGGAGCAAATCCCCATGGAGACTGGCGATGGGGACCATATCCAGTGCGGCCCTCAGCCGAATACCATTCTGGAAGCCAGTGCGGCTCCGGATTCAGGCGAGCAGCCTCCTTCGAAAGAAGAAGGTGCGCCTGTTCCGCCGGTGACCTCTGTCCAACCAGAGGCACCGGATACTCTACTTGAAGCGCTGCGAGGTGCTTCCATTGTCGAGGAACACCGTATCCTTATGGGCAGGGTGGTTGAGAATGTTCATTCCGTTAAGAGCGGACTGACCGAAGCCTGCACAAGCCTTCTAACAGGCTTTGAGGTAAGCATCGCAATTGTGTAAAAAGAATGTCATAGTATAGATAGTAGCCCCTGAGACACTGTCCGGTGTTCGAAAAGAAAAGCCAGACAGAGGATCAAGTAACTTTCACATGAAACTAATTAAATATGTCTTATGTGAATAAGCAGGCCAGCATCTTGGCCGCAACCTCTCATCTGTCTTGAGGTCTCCGGACTAAAGCAGATGCGGAAGCGGGCCGAGGAAGAGCTCGGCCGTGTAAAAAAACAGCTGGAGGACAACCAAGGTATGTGATGACCTTGTGTATATCCGGAAAAGGATGAATGACTTGTGCTGACCATAGTGCCATGATATTTGTAGGAGCGGCTATTGAGGTGGAAACCCTCAAGAAAGTGCTGGCTGAGGCCAAAAAGAAAGCGAAAAATGAGCAAGCCACCCGTGAAAAACACAAGGCCAGGATTGGGGAGGTCCAGCAGGAGCTCCAGGACGCCGTCAAGAAATGCGATTCCTTGGAGCGCGACATTGCGGATCAGGAGACCGAACTTGCCAAGGCTCGCCAGAGCGCACAAGAGGCCCGGGTTGAAGCCCAGGGCGCCCTCCAGGAAATCCAGGAGGCCAAGAAAATCGTGGCGGTTAAGGCTTTTACTATGCAAAGCAAGTATGTGAAGAAGAGGTATCTCTTACTAACCCGGATTTGGAGTTCTCCAGGGGCGTTTGTGGATCTGCCGTGCAGTGTTTCTGACGCTGCGGAATTCTTCCGAGCCGAAGAGGGGAGCTCAACGGAGAAGCTGTTCTGGTCGCAATACCTTGCGCCAGGACATCCGGTGTCCTTTAGCGATCAGCTAAAACAGCTAGTCGAACTGCATAGGGTGGCCGAACTGGCCATGAAGGATTTAATAATCCGGTTGTGGCCTGCCGAAGCTATACCCAGCAGCTACTTCGGGCTCGTGAAGCAGCTGGTCAGTGCCTGTCCCCGGATTGACGCCATCAAGCGATCGATCTGTATCGGAGGTGCGTGGATGGCCTTTGCCCGTGTCAAGGTGCAGTGGGCGAAGATGAATGCCGTCAAGCTCGCGACCGAGGGACCGCCCGAGGGCAAGGAGCACCGCACGCCCGAGTGATATTTTAGCGATGTCCTGGAGGGATCCCGTATTGTAGCGGAGCAATGTGCGAAAGATGTAACCTTTGAATGAATACATTTATGTTACCTCGCCCTGTATTATGAAACAAAGTCGATTGTTTGATATAATGCTTGTTACTATTAAATTTTTACCTCCTGTGCGGCCGTGTTTATGAAATCTAAGAGTTGGCCACTCGTCGGCTTCAGCCCCCACGTAGGTAGTATGGGGGTGTTCGGGATGGAATCTAAACACTCTTGATCCAATTGTTTGGTCCTTAAAGGAGGTGTTTAGCGCAACGAACCAGGCAATCAGACTATGTGGCTTTATCACCCTCAATTAGCCATAGGAGTTTCACAATGAAAATTTAGGCGCAACCCCTAGTATCCGAACTAGGGTGCTGTAAACACCTGATCGGGTAAGAACCGATTCATCGCGTAATGCAGAAAAAATCGCTAAAGATTTGAAACCTCCGAAGAGCTGACCGGCTCACGACGCATCATGACAGTCAGTTTTCGGCTTTCTCTACTGAGGTGCTCATCCGGATAAACCAGGACATAGTCGCAGTAGTTCTCCCTTTACTACCCTAGCCGATATAGCGGAACGTAAGGTAGTAAGCACAGGAGCCGGGCAACCCAACTATTGACCAAAGACATGATTCGGAGCCAATGCATATAATGCTAAATTCGGGGTGCCGAACTATACTGTAAAAAGTGTTTGGACTTTCTTGCCATATTATGGGTCGCAATGAAGCCCCTGGCAGTTTAAAGCGTACCAAAATGTACGGGTGCAATTTGATAAGAATATATATATATATATGTATATATATATATATATATATATAAAAGAGGTAGCAAGCTAGTGTTGCAGAAGTTGGGCCGCAAACTGTTTCCATTATAGTTTGATTAATACGTCAGAGCGTATTTGTACAAGTAGTGCAATAAGCAACATGGCTATTTAACATGCCACAACCAAGGGAGAGGTGCGTGCGGGTCCTGAAAATAGGTAGAGTGATCGTTAAAGAGACCACCTAGGAATTCCCTTATATGTCAGTGCTTCTTGCCGTCTTGGTGTATCTATCCTTTCGACAGGACCGGTGATCAGGTCATCAGAAAAAGCCTGTGGAAAAGAAACTTGAAAAGGATAAAAAAGAAAAAGTGGAAGTATGTGTGTACAGGGAGGGGTCGAGCCGTATTATGGATCACAATCTGGTTAAGCCTCCATCTATGTTCATGGTGTTTTGAGTGCATAGTTATGAACACGCGGTACGAACGCCGCCGCTTGTTCGGGACTGGGACGGAGGCCGAATTGCTAGTCGAGCTCTTGACGAGCTGGGCTATCTTGCTGCAGAGTAGTCCAGACTTGTTTGACAGTGTCCGGGAGCTCGGCCGCCGAATTAAGGTTCTGCTTGAGAAGGCCGCTCTGTACTTCTGCTGCTAAAGCAGCGGTGTGCTCCTCGGTATGGAGGGAGCGTTCCGTGTTTCCATTGACTGTTATGACGCCACGTGGTCCGGGCATCTTGAGCTTGAGATAGGCATAGTGTGGCACTACGTTGAGTCGAGCAAATGCGGTTCGTCCCAGCAGTGCGTGATAGCCGCCGCGGAAGGGGACGATATCGAAGATCAATTCTTTGCTTCGGAAGTTGTCCGGGGATCCGAAGACAACCTCTAGTGTGATTGAGCCCGTCTGAGGCCTCTACACCTGGTATGACTCCTTTAAAGGTAGTCTTTGTGGGCTTAATCCTTGAGGGATTAATGCCCATTTTGCACGCTGTATCCTGATAGAGCAGGATCAGGCTGCTACCACCGTCCATGAGGACTCATGTGAGATGGAATCCATCAATGATTCGGTCGAGGACCAGTGCGGCTGAACCACCATGACGGATACTGGTCGAATGGTCCCTGCGATCGAAAGTGATCGGACAGGAAGACCATGGGTTGAACTTTGGGGCGACTGGCTCCATCGCGTAGACGTCCCTGAGCGCGTGTTTGTGCTCCCTCTTGGGGATATGGGTAGCATATATCATGTTTACTATTTTAACTTGGGGGGGGGGGGACTTCTTCCGACCCCCTGTGCTCGGCGGACGTGGCTCCTCGTCATCGTCCTTGCTTTGCGACCCCTTGTCCTCGTTTTCGGCATTTAATTTGCCGGCCTGTTTAAAAACCCAACATTCTCTGTTGGTGTGATTTGCTAGTTTGTCTGGGGTGCCATGGATCTGGCATGGACGATCGAGTATGCGGTCCAAGCTGGATGGGCCCTGATTGTTTCTTTTATATGGCTTCTTCTGCTGGCCGGACTTGGAGCCACTGAATCCGGCGTTGACTGCCATGTCGTCGGTATTGTCACCATTGCTTCAATGCTTGTGCCTGTTGCGTTGGGGCTTGCCGTTGCTGTTTTTGGTCTCAGAGGTGCCAGCTTCGCTTGCAGTGTTATTGCTACGGGCTAGCCAACTATCCCCGCCCGCACAAAAATGGGTCATGAGTGCCGTGAGGGCTGCCATAGACTTCGGCTTTTCTTGGTCGAGGTGACGGGCGAGCCACTCGTCGCGGATGCTATGCTTAAAGGCCGTCAGGGCTTCGGCATCCTGACAGTCGACGATCTGGTTCTTTTTAGTTAGGAACCTACTCCAGAATTTCCTGGCTGACTCTCCGGGTTGTTGAACTATGTGACTTAAGTCATCAGCATCTGGAGGTCATACGTATGTACCTTGTAAGTTGTCGCGGAAGGCGTCTTCCAAGTCCTCCCAGCTGCCAATAGAGTTTTCAGGCAGACTGTTTAACTAGTGCCGAGCTGGCCATTTCAGTTTTAGCGGGAGGTATTTGATGGCGTGAAGGTCATCGCCCCGGGCCATATGAATATGGAGAAGAAAATCCTCAATTCATACCGCGGGATCTGTTGTTCCATCACATGATTTGATATTTACGGGTTTAAACCCTTCCGGGAATTCATGCTCCATTACTTCATCAGTGAAGCAGAGGGGGTGTGCGGCACCTCTGTATCGGGCCAAGTCGCGACGTAGTTCAGATGTAGCCTCTCCGCGGTTTTCAGCCCGGGCGTGGTTATGTTTGTCACGTTCGGCCAGATGGCCGTCATCACATGTCTGGGCACGCCCCCGCGATCCGTAGATCGATCTGGTCTGACCTGCTCTGTTCTTTAGGTCTTGCCGCAGGTCATATGTATAACCCCGGGCTGTTTTATCTCTGCCTTTACGGTGAGGTAGGATGGGCTGGTGTTCGGCTTGAGGTACCACTTTATCCTGGCCACGTGGTGGTCGATCAGCCGCATTACGTTCTGATGGAACGGGCTCAAGGGCCTCATCGTCGAATTGAGGTAGTAGTCTGTGCTTCGGGTAACTTTTGGTTGGGCGTTCGAGGCCGTATTCCTCGGCTGCCAGGACATTAGTCCATCTGTCATTGAGCACACCTGATCAGCTTGAAGCTGCTTCTGCCACTTTTTTAGGCTCCTTGCAGTGGCAATTAGCCGGCGCTTAAAGCGCTCCTGCTTGAGAGGTTCCTCAGGTACGATGAAGTCTTTGTCACGGAGGCTCACCTCATCCTAGGAGGGTGGTAGATAATTGTTGTCCTTCGAGTCTTCATTTATGGCCTGTTCATCAGGGCTAACTTGCCCATCTTCTCGATCGTCCTGTTCGGCAGTTTGCTCGTCGGGGTCTTCTCTGTCTTCGGCACCGTCCGGAGTGTTATCATCTCCTGTGACGGTGTTGCTGTCCTTTCTACGGCGTGATTTAGAGCGGCGCCACTGACTTCGGGGTTTTGGTTGTATCTCAGGAGGTTCATCCTCTACTGGACCTTCCTTGTCATCGCCGCTATTCTCTTTGGGTGTATCCACCATGTATACGTCGTATGAGGAGGTGGCCGTCCAACGTCCGGTAAACAGCGGGCTTTCGGCCTGCTCCTCTCCAGCATCATCGTCCATATCGTCGATGTCTTCGGAGCCGTAGTCAAGCATGTCGGTTAAGTCTTCGACGGTGGATATTACGTTGGAGGTGGGTGGGACGCAAAATTCCCCGTCATCAACCCCCAGCTCAAACCGGATATTATTTGGTTGTGACTCCCCTGCTAAGGAGAGGGTTTTTAATGAGTTTAGCACATCGCCTAAAGGTGAGTGCCGGAAGATGTCCGCGTCGCTGAATTCAACAATCGGCGCCTGATCAGGCTCGATGGCCGCAGATGTACGTGGTTCGGAACCTATGGCCGGAGATGAATCCGAGGCTCCGGTGACGCAGATCCCGCTCGAGGTTGGGTCTGTGTGCGGCTCCAACGCCGCTGAGTCTACGGCTTCCGTGGCGGGGTTGAGCTTCCCGTCCTCGGATGGCGCAATCTGCTCCGGATCTGGGGCCGGAGCACTTAAAGGTGCTATCTCCTAGGTATGGTATGATGACAGATTTAAGTCATGTTCATCGCGGTGGCAGGGAGCGGCTGCCCTGGGCTCGAATCCATCGAAGATCAAGTCTCCGCGAATATCAGCGACACAGTTCAAGCTTCCAAATCTGACCTGATGGCTAGGTAGCTGTCGATCGCTCTAGATGGCCAAGCGAGTTGGCCTGCAGTGCAAAGCCACCGAATACGAAGATCTGTCCGGGGAGGAAGACTTCCCCCTGGACAGCATTGTTGTAGATAATTGACGGGGCCATCGAACCTTTTGAAGACGACGTAGCGGAACTCTCAATGTAAGCACCAATGTTGGTGTCAAAACCGGCGGATCTCGGGTAGGGGGTCCCGAACTATGCGTCTAAGGTTGATGGTAATAGGAGACGGAGGACATGATGTTTACCCAAGTTCGGGCCCTCTCTATGGAGGTAATACCCTACTTCCACCTTGATTGATCTTTGATGAATATGAGTATTACAAGAGTTGATCTACCTCGAGATCGTAATGGCTAAAACCCTAAAAGTCTAGCCTGTATGACTATGATTATAATTGCCCTGCGGACTAGGCCCTCCGGTTTATATAGACACCGGAGGGGACTAGGGTTGTACAAAGCTGGTTACAGAGAAAGGAATCTTCATATCAGGGCGCCAACCTTGCCTTCCACGCCAAGGAGAGTCCCATCTGGACACGGGAGAGAGTCTTCGATCTTGTATCTTCACAGCCCATCAGTCCGGCCCACGTACCATAGTCCGAATGCCCGAGGACCCCTTAATCCAGGACTCCCTCAATCGTAACTTAGGGAGGGGTGTCAGTGTCAAAACCGGCGGATCTCGGGTAGGGGGTCCCGATCTGTGCGTCTTAGGCTGATGGTAACAGAAAGCAAGGGACACAATGTTTACCCAGGTTCGGGCCCTCTCGATGGAGGTAAAACCCTACTTCCTGCTTGATTAATATTGAAGATACGAGTAGTACAAGAGTAGATCTACCACGGGATCGTAGAGGCTAAACCCTAGAAGCTAGCCTATGATGATTATGATTGTGATCGTGATCGGCCTTCTAAGGACCAACCTCTCCGATTTATATAGACACCGGAGAGGGCTAGGGTTTACATGGAGTCGGTTACAAGGAAGGAAATATATTTTCCGGATCGCCAAGCTTGTCTTCCACGCAAAGGAGAGTCCCATCCGGACACGGGACGGAGTCTTGAGTCTTGTATCTTCACGCCCCAATAGTTCGGACAAAGTATATAGCCCGGCTATCTGGATACCCCCTAATCCAGGACTCCCTCAGTAGCCCCTGAACCAAGCTTCAATGACGATGAGTCCGGCGTGCAGTTCTGTCTTCGGCATCGCAAGGCGGGTTCCATCTCCGAATACTCCAAAGTACATGTTACGACGAATAGTGTCCACCTTCCCATCAATGTTGGACTCCTCGGCTTCTGTGCCTCAATAATGACCTCCTCCATGTGTCGAGTGAATGCGAGGAGCCGAGGCATTTTTTCATTTGCCACCCCCTGATCCAGCAGGTTGACCGCTTATTTGAGGAGACGGG
The DNA here is from genome assembly GCA_021605145.1 of Aegilops bicornis. Classification (NCBI taxonomy): domain Eukaryota; kingdom Viridiplantae; phylum Streptophyta; class Magnoliopsida; order Poales; family Poaceae; genus Aegilops; species Aegilops bicornis. Next base: position 576,658,541 of record CM038672.1, read on the forward strand.
GATTCTCAGATCCAAAATCCTCTTCCCTCGAGCAGGCATCCAACAGAGCACTCCAAAAAAAAAAACATTTCAACATGGCCGGTCGTCGCAGCTCTTCTTCTTGCTCTCCTCGCTCTAAGCCAGGGGAATGGGAAGAGTGTTCAGTTCCTCATAGCCGTTTGATAGAGTTACAAACTCAAGGGTATCTTCCATCGGCGTTCATGGTCCCCGTCCGAGCCGGAATAGCCACATATAATGGTGGGGAGCAAGCGGAGGGATCTCCTAATCCATCTCCAGAGGAGCGAATATGCCTCATCCCGCATCTGCTAAGGGGCGTCGGGTTTCCTATCCACCCGTTTCTTCGCGGGCTCCTGGAGTTCTACAGCCTCCAGTTGCACAACTTCACCCCTGCCTCCGTGCTACATATAGCCGGATATGTTGCCCTTTGTGAGCCGTTTCTAGGATGTGAGGCTCACCTCGGGTTATGGAAGAAGCTGTTCTGCTTCGTCCCTCGCTACCAGGGAGAATCCCTATGTCAAGTGGGCGGAGCCGAAGTATGGCGCATTGCCGAGATCGGATACCTATTCGGCACTCCCAAGAAGGCACCAGAGAACTGGCCTTCAGAATGGTTTTACACTGATGACGTTCCCCTTCCGAATCCAGTCCGGACAGGTCTCCCCAAGTTCAGTAACGCCTACCGACAAGACGTCGAAGCTGGCGCCCTCGGGGCCCCCAAGAGGAGGATACTAGGGAAATACATTTCCTGGTGAGCAGGATAAAGTTACTGGCCAAATCCGGACTTACGATAGTCGAGGTTATGGCAATATGCGTAATGCGGGGGGAGCAACCGCTTCAATATCGGGGGAAGCCCATGTGGCACTTCAACGAGGAAGATGATGCCACCCGCTGCGGCCGTAAGGTTCCGGACTCATAACGCTTTCTGGCGAGGATATTATCCGACCTGTATAAAGGAGAAGAAGAAGAATTCCTTCACATTAAACCGCTGGATGGGTTTTCTATGTACAACCCCCAAAATTTGGGTAAGTCGTTATTCTTTTCCCGCTTCACTTATCGTGGCGTTCTTCGCTAAGATTATCTGCCTCGATATTTTCGAGCAGGAACTGAGGAGGGCCGTAGAAGGGATCTCCAGCCCTTCCCCGCAGCCAGAGGACCCCGGAAGGGCCTTCGATCCAGGACTCGAAGAAGATCCGGACATTACTGTGAAGCTTGTCAACGGGATATTTTATCAGGTGAGCTACGATGGAGCCTGAAAGTGCAACTATCCCTAGGTGGTTTTGGTAATTCATAACAACATATAACTCATTAAGCTAATGCTATTCCAAGACTATTGTTTCAGGAAAGCTCAATGAATGGCATGGCATGGATGGTGAAAGTGGATCCCTCAAAATACTAAGGACAAAGGATTGGCTCAAGCTCAAAAGCTCAAGACTCTTCATTTTACATTTTAGTGATCCAAGATCACATTGAGTCTACAGAAAAGCCAATACTATCAAGAAGGGATGAGGTGTTGCTTAATGAGCCTCTTGCTTCATGTGCTTAGTGATATGCTCCAAAACCCTCAACTACTTTCCCACATCCACAAATGACCTAAACCTAAAGCCAAAATCGGTCACACCGATTCTTTCTATCCGGCGCCACCGATTCCAAAAGTCATAGCCACTGCCACAAACCCTAAGCAAATCGGTCTTACCGATAGGGATCTCGGTATCACCGAGATGGGATTGCAATCTCTCTGTTTCCCTTCGTAACATTTCGGTCTAACCGAAGTGAGCGATCGGTCCCACCGAGATTGCAATGTAAACTCTCTGTTTCCTTTTTGTAACATTTCGATCTCACCGAAAAGAGCAAATCGGTCCCACCGAGTTTACCTGACCAACTCTCTGGAAAGCTTATTACCAAATCGGTCTCACCGAGTTTGTGTAATCGGTCTCACCGAGATTACGTTATGCCCTAACCCTAATTGAATCGGCCTCACCGAGATGCATGTCAGTCCACGAAAATCACTAACGGTCACTAGGTTTACTTAATCGGTCCGACCGAGTTTTACGATTCGGTCCCACCGAGTTTGGTAAATTGTGTGTAACAGTTAGATTTTGTGTGGAGGCTATATATACCCCTCCACCTCCTCTTCATTCATGGAGAGAGCCATCAGAACGAACCTACACTTCCAACTTACCATTTCTGAGAGAGAACCACCTACTCATGTGTTGAGGCCAAGATATTACATTCTTACCATATGAATCTTGATCTCTAGCCTTCCCCAAGTTGCTTTCCACTCAAACCCTCTTTCCACCAGATCCAAATCCTATGAGAGAGAGTTGAGTGTTGGGGAGACTATCATTTGAAGCACAAGAGCAAGGAGTTCATTATCTATGCACCATTTGTTACTTCTTGGAGAGTGGTGTCTCCTAGATTGGCTAGGTGTCACTTGGGAGCCTCCGACAAGATTGTGGAGTTGAACCAAGGAGTTTGTAAGGGCAAGGAGATCGCCTACTTCGTGAAGATCTACCGCTAGTGAGGCAAGTCCTTCGTGGGCGACGGCCATGGTGGGATAGACAAGGTTGCTTCTTCGTGGACCCTTCGTGGGTGGAGCCTCCGTGGACTCGCGCAGCCGTTACCCTTCGTGGGTTGAAGTCTCCATCAACGTGGATGTACGATAGCACCACCTATCGGAACCACGCCAAAAACATCCGTGTCTCCAATTGCGTTTGAATCCTCCAAACCCTTCCCCTTACTTTCTTGCAAGTTGCATGCTTTAATTTCCACTGCCTATACACTCTTTGCATGCTTGCTTGAATTATGTGATGATTGCTTGACTTGTCCTAAAATAGCTAAAATCTACCAAACTCTAAAATTGGGAAAAAGGTTAAGTTTTTATTGGTCAAGTAGTCTAATCACCCCCCTCTAGACATACTTCAAGGTCCTACAAGTGGTATCAGAGCCTTGGTCTCCATTTGCTTTGATTTCCATAGCTTTTGGTGGTCATAGCCTTGGTTTCACAACCTAGGAGAGTATGGCGTCTAGCGAGGGAAATTATCACCGTAGAGGTCCTTACTTTGATGGCACTAATTTTGCTAGTTGGAAGCATAAGATGAAAATGCATATTCTTGGACATAACCCCGCCGTTTGGGCAATTATTTGTATTGGCTTGCAAGGTGAATTATTTGTATTTTGCTAGTGTGAGAGAACCGAACCGTTAAGCTAATACGGAAGAATTGAAGATGCTGCAACACAACGCTCAACCATGTGACATCATCTTCAATGGATTGTGCCCTGAAGAATTCAACAAAATCAGCCGTCTTGAGAATGCAAAGGAAATTTGGGATACTTTGATTGATATGCATGAAGGTACCGAGTCCGTCAAGGAATCCAAGTTGGATGTGCTCCAAAGTCAGCTTGACAAGTTCAAAATGAAGGATGGTGAAGGTGTCGCTGAAATGTACTCTAGGCTTGCTCTTATCACAAATGAGATTGCCGGCTTAGGGAGTGAAGAGATGACCGACAAATTCATCATCAAGAAAATCCTAAGAGCATTGGATGGAAAGTATGATACCGAGTGCACATTGATCCAAATGATGCCAAACTACAAAGATCTCAAGCCAACGGAAGTCATTGGAAGGATTGTTGCTCATGAGATGTCACTCAAGGATAAGGAGGAACTTTACAACAAGTCAAGTGGTGCTTACAAAGCCTCAAGTGAAGCCCCCACATCATCAAGTGAGAAACCAACCTTCAATGAAGAATTGAGCTTAATGGTGAAGAACTTCAACAAATTCTACAAAAGTAGAAGCAAAGAAAGAAGCTCCAAGTCAAGGTCCTACAATGACAAGAGATCTTCTAGTCGCGCAATTGCTACAATTGTGGGAGACCCGGACACTACTCCAATGAGTGTATGTCACCCTACAAAAGAAGAGAAGATTCTCCAAGAAGAAGGAGCAAAAGAGAAGAATCACCACCAAGAGATAGGAGGAGTAGAGATGATCGTTATGAACGAAGACCCTCACGGAGAAGTAAGAATTCGGAAAGAAAGGACAAGTCATCAAGGAGCTACACAAAACGAAGACATCAAGCTCATGTTGGTGAATGGGTTTCTGGCTCCGACTCTGACAATCACTCCGAGAGAAGCTATCACTCCGACTCCGAATATACTCAAGATGAAGGTGTTGCCGGTCTAGCACTTGTGTCAACCAACTCCTCACGACATATTTGACTCACCAAATGAAGGTGTTGGAAGATGCTTCATGGCCAAAGGTCCAAAGGTAACACATCCCGAGTATGTTGATTTTAATAGTGATGAAGATGACTTGCTTGTGGATGATGATTTACTTGTTGACAACTCTAGTGATGTATACTATGATGAAACGTCAATTAATCATGCTAATAAAATGAATGTCAATGATAAGGATAAAATTGAGCTTCTAACTAAAGAACTAAACACTCTTAAGTTGGCTCATGAAACTATCTTCGAAGATCATCGAGAACTTTTAAGGGCTCATGAGAAGTTACGCTTTGAAAAGCTCAATCTTGAGCAAGAGCATGAGTTCTTAAAGGCAATCAATGATGATCTTCGCAAGAAAAGTTCTTCTTACATTGCCAAGCGTTTACTCTTATCTACTTACATGCCTCAAATCAAGTCTAGTAATAAGTACAAGAAAGATACTTCCTCTAGTAGTAACAATAATAATGTCAAATCCAATTGATGCGGAGCATCCCATGATCATCCCCATGGACCTACAACCGTCTCATCAAGAGCCAAGAGGACCCATGACACGAGCTAGAGCTAGAGCTCTCGAGAACAAGGTGACCTCCTTCCTTATTGATATCACATATGATCCACTCGAGACATGGCTACTACCTAAGTCCGATATGCTATGCATGATTAGGTGTCAAGGGGAACCTCCCGAGGATGCACGTGAAGATGGAAAAGCCGCCAAGTCCATGGATGAAGAGAACCAACGGAAACGGGCAAAATCACCTTCCAGGCCCCGGACATCCGCCATGACCCGGACATCCGCCCTGGAGCTTCTACCTCGGCATCAGCCTAAGCTGCCCAAGTCTGAGGCCCGGACATCCGGCGTCCAAGCCCGGACATCTCGTTTCACCCGGATATCCGGCCTGAAGCCCGGAAATCCGGCACCCCCCTCCCGATTCGGCAGAACTGGTCATCCCAGCCCGGACATCCGACCGGATAGCCCGGACATCTGGCGCCTCGCGAAGGCCCGGACATCCGGCCCGACGCCCGGACATCCGGCCTCCCCTGCCTGCGTGCAGTGTATCCGGGACTTGTCCCATGTACCCCTTCACCCCCGAGACTATATATACTTCATCCCCTTCCTCTTTCTAGGGTTAGCATTGGATTAGCTCATATTTTGTGTGAGAGCCTTTGCTCATCCACTTGGCTACTTCTCCTCGGAGATCAGGACCTCTACGGAGAAGATCCCCAGGCGGATTCAAGACCCCCTTCTAGGGTGGACCCCATCAAGGCCTCCTCACGGAGAAGAACGGCTACCGTTTATATCTTTCCTTTGTTGATCTTGAATCTTGTGCCACCTTATGTGATCCGTGATCTAGCACTTGTGTGATTGATCTCTTGTTGGTTAAGTGGTTTCTCTCCCGTTTTCCCCGTGTTTCCCTCTTGTTCTTCCGCGTGTTCTTCGTGATTCCCCGTAGGATCCGCTCCAACGTGAAAGATCATCCACGTAGGGTTTCACCCTACATCATCTTGGTATCATGAGCCACGTTGATCACGTTTTTGGAGCCCCTACCCCTCTTGTTCTAGCTTGATTTTGTTGTTTTTGTCCTAATTCCAAAAATTCCCCACAAAAATAGCCCCAATTTTTTTTTGTGATGAAGTTTTGTTGGATTTGATCCGCGGATTTCGTGTGTTGCAGGTAGATCTAGCATTCACCCACCATTTCCACAATTTCCATCCACAAAATCGCCCAAATTTTGACCGGATTTGACCTCTCCACGCGGTGTTCATCGAGCCCGGACATCCGGCCCGAACAGCCCGGACATCCGGCATCCCGGACATCCGGCCCGACCAGCCCGGACATCCGGCCCCCCCAGCCCGGAAATCCGGCTCCTGGCAGCATCAAACCCCTTCCACCATATTTTGTCCCGTGCCCACATACACTTCCACTTACCTCCACCACTTCCGCATAGCACCACCATAGCCTTTCCCACTACCAATTCCGACAATGTTGCCAAATTTTGCTTTGAGAATTTGAGTTGGGGTTTCCGTATCCTTGTGTGTTTCGGCTATCTAGGTACGGTTCAACATCAACATCACCACCGCTCATCTTCGCCAAGGACGGTAATATCGTCGACATCTTTGTCATTACTTGCAATTGCATTGATAACCATCATAGCCCATCTTTTGCGTTGCTTACCCTTCGAGACTAGCCATTGAGTATTGCCGGCAACGTGACTTGTGCACATTAGTGATCATACTCCATAGCATACATACCATACCAAAGTGCCGCATATCTTAGCATCAACTTGTTTGTCACAAAGTTGTCATCGCATACACAATTGCTATCTTGGTTCGTGAAGTTTTGCATGAGAAAAGAGCTCAAAAGAGAAATAGCCAATCAAGCTTTTAAGCAAAGAGAGAAAGATAAGCAAAGAGCTTATGAGCAAGAACCATAGCATCATACAACATTAAGATTGTCATACTTGATCATGTTGGATCAACACATCGAAACACCATACATATAACATACTTGGGATAGAAGTCGTTGCATTTTTGCTTAGTAGGTTGTGCACAAGTTCAGATCCGCCTATTGTGCAATCGTATAGCGTCTCTCTAGTGTTGTGCAACAAGAGCATCTTGGTGTATTCCACATTTTGGCTCATCCTTGGTTGCATAACCCCATATTATCTATTTGCGTGTGTGTTTCCGTGTACCATATCTTGCTATTGGTCTACTTGTTGCATTTGCAAATTTGTGAATCATTTCCAACATTATTGAGTCTCACTTACAATTGCATCAAATTTTATGCCACCATCCTAACCGAGCTCCACCATAAGCTTTTATTTGTGTAGGTGTGAGAACCGACAAGAATCGGTACCAAGAGTGCTATTTCATTGTCCGCATTTGAGTGAACTTGATTCATCTTCAACATCGGTCAAAGGTACATTGGTATAAGTTCTTTCCGTTCTACCACTCACATTTTGCTTGGAATGATGGATAGGCCAAGTACCTCTACCAACCCACTCTTCATCGAGCAAGACGCATTTACATGTCATCACTCGTCACCAAGAGCCACCTCTTTGGTGCACAAAGAGCGTTGCACCAAGAACAACAAGCAATGAGAGACCAGATCGACAACCTCGCCACCGACTTGCGACTCTCCGAGCAACGTACAAGAGACTACTTCGACAACAAGTTCGACGCTCACAAGCAAGAGAACGATGCAAGAATGGACGAGATCCGGCGCTTTGATGAGAAACCGCATCATTCAACTTCTTCATCATCAAGACGGAGCCGCTCGAGTCGACACTCCGACGACACCTTCTACGACTCAAGTACACCTACTTGAACACTATTAAATGCGTGCCGCTCGTCAAGACCGTCACGCATCTCGCAACCCGCTACATGACAAGCATTCACAAGAGCAAGTTGATGATCAAGTTACTCGTGCTCAATCAAACCAAGAGGCTTTTGCTCGAGCTCAAGAACGACAACGTCTTCGTCGCCAACAAGAGGAAGAACGAGCACGTATTCACCAAGACGAACAAGACGCCACGGCTCAACGTCTTCAACAACAACAACGTGAGGCGCAAGCTCTTGAGGCGCAACGTGCCCTTCAAGAATCAAGTAGAGCCTTCGCCAACCGCAATCGCGAACGGCGCAATCAAGAGGAAGCCCTTCGAGAAGAAATCCAAGAGAGGAACTACCAACCTCATGTACAAAGTCAAGTTCCTCCAGCCCCTCCACAAGCTCGTCAAGCTCCACCCCAACCTCAAGTTCAACATGGGAAAGTTGATCATGGTCTTCCTCCGCCAAGAGCAACATGAAGACGACATAATCCACGTCACGGACGTCATCATCAACATCGCCCCCAACACAATGAAGAGCAAAGCTACGGCCAGCTAAATTTCACCATGCCCTCGGTCAATGGAAGCACTGACCTCAAGACTACCTCTCATGGGCATTGAAGGTTGACAAAATCTTCCGGTTGCACAACTACGATGAAGCGAAGAAAATCGCTATGGCATCACTTGAGTTCCAAGACTATGTGCTCATATGGTGGGAACAAATCATTGAGCGAAGACAAGCAAGAGGTGAACCTCCAATCACCACTTGGGCTCAAATGAAGGATGTCATGCGAGCACGTTTTGTGCCACCAACTACAACCGCGACCTCTTCAAGAAACTCCAACTACTCAAGCAAGGAACAAAGAGTGTTGAAGAATACTACAAGGAAATGGAGATAGCCATGATTCGAGCCAATGTCAAAGAAGATGATGAGCAAACTATGGCACGCTTTCTTGAATGGACTCAATCATCCCATCAAGAAGATCGTCGACTTCCAACCATACTCAACCCTCATTGAGCTCGTGCATCAAGCTACAAAGGCGGAACACCAAGTGCAAGATGACTTCAAGGCACGCCAAGTACTCATCCAAGACCCACGGCTTCTCCAACAACCAAGCTTCAACGACTACTCCAACATCTACTTGACCAAGCTTTCTTCAAGAAACGACGACAAGTCAAGTTACAAGAAGACTTCGGCAAGTTCAAGTCGCCCTCCTCCTACTACAAGCAACCTCAAGCCGCGTGCTTCATCCTCTACCCCGACCGATGAGACCATCAAGACAAGCTCCTTCAAGTGTTTCACTTGCGGCGGCCGAGGCCACAAGTCATACGAATGCACCAACAAGCGCACCATGATCCTCAACGACGATGGCAATATGACTCCATGAGTGAAGAGGAGATGGAAGCTCTTGAGCAAGTGGCCATGCACCGGCGAGTGAACGAAGATGAAGATGATCAAGTCTTTTGTGATGAGGATTCGAGCCCCGCTCTTGTTGTCTCCAAGGTCTTGACTCTTCAACATCAACAAGAAGAAGACCAAAGATGCCACATCTTCCACACAAAGGCCGGCATCAATGGACGGTCCATCAAGGTCATCATCGATGGAGGTAGTTGCCACAACTTGGCAAGTGAAGAACTATGCTCCAAGCTCCAATTGGTAAAGAGGAAGCACCCGCACCCCTACAAGGTTCAATGGCTAAGTGACTCCGGCACTATACGAGTCGAGTATACGGTCCAAGTCTCCTTCAAAATTGGTGCTTATGAAGACACGTCGGAATGTGATGTGGTCCCAATGACCATTTGCCACCTACTTCTAGGTCGGCCATGGCAATTCGACCGTGGTGTCATCCACAATGGGCGCACCAATCACTATAGCTTTAAGATGAAATGGAAGGAATATGTGCTACGACCTATGTCTCCTACTCAAGTGATAGCCGACAAGCAAGCCACACATCATAGAGAAAAGAGTGAGAAAGTGATCCACCCAAAAGTGAGTGAGATCCACAAGCCAAATTTGAGCGACTCTTCGCCTAGAGAGAAAAAACCTCATTCTATTTGCCACCAAAAGTGAGATGAGAGAAGTGTGTGAGAACCCATCGAGTGTGATGCACTTTGTCCTTGTGTGCAAGGATGGAGAACCAAAACTAACACCATTCACAAGCTACCTTTGGTGTTTCAATCTCTTTGCAGGAATTTCAAGATGTTTTCCCGATGAGCTACCTCGGGTCTACCTCCTATTCGAGGCATTGAGCATCGAATCGACCTCCTCCCCGGAGCGCCTCTACCAAACAAAGCTCCATACCGAGTCAATCCCGAAGAAACCAAGGAGATTCAAAGGCAAGTACAACAACTAATCGACAACGGTCATGTACATGAAAGCTGAAGCCCTTGTGCCGTTCCCGTTATACTTGTGCCTAAGCCCGATGGAAGTTTTCGCTTGTGTTCCGATTGTAGACCTATTAATGCGATCACAGTCCGCTATAGGCATCCCATTCCTCGCTTAGATGATATGCTTGATGAACTTAGTGGAGCCAACTTTTTCTCAAAAATTGACCTTAAAAGTGGCTATTATCAAATCCGCATACAAGAGGGTGATGAATGGAAAACTGCTTTCAAAACCAAATTTGGTTTATATGAGTGGTTAGTAATGCCTATGGGTCTTTCGGAAGATCCCGGTACTTTTGTGCGTCTTATGGATCATGTGCTTCGTCCTTATATTGGAGTCTTTGTTGTGGTTTACTTCGACGATATTGTTGTGTTTAGCAAAACCATGAAAGAGCACATCAATCATGTAAAATCTGTGTTGCAAACTCTTCGCAAGGAAAGCCTTTATGCAAACTTGAAAAATGCACTTTTGGAGTTGACAAAGTGGTTTTCTTGGGTTTTGTAGTATCCTCAAAGGGTGTCCATTTTGATGAATCTAAAATTGAAGCAATTAAAACTTGGCCCCAACCCACCAATTTGCAACAAGTGCGAAGTTTTCTTGGTATTGCTGGTTTTTATCGTCGCTTTGTGAAAGATTTTAGCACAATTGCCGCTCCTTTGCATGCCTTGAGTAAGAAGAATACTCCCTTTGTTTGGGGAACTTTGCAATCAACCGCTTTTGATGAGCTCAAGTCTTTGCTTACTCATGCTCCGATTCTTGCTTTGTCCAATTTTGACAAAACTTTTGAGGTTCATTGTGATGCAAGTGGTACCGGAATTGGCGGAGTTTTGATGCAAGAAAAACAAGCCATTGCTTATTTTAGTGAAAAACTATCCGGTGGTCAACTTAATTATCCCATCTATGACAAAGAATTGTATGCTTTAGTGCGTGTGCTACATGTTTGGGAACATTACCTTAGACTCATGAGTTTGTCATCCATACCGATCATGAAACGCTTAAGTACCTCAAAGGTCAAACTAAATTAAACAAGCGTCATGCCAAATGGAGTGAATTCATTGAATCTTTTCCTTATGTGATCAAGTACATTAAGGGTAAAGAAAATGTAGTTGCCGAAGCGCTTTCACGCATATGCATGCTTGTCACTCAACTTGAGTTGAATGTTATTGGTTTTGAGCATATAAAAGACTTGTATGAGCATGATCCTTCTTCTGCTTCTCCTTATGCTAAGTGTTTGACGCATACGTCTTAGGAACAATATTACATCAAGGATGGTTATCTTATGAGAGCTAACAAACTTTGCATTCCCGAGTCTTCTCTTCGTTTGCTCCTTTTGCAAGAGGCTCATGGAGGCGGACTCATGGGACACTTTGGACGCGACAAGACATTCGCCACGCTCTCCAACAACTACTTTTGGCCCAAGATGTTCCATGACGTCTCACGCTTCACCAACCGATGCTATACATGTCGCAAAGCTAAGTCTAAAGCTCAATCTCATGGTCTTTACATGCCTCTTCCTATTCCATATCAACCATGGGAAGACATTAGTATGGATTTTGTACTTGGTTTGCCTAGGACTCAAAATGGCAAGGATTCGGTGTTTGTTGTTGTGGATAGATTTTCTAAGATGTCACATTTCATACCTTGCAACAAGATAGACGATGCTTCACATGTTGCAAATCTCTTTTGTAGGGAAATCTTGCGACTCCATGGCGTACCAAAGACAATCGCTCTCGATCGTGACGTCAAGTTCTTGAGTTACTTTTGGAAGACCCTATGCGCCAAGCTCGGAATCAAGCTCTTGTTCTCCTCGGCATACCATCCTCAAACCGACGGCCAAACGGAGGTGACGAACCGCACACTATCCACTCTACTTCGTGTCTTGATCAAGAAGAACATCAAGGAATGGGAAGCATGTCTACCCATCGCCGAATACGCCTACAACCGAGCAAGACATTCGACTACCGCAAGTCCCCTTCGAGGTCGCTTCACGGTTTCAACCCGTTGTCCCCATTGGACATTCTACCACTTCCTCTCCAAGAGCGCACCAACATGGATGCAAGTGAACGAGCAAGCTACATCAAGAAGATGCACGAAGATACAAGGCACACCATTGAGCGACAAGTACACCGTCAAGCAACCAAGCTCAACGCCAACAAGCAACCCATCGTCTTCAACATTGGTGATCTAGTGTGGCTACACCTTCGCAAGGACCGCTTCCCCAAAGAACGCAAGTCCAAGCTTCTACCTCGAGCCGATGGACCCTTCAAGGTGCTAGCACGCTACAACGACAACGCTTACAAGATCGACATACCTCGAGACAAATACAACATGAGCGACATCTTCAACGTCAAGGACCTCGCCCCATTCCATGGCGATGAAGGTTTTGATCCGAGGTCGGATCTCTCCCAAGGGGGGGGGGGGGGAGATGATGCGGAGCATCCCACGATCATCCCCATGGACCTACAACCGTCTCATCAAGAGCCAAGAGGACCCATGACACGAGCTAGAGCTAGAGCTCTCGAGAACGAGGTGACCTCCTTCCTTATTGATATCACATATGATCCACTTGAGACATGGCTACTACCTAAGTCCGATATGCTATGCATGATTAGATGTCAAGGGGAACCTCCCGAGGATGCACGTGAAGATGGACAAGCCGCCAAGTCCATGGATGAAGAGAACCAACGGAAACGGGCAAAATCACCTTCGGGCCGGACATCCGCCATGACCCGGACATCCGGCCCTGGAGCTTCTACCTCAAAGACGCCTAAGCTGCCTAAGTCTCTGAGGCCCGGACATCCGGCGCCCAAGCCCGGACATCCGGCCCCAACCCGGATATCCGCCCGAAGCCCGAAATCCGGCACCCTCCCGATTCGGCAGAATCGGTCGTCCCAGCCGGACATCCGGCGGATAGCCCGGACATCCGGCGCCTCGCGAAGGCCGGACATCCGGCCCGACGCCGGACATCCGGCCTCCTCAAGGCGTGCGGTGTATCCGGACTTGTCCCATGTACCCCTTCACCCCGAGACTATATCTACTTCATCCCCTTCCTCTTTCTAGGGTTAGCATTGGATTAGCTCATATTTTGTGTGAGAGCCTTTGCTCATCCACTTGGCTACTTCTCCTCGGAGATCAGGACCTCTACGGAGAAGATCCCCCAAGAGGATTCAAGACCCCCTTCTAGGGTGGACCCCATCAAGGCCTCCTCACGGAGAAGAACGGCTACCGTTTGTATCTTTCCTTTGTTGATCTTGAATCTTGTGCCACCTTATGTGATCCGTGATCTAGCACTTGTGTGATTGATCTCTTGTTGGTTAAGTGGTTTCTCTCTCGTTTTCCCCGTGTTTCCCTCTTGTTCTTCCGCGTGTTCTTCGTGATTCCCCGTAGGATCCGCTCCAACGTGAAAGATCATCCACGTAGGGTTTCGCCCTACATCACCAATGTTGTTGCTTCTAGTAGTTCTCTTCATTCCACTAATGATTCTCTTAGCCAAGTTACACTTGAGCAAGAAAATAGTTTATTGAAGGGAATTATAGAGAAAGGTGTTTACAAGAGCCTTGTCGGGAGTAAGCAATTCGAGGAAATTGTACGCAAGCAAGGAAGGCACCGGAAGAATCAAGGTGCTGGTTTTGAACGAAAGTTCAACGCCAATGGAGTTGAGTGGGAAGAAGATCAATACCCCAAGACAAAGTTTGTTCCTCAACAAGAGAAGTATGATCCTACTTCCTTCAAGGGGACACAAGCTCAAGATGATCTTCCACCACAAGACCACAAGAACAAAGGCAAGGACAAGCTTCAAGAAGAGATTGATGCATTTGAAGAAGCACCTAAAGCCTCGTTCAAGTGGGTCCCCACGACTACGTCAAGTTCTACTTCATCAAGTACAACTACAACTCCAAGGATTCCCATCAAGATGATGTGGATCCCGAAGAAGAAGAACTAGAGAGTTCTTGAGGGTGACTCCGCCAACATTCTTCACTCATATCATTTTGGCAAGAACAAGTGCAATCAACTTTCACATCTTGCACTAGTTCAAGGAGTCACAAACCCTCATGTTGGTAAGGAAAGGGACAAGGTAACCTAATGTCTATGGATATTCTTGTTTGTTCCTTGTGGGACTAACCCATGTAGGCAAGTTGAAAGTGCAACTCACTCCAAAGGATTGCTCCAAATGATCTACATCAACATTGAGCATCTACATCTTCAACACCTACATGAAGTCATCATCGACAAAACCCAAGGTTAGTTCATCACTCTATGGGGGATCTCACATCTAGGGGAGCTTAACTCTAAGAATTGAGTCAAAGCAACTCTAATGGTGTGAACACATTAATGCATTATGTAAAAGTGGTAACCCCACTTGAGCTTAAACGATGAGTATGACCTATGATCAAATGTTCTCATTTGACTCCTAAGTCAATATACTCATATATAGATGACCTAGTCATCGCCAATTCCTTGATAGATGCTAAAATTGGTTGAGCATGCTTTGCCACATATTTCAATTACCATATTATTGTGTGAGCATGTTGGTGCATATTTTACTCATTCAAGGACATCCACTTGTTGTTTTGTTTGTTTGGATTCTTTTCTTTGTGCCAAGTGGATGGAAAAGAATGCCTAAGAACCTTCTTTAGCTATCTATGCTTTTCTTGTCTCAAATTCTATTCATGCCACATCACAAAATTTGATCAAGTCAGATTCGAACCACTCTGTGTGAGGAGCACTCGAAGTCCCTGATTCGTCATAGACTTAAACTTCCAAAACCTCTTAGTGATTCTCGGTCTGACCGATCCTTCCATTTCGGTCCTACCGAGATCATCAAGTTGATCTGAGTTTTCAATCTCGGTGGAACCGATTTGGACTGTTGGGTCTCACCGATTTGGTCAGAATCGAACACGTTATGCATCTCGGTGCCACCGAGTTGTTCCACTTTCGGTCACACCGATGTGGTCGAGCTATATATATCCACGGGCAAAATTTTGGAAATTTCTCCGAAACCCTTCGCCAGCAACAGCTCGCTCTCGCCATCGTGGTCTCCGGATCGTCTCCTCGCCGCCAGCAGCCTCCTGTCAGCTGGTCTCCACCGCCACAACGGATTTCGTCCCCGCCGTTGCCGCCGTAGCAAGTCCACCGCCAAGTTAGGGTATGGACTTAATCTTTGTGCTATCCACGTCTGATTCCTGGCACATTGATTTCATATTGATTCTTGCCACGATTGAAACTCTTCTATCCAACCAAAGTAGTTCATAGATTAGATGTGATTCAAATTTTTAGGGTTAGGTTTCATGAAACCATCTCGGACCCACCGAGTTGAAAAACTCGGTCTCACCGATTTGGCTTATGCCATTGCACTAGTGACTCTTGGTGCGACCGAGAATTACTAATCGGTGCAACCGATTTGAGGATTCTGTGAAACCTGGCAGTCTCGATACCATCGAATCAAACTTCGGTCCAACCGAGATCATCGCTTAGGTTCCAAATCGCCGGTATCACCGAGTTTGAAAATCGGTGGATCCGAAATGCATTATGTGGAAAACTAAGACTGAACTTTTGAGTCATTCTTTGCAAAAACCTCTGCATTTTGTGATGCTCATCTTTTCTATCTCATCTATAACTCTTCACGTGGTCAGCTAGTCAGCTTTTGCGGTATGTCCGATCAAAGTGACAAATGTAACAGTGTCGAAGAGCAGATGGACTTGAGTGAGGACACTAGTCCCTCAACTTCAGATGAAGGGAGCAGAAGTACTCCTAGCAATTTGCCTAAGGCTGCAACTAGGCAAAGGAGGAAAAGAACTTCAGATTCAGGAGGATGAAGATTACAAAGTCGAGGAAGATGAGGCTACTTCCAAGAAAGTGGTGCTCAAGAAGGAATATGGCTCAGCAAAGAATACAAAGCCAGGCATGAAGACCAAAAGGCCTGCAGGAAGACAACCAATATCCAAAGCCAGAGTGTCTACACAAGCTTCTTTGGAAACCCAACCCAAAGAACCAAATTTGCTGCAGAAGGGAAGAAAAGAAAGGAAAGGGTCAAGAAGACCATGGCGAGTTGTTGGTCAACCTTCCATGATGGAAGAGGAAGAGCTTGCTGCACCAGCTCCAAAGGCACCAAAGCTTATGGGTGATGCTATTAGATCAGGGGCTGCCACATCTAAGCCCAAGGAAGCACCCAAAGCTGCCCCCAAGGCCAAGTCTGCACCAAAGAGGAATACCAGGAGTATTCCAGTTGCTGAGAAGAACAAGGCCCCAAAGTGCTCGAGGATCTTGATGAGGAAGATGAAGAAGGACAAGTTCTAAGGAAGCTCGGGCCCAAGATACTGACCACAATGATGCCCATCCTGGTACGAGGACATGAGAATCGGGGAAGGATTTAGGGCTGAGACTGTGGAGAATGGAAGATCCATATGCTTCAAGAAGAAGAACTGCTGTTGACTACAGGTTCCACACAAAGGAACAAGAGGACTTCTATGAAACAATTCTGTTGGACAAGAAGCCCATAGTCTGTGACATGAGGTGGGTTGACTGGAAATTCATCAAGGAAAATGAACAACACTATCTTGGAGTGCAAGACAGCTTTATTTCTTGTGGAGTTGCAGATTTTGTTGAATAGAAGTTCACCAACTGGAATGATGAGCTTATCATGCAGTTCTACTCCACAGCACACTTTTACCCAGATGGAAGAATAGTTTGGATGTCTGAAGGTACAAGGTACCAGTCCACTATTGAAGAATGGGCAAGTCTGATCAATGCCCCCAAGGAGAATGAGGATGACCTAGACATTTATGCAAATAACAAGATGGGTCACAATTCAATGGCTCACATGTACAAGGAAATTCCAGACAAGGCATTAGATACTCACAAGTTTGGATCAGTTCACTTTCATCGGGGTTGCCAACCATAAATTGGATTACGATGCACACTTTGTTGCCCAAGTCTGGTGACCATAACATGATCGGAGGGCATGCCATCAACATGTTGCATGTGTTTGATGTGCCATGAAGTTCAAAGTCATGAGCACGATCATTGGAACAATCAAGAGGACTGCAGCAGATCGGAAGAGGAGCTGTGGATGTGCACCTCGATTCAAGAATTGATAAACTCAAAGATGGGCACAGAAAATATCGGTTGGATAAGGAACACTTTCCACTTTATCCAGACTTTGAGGACAATGAGGTTGTCATGAATGAAGATGAGCCACAATCAGTTCAAGCTCGGGAGAAGAAGGAGAAGGCAAAGAGGGAGAAAGCTGCCAAGATGCCAACTCAAGAGGAGGCATCTCGAGTATTTCTTGAAGAACAAGCAGGAGCAGCTCGGATACTTAATAGCATCAACCACGAGGATTGAGAAGGGATTAGCCACCCTCACTCAAAATCGGAGAGCTTGAGAGAATCATAGAACAAAAGTTCTATAACTTAGATGTGAAAGTAACTGAGATTGATCTGCTGCAGTGGAGGAACTACAAGATGACATGCAGAGAGGAAGGGCAAAACAACAAGCGATGCATTTGCCAGAGTGCCTAGAGCCCAGAGGTCATCTCACGTGCTGGCCTCGACACAAGAGCAACAACTTCAAAGACCAGCCACCGCCTCACAAATTCCTCAAGCCACCAGCCCCAAAGATTCACATCAGCTCCAGCTCCATCTACTTCAATCAAGCTTTCATCCTCGGCGTTATCCGGACTCCACCACCAGAAGATCAAGCCTGAGAGTCGATCTAGCACTATGCATTTCTATGAACTTTATGGTAACTTGTTGCCAAAGGGGGAGAAAAATGTATAGATCATAGGCTTCGAGAGAGAGAGAGTGTTGCTTTTGTTCTCTCTTGCTTTATTTGGTGGTTTTTCAATCTTTGTTTGCTTTTGGTTGAGATACTATGCTTGTGAGACATTGATGATCATGTGTTTGATCATAAGCTACACTTATGCATGCTTGATATTATCCTATATATCTTATGTGATCACTCACTATGCTTGGTGATGAGTGCATGTATTCATTGTTTATTATTTTGAGCGCTCCACCAAGATGTATGTGACATGGAAGAGTAACCCATGAGCCTAATTCATTGTGCATTTGCAGTCCAAAGCAAATCTAAAACTATGCACAAATTTAGGGGAGCTCTTGCTTATCACATACTTCTCAAAGCGACGATGTTATTTAAATTTTATTATCATTTGTCGAAGCATTGATCTATATGTTGTCATCAATTACCAAAAAGGGGGAGATTGAAAGTGCAACTATCCCTAGGTGATTTTGGTAATTCATAACAACATATAGCTCATTGAGCTAATGCTATTCCAAGACTATTGTTTCAGGAAAGCTCAATGAATGGCATGTCATGGATGATGAAAGGGGATCCCTCAAAATACTAAGGACAAAGGATTGGCTCAAGCTCAAAAGCTCAAGACTCTTCATTTTACATTTTAGTGATCCAAGATCACATTGAGTCTATAGGAAAAGCCAATACTATCAAGAATGGATGAGGTGTTGCTTAATGAGCCTCTTGCTTCATGTGCTTAGTGATATGCTCCAAAACCCTCAACTACTTTCCCACATCCACAAATGACCTAAACCTAAAGCCAAAATCGGTCACACCGATTCTTTCTATCCGCGCCACCGCTTCCAAAAGTCATAGCCACTGCCACAAACCCTAAGCAAATCGGTCTTTATCGATAGGGATCTCGGTCTCACCGAGATGGGGTTGCAATCTCTATTTCCCTTCATAACGCTTCGGTCTAATCAAGTGAGCGATCGGTCCCACCGAGATTGCAATGTAAACTCTCTCGCTTCCTTTTTGTAACATTTCGGTCTCACCAAAAACAGCAAATCGGTCCCACCGAGTTTACACGACCAACTCTCTCGAAAGCTTATTACCAAATCGGTCTCACCGAAGTTTGTGTAATCGGTCTCACCGAGATTACGTTATGCCCTAACCCTAACCGAATCGGCCTCACCGAGATGCATGTCATCCCAATCAAAATCACTAACAATCACTAGGTTTACTAAATCGTTCCGACCGAGTTTAACGATTCGGTCCCACCGAGTTTGGTAAATTGTGTGTAACGGTTAGATTTTGTGTGGAGGCTATATATACCCCTCCACCTCCTCTTCATTCGTGGAGAGAGCCATCAGAACGAACCTACACTTCCAACTTACCATTTTTGAGAGAGAACCACCTACTCATGTGTTGAGGCTAAGATATTCCATTCCTACCATATGAATCTTGATCTCTAGCCTTCCCCAAGTTGCTTTCCACTCAAACCCTCTTTCCACCAGATCCAAATCCTATGAGAGAGAGTTGAGTGTTGGGGAGACTATCATTTGAAGCACAAGAGCAAGGAGTTCACTATCAATGCACCATTTGTTACTTCTTGGAGAGTGGTGTCTCCTAGATTGGTTAGGTGTCACTTGGGAGCCTCCGACAAGATTGTGGAGTTGAACCAAGGAGTTTGTAAGGGCAAGGAGATCGCCTACTTCGTGAAGATCTACCGCTAGTGAGGCAAGTCCTTCGTGGGCGGCGGCCATGGTGGGATAGACAAGGTTGCTTCTTCGTGGACCCTTCGTGGGTGGAGCCCTCCATGGACTCAAGGCAGATTACCCTTCGTGGGTTGAAGTCTCCATCAACGTGGATGTACGATAGCACCACCTATCGGAACCACGCCAAAAACATCCGTGTCTCCAATTGCGTTTGAATCCTCCAAACCCTTCCCCTTACTTTCTTGCAAGTTGCATGCTTTAATTTCCGCTGCCTATACACTCTTTGCATGCTTGCTTGAATTGTGTGATGATTGCTTGACTTGTCCTAAAATAGCTAAAATCTACCAAACTCTAAAATTGGGAAAAGGTTAAGTTTTTATTGGTCAAGTAGTCTAATCACCCCCCCTCTAGACATACTTCAAGGTCCTACAGCGCCTCAGTGGCTATTATTGCCGACTATCCCGGACTGCTACCTACGTCACGTGTAAGCCAAGCCGAAAACTCTATCCTCCGAAGAGGGCTTCCTTCTGATGTCGTGCCTTACCCCTGAAGTGTCGTGCTTTTGCAGAGACGACGGTCAGAGCGCGGGTCCGGGCCCCTAGGGATCCGTTGGCAACGGGCGTCCGGATCGGGCAGGTTTAAGAGGAAGGCGGTTAGGGTCGAAACGCCGCTACAAAGGTAAGGTAAAAACTTGTTCTGCGATTATTGGTTTTGAAGTGTAATAGCGCCCTTTGTGTCCTAGCAGGAAAAGGAGTAGCCGGACTATATCCGGGGACCCTGCCAATCATGCCTCCACCAGCCAGATTCCAGAACCGGCTTCGAGAGAGGAGGCGGACATGGGGCCGATGCCGCATAGCCCTCCGACGGAGGACGGGGATATGCTCTCTGCCACGAATTCCGAAGTAGAGAGCGCCATGAATCACCGGCACCGATGGGCCGTACTTCGCAACAACATCTTTTTTGAAGAGGCATTTAACGCTTTCAATTCGGAAGACGCATACATCCGAGCTGCTCAAGGCGGGCTTGCCCGAGCGATGGACCAGTATACCAAAGATATACGGGTAAGAAAATTTGATAAGCATGTATAGCAGTAGCCCCTGAGACTTGAAACGGTTGGAACAACTGTTTTAAGGATCAATATATGCACAGGTCCTTGTAGATAAGAATGAGAAATTGTCTCGGGAGCTCGAGCAGTGCAAGGCCCAGCTGAGGCCACGGTTGCCCAGCTAGAGGAATCCCAGAAGGCCTCATGTGGTAACATTTGTCTCAATTGTACGAAGATGTACCAGTTTGTAAGTGTCTTGGTATGACAAGTCTAACAGAAAATTCTGCAGACAATCCCGGGGTGAACCCGAAGGGCGTGAGAGACGACGAGTCGCATCTCGAAAGGCAGCTAATGGTTGGCAAGCGCGTTCTTACGCAAGTTAGGCAGGAGAAGAACAATCTTCAGGATTCCAATGTCCGACTGGACGTGGAATTAAAAGACGTCCGCGCTCAGCTGGCGGACTCCGTAAAGGAGAACAAAAGGCTTCGTCGCGGCATTTATTGTAAGTGCCCAGCCGAACTGTAGTACAGCTCGGCGAGGAAGCATATTGAAAGAATTTTTACTTGCAGGTATGTTAACGGGCATACGAGGAGGAGATGCCCGCGTCTGCGCAGCGATTCTTGCAAGACCTCTCACAACTGCACGAGCGAGCTCGGCAGGTGATGCAGGGCGTGGCTCAGGCCTTGTGTCCATCAAGCTTCCTGCCGAAGGGTATGGAGGAGCTTGTGGATATGCTTCGAGGAGCACGGCGGCGCTTCCGATTGTGGAAGATGTCAGCCTGCTGACAAGGTGCAAGAGAAGCCTGGGCTATGGTGAAGACGCGCTTCACCAAGTTGGACCCGAACCATATGGCCGAAGTCGGACCGGCGGGGCCGGATGGGCAAGAAATTCCCGTGAGTCTGGTGTATGACCAGGTGGCATTAGCCGCAAAGTATTCCCAACAGGATTGTAAGCTAGATAGCCTGTTGGATGGTATAGAGGAGGAATATAGTCAGTCCAAGTGACTGTGTAATTCAATGGGCATAAGTAGTCCCTAGCCGGATTAAAATCATTTGTCTTGGCGGACCTTTTCGCTTCAGCCCCCGGATCCGATAGTCCGGTGTATCCGAATACCCGCCGATTATGCGAAGTGGTATGCATGGAAACCAGGCGTAGGGGTCATAAGTGCTTGAGCAGACAAGTACCCAACTAGTTATGTTATATTACATGGATAGTAAGAAACACCTTCCGGGGAGAATAGTTCCGTTAGGGGTTCCTTTCCACAGATGCAGCGTCGGCGATGCACATGTCCGGACTGCGAACAAGGACACAGGATACAAAACTTCTGGGGATTTACGTTATAATAAACGAATACATCTTTTGTTCACCGACCGAATATTCCCTTAAGGACGCTAGCTTTCGGCTTCACCCAGTCTGAGGTACACATCCGGCTGAACCGACAAAGAATAATCGCAGAGGTGCTCCCCTTATGCCCTAGCCGAATTAACGGGAACGTAGGGCATAAACACAAGAGCCAGGCAACCCAGCTTGGCCACATCTTAAGTCACATCGATGCATATAATGGTGAAGAAAAGGCACATATGGAAAAAGAATGCATATGTGATGGGCAAAAAGACATTAAAGTAATTATGTTTAGCTTCCGTGTGGGAAGCCCCCAAGTATTGCTTACACACATAGTGCGGCCGGAGTGATCCGGGCGTCCGTACTGTATTAAGGATTTTGTGTGAAGAGGAAAAAATGTCAAGAAAGGAAAAGGGAGGGAGCATAATTAAAAGAGGAGGGGGTAAGGAGACGAACACTGAGTTCGGCGCTAGGCGTAGAATCTCCGGAGTCTGGCCGTGTTCCATGGGTTCGACTCTAGTCTGTTATCGGATGCATTACATAAGCGGTACGCTCCTCCGGTGAGAACTTTATCAATGACGAAGGGACATTCCCACTTAGGTTTGAGCTTGTCCTTCTTCTTCTCCGGTAGGCGTAGAACGAGTTCGCCAATATTATAAGTTTTGGCTCGCACTTCTCTGCTTTGGTACCGTCGAGCCTGCTACTGATAGAATGTGGAGTGGGCTTTTGCGACGTCACGCTCCTCCTCCAGGGCATCCAAGTTATCCTGTCGATCTAACTCGGCTTCCTTCTCTTCGTACATGCGTACGCGAGGCGAATCATGTATTATGTCACAGGGTAGTACTACTTCCGCGTACACCATAAAAATGGTGTATACCGGTGGTGCGATTCGGCGTGGTCCGCAGCCCCCGTGAGTACGGGCGTCGAAGCTCTTCGACCCAAAGGCGTGTCTCGACTGCCAAGGATCGCACTAGTCTGGGTTTGATGCCGCTCATGATGAGACCGTTTGCCCGTTCGACCTGGTCGTTTGTTTGGGGATGGTAGACGGATGCGTAGTCGAGCTTAATGCCCATTTTGCCGCACCAAGTTTTCACTTCATCGGTTGTGAAGTTTGAGCCATTATCAGTGATGATGATGTGGGGGATGCCGTATCGGTGTACGACCCCAGATATGAAGTCTATTACCGGTCCGGATTCGGCCGTTTTGACTGGTTTGGCTTCTATCCATTTGGTGAACTTGTCCACCATGACCAATAAGTATTTTTTTATGGCTTCCCCCTTTAAGAGGTTCGACCATATCCAGCCCCCAGACCGCGAAGGGCCAAGTTATGGGGATTGTTTGGAGAGCGGTAGGGGGCATATGACTCTGATTGGCAAAGAGCTAGCAACCGACGAAATGTTGGACAAGGTCCTGTGCGTCTGCTCGGGCCGTCGGCCAATAGAAGCATGTACGGAAGGCCTTGCTGACTAGTGCTCGAGCCGCGGCGTGGTGCCCTTGATCCGGCATGGATTTCAGCCAAGAGCTGCCGCCCTTTCTCTTCGGAGATGCACCTTTGGAGCACTCCGGTCGCACTTTTCTTATAGAGTTCCCCTTCATGGACTTTGTAAGCTTTAGAACGCCGAACGATGCAACATGCTTCATTTTGGTCTTTGGGGCACTCCTGCCTATTGAGGTAGGCCAAGAAAGGCTCAGTCCACGGGGCGATTACATCCATGATTTCATGGGCCGAAGATGTTATTTCGTGGGTGGAGCCTCCGATTATGTCTGATAGTTCGGAATCTGTAGGTGTACTCGGATCCGTGCTAGTATTGCCGGACTCCCCTTCCCATACTATGGATGGCTTGAACAGCCTTTCCAGGAATATGTTAGGTGGGACGGGGTCGCGTTTAGCGCCGATGCGGGCGAGGACATCCGCCACTTGATTGTTTTCTCGAGCCACATGGTGGAATTCGAGCCCCTCGAACCGAGCTGACATTTTGAGGACGGCATTACGGTAGGCCGCCATTTTAGGATCCTTGGCATCAAAGTCTACGTTTATTTGTGATATTGCAAGGTTTGAATCCCCGCACACTTCTAGGCGTTGAATGCCCATAGAGACTGCCATCCGAAGACCGTGCAACAGAGCCTCATATTCGGCTGCATTGTTGGAGTCTATGTATAATATTTGGAGGACATACTGGACCATGTCTCCGGTGGGAGATGTCAGGACTACACCTGCTCCCAATCCGGCCAGCATTTTAGAGCCGTCGAAGTGCATGATCCAGTTAGAGTACGCGTCGTACTCTTTACGGAGTTTGGCTTCTGTCCATTCGGCGATAAAGTCAGCCAGTACTTGCGACTTGATGGCCCGCCGTGGTTTGTATGTTATGTCGAACGGAAGGAGCTCGATGGCCCATTTAGCAATCTGGCCCGTAGCATCGCGGTTATTTATTATGTCAATGAGTGGTACTTTGGAGGCCACTGTAATCGAACACTCTTGAAAGTAGTGTCGTAGCTTCCGGGATGCCATGAAGACCGCGTATGCTCTTTTTTGATAGTGTGGGTATCGGGATTTGCATGGGGTGAGGACCGTGGATACGTAATAAACCGGCTTCGGAGCGGGAATTTGTATTAAATCGACCTCTCGTTCGACGACGAGCACTGCGCTTACCACTTGATGTGTTGCCGCTATGTACAGTAGCATAGGTTCGCCA
Source organism: Aegilops bicornis (assembly GCA_021605145.1). Classification (NCBI taxonomy): domain Eukaryota; kingdom Viridiplantae; phylum Streptophyta; class Magnoliopsida; order Poales; family Poaceae; genus Aegilops; species Aegilops bicornis. The sequence goes on from CM038672.1 coordinate 576,683,021, forward strand.
GTATTCGGCGCTGTTAGGACTGGATTAGTGGCCAATAAGGTCTTTATTTCGTCCAGTCCGGCCGCGGCTGCATCCGTCCACACGAAGTGTTCGGTGCGCCGAAGAAGGCGGTAAAGAGGTAATGCCTTTTCTCCTAACCTGGAGATAAAGCGGCTTAAAGCAGCCACGCATCCAGCTAGTTTCTGGATGTGCTTGAGGTCTGTTGGTATAGCCAACTGCGACAGAGCTCGGATTTTTGCTGGATTCGCTTCAATTCCTCTATTGGAAACAATGAAGCCCAGCAGTTTCCCGGAGGGGACGCCGAAAACGCATTTTTCCGGGTTCAGTTTGATGTCGTACGTTCAGAGGTTATCGAATGTAAGCCTCAAGTCGTCTATTAGGGTTTCGACGTGTCTTGTTTTTATGACCACGTCGTCCACGTATGCCTCCACTGTTTTGCCAATTTGTTTTTCCAGGCATGTTTGAATCATGCGTTGATAGGTGGCGCCGGCATTTTTAAGCCCGAAAGGCATAGTGTTGAAGCAGAAAGGACCATATGGCGTTATGAAAGTTGTTGCAGCTTGGTCGGACTCTGCCATCTTTATTTGATGGTATCCGGAGTATGCGTCGAGGAAACACAATGAGTCGTGTCTCCGCTGTGGCATCGATGATTTGGTCGATGCGAGGGAGGGGGACGGGATCCTTGGGGCAGGCCTTATTGAGGTCTTTGAAGTCGACACATAGGCGCCAGGATTTGTCCCTCTTTGGTACCATTACCAGATTTGCCAGCCAATCCGGATGCTTGATATCTCTGATGAATCCGGCCTCGAGTAGTTTGGCTAGCTCTTCCCCCATGGCTTGTCGTTTGGGCCCTGAAAATCGCCTTAGAGTCTGCTTGACAGGTTTGTATCCTTTTAGTATATTGAGGCTGTGTTCGGCCAGTCTGCGTGGGATGCCCGGCATATCCGAAGGGTGCCAGGCGAAAATGTCCCCATTCTCGCGTAAAAAGTCTCGCAGTGCGACGTCCGTTGCGGGGCTCAACTGTGTCCTGATGGAAGTTGTCTTCATGGGGTCCGTTGGATGGACCTGAAATTTGACTATCTCGTCTGCGAGTTTGAATGAGGTGGACTTGGGTCGCTTGTCGAGTATCACGTCGTCCCTGTCCACGGCGGCACGCAGCGTTGTTAGTTCTTCGGTTGCTAAGGCTTCGAATAATGCTTCCAGGGCTAGTGCTGTGGTTTTGTTTTCGGCGCGAAGTGCGACGTCCGGATCACTGGCTAGAGTGATGATTCCATTGGGTCCGGGCATTTTAAGCTTCATGTACCCGTAATGGGGTATAGCTTGAAAGCTTGTAAGAGCATCCCGTCCTAAAAGGGCGTGGTATCCGCTGCTGAAAGGAGCCACTTGGAATGTAATTTTTTCGGACCTGTAATTCTCCGGGGTGCCGAATACCACATCGAGTGTGATTTTTCCCGCACACCGCGCTTCCCGACTAGGGATAATTCCCCTGAAAGTTGTGCCACTTTGTTCAATGCGGCTTTTATCAATTTCCATTTTGTTGAGTGTTTCTTCGTAGATCAAGTTTAATCCGCTTCCGCCGTCCATGAGTACTTTAGTGAGCCGAAAGCCGTCCATGATTGGGCTAAAGACCAGAGCGGCTGGTGCTCGGACAGTCTGGAATCGGGGTTCATCACCGGCATTGGAAGTTATAGCAGTGTCGTTCCACGGGTTTATTTTTGCCACACGGCAGATTTCAGCGGAGCTTCGATGAGCTCGCTTGCGCCTATTGTTTGAGGCAAAAGTCTCGAAGATTATTAGTACCTTATTGTGTTCGTTGGCAGGATGTTGTTCTGCTTTATGGCTTACAAGAAGATCCTCGCCACTTTTTGCAACCTGCCGTAGTATCCAACATGCCCTAAGGCTATGACTTGGTGTTGTGTCCGGCGTACTGTGGAGTTTACATGGCCCATTGAGCCATTCTTCCAATACGGTTCCACGCCCTGGGGTGGGCTTTGGTTTCTTGGGGATTGGATCAGCCGACATACGAGACTTTGCCCGTTTAGCTCGGACAAAGGTTTTGGTGAGAGCCGGACTATCCCAAAATGCTATTTGGGTTTTCCAGGTGCTTTCCATCGCACAGTACTTCTGTACTATGGTTGCCAAGTCAGCAAAGTGTACTATGTCACGGCGACTTATATCATTAAGGATTCCTTTGTTCGTGCAGTTTTTGCAGAAAAGTGAGACTGCGTCCTCCTCACGATAGTCCTTGACCTTATTTAGCACAAGGAGGAATCTGGCCCAGTAGCGATGTACTGTCTCCTGGGGCTCTTGTCTGATATGGGAGAGACGGTTTAAGTCCGGGTGGGTGGGGTTAGCTGAATCCGGATTCTGATCCGATCTAGCGCCCAGGGGCATGGGAGCTTTCGAGTTTGACAACTCGGGATCCGGGGTGCTCCCCAACTTTTCCTGCCCAATACTCGATTCTAAGTCCGGGACCTGTACCATGTCTTCCCTTGAGCAGGTATCCGGCTCAGGGAGTTCGGTGATCCGGACATAATTCGTCCTCAAAATAGAGGGGTAATCCGTGTGTGGTTCCTCCACTACCGCTATCTCATGGGTGGCCGGCGGGGATTTAATGTCACTTTGGTCGGGTTTAAGCCCGATCTGGTCATAGTCGATAGTGACTCCCAAAGCGGCGATGCGATCCAAGAGCTCATTAAGGGAGGAGAGCTCCATCAGATCCATCTGTTCGGCGAGTTCCGAATTGACGTGGAGGTTATGCGTGATGACCCGAGAGGTCATCGTCAGTGTGACAGCCGACGAGGCAGCCATGATGAAGCCGCCTAGTCGGAGAGTTTGGCCTAAAGCCATCGCTCACCCAGAGGTGATGTTGTCCTTGACAACGAGACGGGCCATCGAGCCCTGCGGCGACGACATAGAGGAACTCTCAATGAAAGCACCAATGTCGGTGTCAAAACCGGCGGATCTCGGGTAGGGGGTCCCGATATGTGCGTCTTAGGCTGATGGTTACATAAAGCAAGGGACACAATGTTTACCCAGGTTCGGGCCCTCTCGATGGAGGTAAAACCCTACTTCTGCTTGATTAATATTGAAGATACGAGTAGTACAAGAGTAGATCTACCACGAGATCGTAGAGGCTAAACCCTAGAAGCTAGCCTATGATGATTATGATTGTGATCGGCCTTCTAAGGACCAACCTCTCCGGTTTATATAGACACCGGAGAGGGCTAGGGTTTACATGGAGTCGGTTACAAGGAAGGAAATATATTATCCGGATCGCCAAGCTTGTCTTCCACGCAAAGGAGAGTCCCATCCGGACACGGGACGGAGTCTTGAGTCTTGTATCTTCACGCCCCAATAGTCCGGACAAAGTATATAGTCCGGCTGTCCGGATACCCCCTAATCCAGGACTCCCTCAAGGGGGCCTCCCCAAAGTCGGTTTGGGATGCAAGGAAGAGTCCTCCTCATTTTTCAATACGAAATGCTAAGATTCCAAGTGTTTGTAGAAATGCCACGAACCTCGGCGTGTGGCCCAGGGCCAGACGGCAGGGACCCAGACGTCTGGTCCGTGACCTCCGCAAAAACTCCTTTTGCACTGACCTAAAGCCTCGTGGGGATCACCCCTTGGCACATCCAATGTGTCCTCGCACGAGGGACCCTTTTGGATTTATCCGGAGGGTTCTGTAACCTTCTGGACATCTGAAACTCTTTCGGAACTCTCTCGAAATTATTTATCATGTTCCTAGAGCTATTCTGGAAATATTTTCTCATAACTCTCACTCCACTAATACTCAGCAGATCATGATTCATTTAAGCTCGTGACCTTTTAGTTCGGTGAAATATAGACATGAACAAAACCCCTTCCGTTCAATGACCAATAGCGGAACCATGGACATCCATATTGATCCCTATGAATACATGAATGACATTGGAGTGAACCTTTGGTTATCATGTGCTATTCCCTTTACTTCACGATACTTTACAAAACCCGAGTTGAGATATATCGGTATCCTCTTGAGTCATACACATGCTCACTATACCGGTCTCCTCACTATCGGTTTTGTTATTCTTTCTCATTGACATGTTCCGTCATCCCTGTGATATTGTCACCCGTGTCTAGCCAGACGATGATGGATATCATCACACCCAGAGAGCTTTAAGAATATCTCTCCATCATTATAGGAGTAAATTCCACTCTGGAGGTATCTAGTCATTGTCAAACTTTCCGATGAACATGTAAGTTGTTGTTATGATCACCATGTTATAGATGATGTTTGAGCTACCCTGAAGTTTATCATACGGTAAGAAGTGACTACGATACTCTCATGGTCTAAGGAACTAATTCACATGCTAACACTTTGTGTTATAACAATTGAATTCTGACAATATTATCTCGAAGTATAACAAACAAGTATAGGTCAATTCAATATGATCATTCTTCTAATGTCATACTCTCAATGTTGTTTTAGGACTATTGTTACCTTAAGGACATCCTAAGATCCCGAAAACATGATCACTAACAACACCTGAGATGGTCTTAGAGGCGAGACTAGAAATTTTATTTTTACCGTTTGTCATTCCACATATTCATATGAGTTTTCCACTGAATCGCATATTCCAGGATCATAGCAGTTATAGCATAGAATATAAACTCTTAATTATAAATATATAAATATAATAATACAATATTATTGCCTCTAGGGCATATTCTCCACAATGGGAGGATGTTATTCCATAGCACTAATGACGGCATCGCCTTGCAACCAACGACCAGACACCTAAACTGAGTCCCGCCTAGAGTTTGGGTGACCAAATACGACCAATCCCAAACAAGGGCCCCCATCTCACATGTACCAGAAGGCACCCACCAACCTCGTAGACTCGGAAAACAACCCGCGTCGCTCTCGCGAGTGGCATCGGACGAACCCAAGCCTCGAGCCCTGCGACCGCCTCCTCCAACCTCCCTTCCCCTGCTGTCTCCAGGCAAAGCCCAGTGGTCGTTGGCGGTGGTGGGGTTCCTGTTCCCCTCTTGGCGTGTGGCGGCACTGCGAGATGTGGCAGCGTGGCGGGGCGTGGCGTTGGTGTGGGGTTGGGCGGTGATACGTCTCCAACATATCTGTAATTTTTTATTGCTCCATGCTACTTTATCTATTGTTTTGGACTATAATGGGCTTTATTTTCCATTTTTATATTACTTTTGGGACTAACCTATTGACCGGAGGCCAAGCCCAAATTGCTGTTTTTTACCTTTTTCAGTGTTTGGAAGAAACATAATATCAAACGGAGTCCAAACGGAATGAAACCTTCGGAAACGTGATTTTCTCACCGAACGTGATCCAGGAGACTTGGACCCTACGCCAAGGAACATCGGAGGCGGTCACGAGGGTGGGGGCGCGCCCCCTGCCTCGTGGGCCCCCTGATGCTCCACTGACGTACTCCTTCCTCCTATATATACCTATGTACCCCCAAACGATCAGAACAGGAGCCAAAAACCTAATTCCACCGCCGCAACTTCCTGTATCCACGAGATCCCATATTGGGGCTCGTTAGGAGCTCATGGGGGGCATCCACCACGGAGGGCTTCTACATAAACACCATAGCCTCTCCGATGAAGTGTGAGTAGTTTACTTCAGACCTTGGTCCATAGCTAGTAGCTAGATGGCTTCTTCTCTTTTGGATCTCAATACAATGTTCTCCCCTCTCTCGTGGAGATCTATTTGATGTAATCTTCTTTTTGCGGTGTGTTTGTTGAGACCGATGAATTGTGGGTTTATGATCCAGCTTATCTATGAATAATATTTGAATCTTCTCTGAATTCTTTTATGTATGATTGGGTTATCTTTGCAAGTCTCTTCGAATTATCCGTTTGGTTTGGCCAACTAGATTGGTAGTTATTGCAATGGGAGAAGTGCATAGCTTTGGGTTCAATCTTGCGGTGTCCTTACCCAGTGACTGAAAGGGTTGCAAGGCACGTATTGTATTGTTGCCATCGAGGATAACAAGATGGGGTATTTATCATATTGCATGAATTTATTCCTCTACATCATGCCATCTTGCTTAAGGCGTTACTCTGTTTTTAACTTAATACTCTAGATGCATGCTGGATAGCGGTCGATGAGTGAAGTAATAGTAGTAGATACAAAATCGTTTCGATCTACTTGTCTCGGACGTGATGCCTATATACATGATCATACCTAGATATACTCATAACTATGCTCAATTACATCAATTGCTCAACGGTAATTTGTTCACCCACCGTAGAATACTTATGCTCTTGAGAGAAGCCACTAGTGAAACCTATGGCCCCCGGGTCTATTCTCATCATATCAATCTCCATCACTTTTATACTTGCCTTGTTTTTTACTTTGCCTTTTACTTTTCACTTTGCATCTCTATACCAAAAATACCAAAAATATTATCTCTATCAGATCTCACTCTCGTAAGTGACCGTGAAGGGATTGACAACCCCTAATCGCGTTGGTTACGAGTAGCTATCGTTTTGTGCAGGTACGAGGGACTTGTGTGTGGCCTCCTCTTTGGATTGATACCTTGGTTCTCAAAAACTGAGGGAAATACTTACGCTACTCTGCTGCATCATCCTCTCCTCTTCGGGGAAAACCAACGCAAGCTCAAGACATAGCAAGAAGGATTTCTGGCGCCGTTGCCGAGGAGTCTATGCAAAAGTCAACATACCAAGTACCCATCACAATCTCTATCTCTCGCATTACATTATTTGCCATTTGCCTCTCATTTTCCTCTCGCCCATGTCAGTGTCAAAACCGGCGGATCTCGGGTAGGGGGTCCCGAACTGTGCGTCTAGGCGGATGGTAACAGAAGACAAGGGATACGATGTTTTTACCCAGGTTTGGGCCCTCTCGATGGAGGTAATACCCTACTCCTGCTTGATTGATATTGATGATATGGGTAGTACAAGAGTAGATCTACCATGAGATCAGAGAGGCTAAACCCTAGAAGCTAGCCTATGGTATGATTGTTGTTCGTCCTACGGACTAAAACCCTTCGGTTTATATAGACACCGAATAGGGTTAGGGTTACACAGAGTCGGTTACAATGGAAGGAGATCTACATATCCGTATCGCCAAGCTTGCCTTCCACACCAAGGAAAGTCCTATCCGGACAAGGGACGAAGTCTTCAATCTTGTATCTTCATAGTCTAGGAGTCCGGCCAAAGATGATAGTTCGGCTATCCGGACACCCCCTAGTCCAGGACTCCCTCAAGAGTCTCGAACCAGGCTTCAATGACGCATTTAGTCCGGCGCGCATATTGTATTCGGCATTGCAAGGCGGGTTCCTCCTCCGAATACTTCGTAGAAGATTTTGAACACAAGGATAGTGTCCGGCTCTGCAAAACAAGTTCCACATACTACTATAGAGAGAATAACTTTTGCACAGATCTGCTGACGTATTCCGCGGCGTGACATCACACCACGGCCAGGCCTTTATACGAATCGTTTTTACTGTTCCACCTCAGCGCATTTAGCGAGGCGGTTTCCTTGGCACGTCTTATCAAAGCGGAGATCGTGCCCCCTTATTCTGGGTTTCTCATCAATACGGACGTGGGTAACCCATCCGGGCCATTGATTACGGCGCTTGGGAGATAAGCGAGCTTTACCAGGCTGGCGGGGGACGCATAGCTTCGTCCGTCCATATAAGGGGATAAGGATCCACCTTTTCACCTACGCCTTCTTCCTCCTTTGCTCATCCATTTCACAAGACTCGAGCTCCAGCGCCCAAGTCCGCACACCCCACCTCAACCTTCTCCAACTATGTCCGGAGCGGGAGGCGGTGGATGGCCTCCTCCGTCACGGAGGGCACATCAAAAGCTGCGGAAGGCGGATACTTGTCCAAAGAACATCGCAAGACCGGCTACTCCGACGAGGGGCAGCTCATTCCAACCCCAGGCCCCATGAGAGGGTGGTGTTTCTCACCCACTTCCTCCGCTGGACTAGGTTTTCCACTTCACCCATTTGTCCGGGGCTCATGTTCTACTACGGCACGGACTTCCACGATCTGGCCCCAATTTCATCCTCAACATCTCGGCGTTCCTCGTCAGGTGTGCGAGGCTTTCCTCTGCATCCAGCCCCACTTCGCTTATGGTGAAGATCTTCAATGTCAAGTCAAGGTAGTGGGCAGCCGCCAAGCGGAGTCGGAGGTGCCATGGTTGGCAAGATGGCCAAAGTCCTATGGCTCGAGGGCTCCTTTGTGGAGACCATAAAGGGGTGGCAATCGGGGTGGTTCTACATCACCGAGCCGCGACTCTCAATGGGCGGCCCCAATTCGATCTGGCCTCCCCACGGCTCATATCATGGAAAGAGACGGGCCTGTCGTGGGGGTGATTCGGACGAGCTATCCGGACTCCAAACCTGCGTCCGAAACTGGCGGACAAGAATCTCGTGCTTGTCAACGTTATCCGGTGATGCTCATCCGCCGGATTCTCCCATGCCAACAACGGGCCTTCAAATTGTGGGAGTTCGATCCGACAAAGACCCAACTCTTAGAAGGCTCTTCGACACTACGCACGAAGATGCCCGGAAGGTGCTGTTCAAGGCGCCGAGGCTCCCACATCCGCTATCGAAGATCGCGGATTCAGCTCGCAGCGTCAAGCCAGCGAGGTAAGTTATTTTACCCTTTATGGGACTCTTTTTTCATAGTTTGACTCTATGCGGGATCTAAAACTCCCTAACCTTTGACAGGACTGGCTAAAGATGTCCGGACAGATTAACTGTCTGGCCCCTTTGCCAGAAGACCCAGCGGATGCCCGATTGACGGGGCTGCTGGCTCCGGAACCTCACGTGGTGCCGGAGAAGAAGGCCAAGAAGAAGGCCACGGGAACTCGAAGGAGCTCCCGGCGCCAGTCTTTGTCGGACTCACCGCCCGACAACTCGAGGCGGAATCCTCCTCCGAGGAAGAGAAGGAGGAAAAAGCCTCTCCCAATGAAGAGAAGAAAAAGGATGTCCGCCTGACCGGGAGGCCGGAGGGTCCAAGAAAGGAAGGACCCTTCCTCCGGACTTCTCTACCAACACCGACAGCGACGAGGAGGAGTGGCCAACAAGGGCCAAGCCTCTGGCGAGATCGTAAGTGTCCGGACTCCGGAATAGTTCATGACTTTTTATTTGTCGCATAGTGTCTTCTAACGCCGAATATGACCATGTAGCCCGCCCAAGGACGAGCTTGCCGCTTCGAAGCGGCTCCTGGGCTCGTCGGATGTGAATAGTACTTCACTTCCGATCGCCTCCTCTCCTCGTGGTCGCCGACGACACCGCGGTGAAGTCCCAAAAGTGGCCCAGCCAGAGGAGGTGGTCTGGAGGCGCCAAGAAGGCGACCTCCCGGACCCCGGGTGCAAAGGGGCGAAACCCGGAGGGCTCTAAGTCCGGCCTGCGGGACTCGCATCTGGAACCTTTAGTGGTTCGAAGTCCGCAAGCGGCCCCTTTGTAAGAAGGGTAAGACTACGACGCCCGGTGACCTCCGTCCATCCGGAGGCACCGGATAGCTTCGGAGGCGCTTAAAGGCGCCTCCATCGACGAGGAGCACCGCCTTTATTATGAGTGTGGTGATCCAGAAGTCGATCCGCCAAGAGCGGGCTGGTGAAGCCTGTACCAGCCTTCTAACGGGCTTTGAGGTAAGTTTAGAATATGTAAAAATATTACCGCATAGACGGTAGCCCTCGATGCTTAGTTCGGTGTCTGGAAAGAAAAGCCGGACTAAGGATCTAAAAAGATATACGCAGGAGTCGACATAAGTATGTCAATATGCGAATGCAGGCTGCGCTTGACCTCTGCGCCAAGACCGCTGGAGGTCAATGCATTGAAGCAGAGCCTCGAGCGGTCCGAGAACGAGCTAGGCCTTGCCAAGAAGCAGCTCGAGGACAGGGGAGGTAAGAAATACCTTATTAAAGAAATACCTTATAGAAAGGATTCGGTTGCAAAAATGGACAGGAATGACGTGGGTATTGTAGGGGCCACGAACGAGGTGGCGACCTCAAGGAAGCGGTGTCCGCGGCTGAAAGCAAAGCGGCATGAGCGCACCGAGCGAGAGAAGCAGGAGGAGCGGGTGGCGGAGGTGCGGCAAGAGCTCCGTGCTCTCGTGGAAAAACACGAGAGTTTGGAGCTTGACTCGAAGACTCGAGAGTCCGAGCTTGCCTCGGCTCTTGAGAGTGCCAAAGCCGCTAAGGCCGAAGCCCAAAAAGCCCACCAAGAAATTGAATCATTAAAGAAGATAGCGGCGGGTAAGGCATTCTTTATGCAAAGCAAGCATGTGAAAGTGAATTATCTATTACTTACCCGGATTCGGAGCTCTCCAGGAGCATTCGCAGATCTGCCCTCAGAGGTGTGCCCGATCCGCCGCTGGTTTCTACCGCGCCAAGGTGGGAGCTCGACGAAGAAGGTGTTCGTCTCAAGATGTCCGAGGCCGAACGTCCGGTGCCCCTGAGCGACCAGCTGAAGCAGTTGGTCGAGCTCCACAAGGTCGCCGAACAGGCCATGAAGAGCCTCATAGTTCGGCTGTGGCCATTGGAAGCCATGCCTAGGAGCTACTTCGGGCTAGTGCAGCGGCTGGTGGATGCCTGTCCATGGATTGAAGTCATCAAGCACTCCGTATGCATTGAAGGTGCCCGTCGGGCCCTTGCCCGTGCTAAAGTGCACTGGGGCAAGCTGGATGCGGAGAAGCTTGTGACGGACGGGCCACCGAAGGGCAAGGAGCATCGCATAAGCCGAAATGTACTATGAGGGCGTCCTGAAGGGTGCCCGCCGTATAGCGAATGAGTGCTCCAAAGAAGTAATTTTTGAATAGACTCGCATTTGTTATCCTGTACGCTGAAAAATTGTTCATATGCGCTAAGCAACGCTCGTTAATTTAAATATTACCTTCTGTGCGGCCGTTTATCAAATTTGAGAGATGGCAAGTCGTTGGCTTCAGCCCCCATGCCACGAGTGTTGGGGTGTTCGGGATAAACTTGAGCGCTCTTGTTCCCATTCTTGGGTCCGTCGAGGGAGGCGCTCAATGCAACGAACAAGGCAACCGGACTTATAGTGATTGAACACTCTCACTTAGCCATAGAATTCTATAATTTTAAATTTCGTGAAGCCCCTAGTATTCGAAGACCGAGTTCGGGCGCTATCCATGCCTTGGCCGGACAATGCAGACTCCTCGCTCTAAGCAGCATAAGTCTTTAGGGACCCGGAAAAAACCTCTCTAACAGCGACTGGCTCTCGCCCTATCATGACGGTCATTTTTAGCTTTCTCCACTGAGGTGCTCAACCCAGCTCAACCGGGGCACAATCGCAGTGGTTCTCCGAGCGCTACCTTAGCCGATAATACGGAACATAAGGTACCAAAACATGGGAGCCGGGCAAACCCAACTATTGACCCAAGACATGATTCGGAGCCGATGCATATAATGCTATAAGTTCGGGGTGCCGCACTTGTGAAAGTGTTCGGACTTATCACACCATACTTTTGGGGTACTTAAGCCCCTGGTGTATTGGCCATACCAAAGTGTACGGGTGCAACATGTCATGAAATGAACATATATGTAGATAAAGAAAGGAATGCAATAATAGGCAAAAGCTATGTACTGTTTATTCAAAAAGGTACTGCAATGGAAGCAGGATGATACGAATAGTGCGATAAGCAAGGGATGTGACTATTTAACATGTCCCCCTCCAGGGGTAAGCTGCGGGATGGTATGTAAAACAGGTATAATGCTCGTAGTAGAGACCACCTGGACACTCGGCGAGCTTCTGTTTCCCTGGCTGTTGCATCGTGAGTTCGGCAATTCTAGTGCGGACAGGATTTCTGAAAACGGAGTCCTGAAAGTAAGAAAAAGAAGAAAGAAAAGAATGACACAATTGGGAGCCCACAGTGCGGTTGAGCCGCGTGCAGGCGATGTCGTGGTCGTGCCCCTCCTTGGGCCCATGGTATTTCCAGAGCGTAGTTATGTGCGCGCGTAATCGCTTCGCTGTTTCGCGAGGGCTGGGGTTGGGGCGGATTACTGGCGATGCTCGGATCGTGCGGGCGGTCTTGTTGTAGGTTACTCCGCGCGCTGACGGTGTCCGATTGTTTATTGACCGGACTGGAGAATTGCCTTAAGAGGCTGTTCTGCACTTCCGCCGCGAGAGCCGCCGTGTGCTCCTCCGTTCGGAGAGAGCGTTCGGTGTTTCCATTGACCGTGATTACTCCTCGAGGGCCTGGCATCTTGAGCTTGAGGTATGCGTAGTGCGGCACCGCTTTGAACTTTGCAAATGCGGTTTGTCCAAGCAGTGCGTGATAGCCGCTGCGGAATGGGACTATGTCGAAGATTAACTCTTTGCTTCGGAAGTTATCCGGGGATCCGAAGACCACTTCGAGTGTAACTGAGCCTGTACAATTGGCCTCTACACCTGGTATTACGCCTTTAAAGGTCGTCTTTGTGGGTTTAATCCTTGAGGGGTCTATGCCCATTTTGCGCATTGTATCCTGATAAAGCAGGTTCAGTTGCTACCGCCGTCCATCGGGACTACGGTGAGGTGAAATCCGTCAATAATTGGGTCAAGAACCAATGCGGCGAAACCGCCGTGACGGATGCTAGTGGGGTGGTCCCTTCGATCGAAGGTGATCGGGCAGGAAGACCATGGGTTGAACTTCGGGGCGAACGGCTCCATCGTGTATACGTCCCTTAGTGCGCGTTTCCGCTCCCTTTTGGGTATGTGGGTTGCGTATATCATGTTCACCGTCCGCAGTTGTGTGGGAAAGCCATTCTGTCCTCTATTGTTCGGCGGCCGAGGCTCTTCCTCGTCATCGCTACGCAGCCCCTTGTCGTTGTTTTCGGCGCTTAGCTTGCCTGCTTGCTTGAACACCCAACAATCCCTGTTGGTGTGGTTGGCTGGTTTTTCGGGGGTGCCGTGTATCTGACACAAGCGATCGAGTATTCGGTCCAAGTTGGACAGGCCACGGTATTTCTTTTGAATGGCTTCTTCCACTGACCGGGTTTAGAGCCTCTAAATCTGGCATTCTTGTCGTATCTTTAGCATTATCACCGTTAACGCGGCGTTTATGCTTGTTGCGACGCCGACCTGCCATTGCTGTCCTTGGTATCCGAACTACCGTGGTGTTTGGCCAAGTTGTTGCGTCGAGCTAGCCAGCTGTCCTCTCCCGCAAAAGCGGGTCATGAGTGTGGTGAGGGCTGCCATGGATTTCGGCTTTTCCTGTCCTAGGTGCCGGGCTAGCCACTCGTCATGGATGTTGTGTTTGAAGGCTGCTAAGCGCCTCTGCATCCGCGATCGACGATCTGATTTTTCTTTGTTAGGAACCACGCCCGTAATTGTCCGGCCGATTCTTCCGGCTGCTGAATAATATGGCTAAGGTCATCGTGATCGGTGGTCGCACATATCTGCCCTGGAAGTTATCAAGGAATGCGGCTTCCAGGTCTTCCCAACAACTAATTGACTCTGCTGGCAAGCTGTTGAGCCAATGCCAGGCTGGTCCTTTAAGCTTGAGTGGGAGGTATTTGATGGCGTGTAAATCATCGCCGCGGGCCATGTGGATATGGAGGAGGTAGTCCTCGATCCAAACCGCAGGATCTGTTGTGCCATCGTATGATTCGATGTTTACGGGTTTAAAACCCTAGGGGATTTGATGATCCATTACTTCATCCGTGAAGCATAGTGGGTGTCTTGGCGCCTCTGTATTGAGCTATATCACGACGCAGCTCAAATGAGCTTTGTCTCATCGTGTTCGCCCGGCCGGAATTGCTGTATCCGGGCGTGACGGTTATCGCCACGTGTCGTGGGCGCCCACGCCGATCCGTAGATCGATCTTGTTTGCCTTGCCTTGTCCTCCAATATGTCTCGCAGGTCCGCACGTTTCCCCATGCCTTGGTACTTTTCGAGCGGCCGAGTGCGACTTGAATGGAGGGTCTAGAGGCCTCTCATCGCGACCACGGGGTGGCCGGTCGGCCGCATCATGCGCTGGTGATGTAGGTTTGGGTGCTGCATCCTCTAATTGGGGTAGCAGCCTGCGTTTGGGGTATCTCTTGGGGGGGCGTTCGAGTTCATACTCTTCGGCTGCGAGGACTTCAGTCCATCTGTCAGTTAGCAAGTCTTGGTCAGCTCTAAGCTGCTACTTCTTTTTCTTGAGGCTGCTTGCCATGGCCGTAAGCCTGCGTTTGAAACGCTCCTGTTCGGCAGGATCCTCAGGCACGACAAATTCGTCGTCGTCAAGGCTTGCCTCATCTTCGGAGGGAGGTATATAATTATCGTCCTCCTCCTCCCTGTCTGCCGCTCTATCATGAGGGCTGGCTTCTCCCTCCTCCTATGTCGAATCCTGCTGGAGGGGGTTGTCTTCGGCACTGTCCGGGGTGTTATTATCTCCCGTGCCGGAATCGCCGTTTTTACTATGGCGGGATTTTGGAGCGCCTTGACGTCGGGCGCTTGGGTTGTTTCTTGGAGGGTCATCCTCCATTGTTCCATCGCCGTTCCCATCTTTTGGGATGTCCACCATGTATATGTCGTATGACGAGGTGGCCTTCCAAAGTGCCTTTGTAGGCGCTGGTTCTTGGTCGTCTCCAAAGATCGCCGTCCATACCGTCGATGTCTTCGAGTCGAAGTCGAGCATGTCGGTTAAATCATCGGCGGTGGCTACAAAGTGGGTGGTGGGTGGGTGTTGAATTTCTTCGCCGTCCGCATCCCAACCTTCCCGACCGTAGTCCGCCAGGCTCTCCTGATAAAGAGAGAGACTTTAGTGAATTCAGGATGTTGCCAAAGGAAGAGTGCTGAAAGATGTCCGCGGCAGTGAACTCCATGACCGGCGCCCCATCGGATTCGATTGGCAGGGGCGCGGAGTGTTCGGAGTCCGGAGAGGAGTCCGTCACCTTGGAGTCACGGTCTTCGCAAAGGACAGGGATGGAGTTCGGCTCAATCGCCGTTGAGATCGTAGCCCCTGAGGCGGTGTCCAACCACTCGTCCTCGATCGGGGGAGTCGGCTCCGAGCTAAGGGTCGGAGCGGACGCAGGTGCGGCCTCCGTGGCACTGCTCGCGGGCAGAGCTAGATCGTGCCCATCAAGACAAGGCGGCGCTGCTTGGCGTGGCTTTCGAATCCGGCGAAGATCAAGTCTCCACGGATGTCGGCCGTAGTTCAAACTCCCGAATCTGACACGATGGCCAGGCGTAGCTTCGATCTGCTACAGATGGCCAAGTGAATTGGCCCGCAGTGCAAAGCCGCCGAATCTGAAGATCTGTCCGGGAGAAAAGTCTCACCCTGGACTGTGTCGTTGCTAATGATTGAAGGAGCCATCGGGCCTATAGGTGACGACACAGAGGAACTCTCAATGAAAGCACCAATGTAGGTGTCAAAACCGGCGGATCTCGGGTAGGGGGTCCCGAATGCAAGGCCTAGGCGGATGGTAACAGGAGACAAGGAACACGATGTTTTTACCTGTGTTCGGGCCCTCTCGATGGAGGTAATACCCTACTCCTGTTTGATTGATATTGATGATATGGGTAGTACAAGAGTAGATCTACCACGAGATCAGAGAGGCTAAACCCTAGAAGCTAGCCTATGGTATGATTGTTGTTCGTCCTACGGACTAAAACCCTTCGGTTTATATAGACGCCAAATAGGGTTAGGGTTACACAGAGTCGGTTACAATGGTAGGATATCTACATATCTGTATCGCCAAGCTTGCCTTCCACGCCAAGGAAAGTCCTATCCGGACAAGGTACGAAGTCTTCAATCTTGTATCTTCATAGTCTAGGAGTCCGGCCAAAGATGATAGTTCGGCTATCCGGACACCCCCTAGTCCAGGACTCCCTCACCCCACTTCACCCTTGCCATTTTATTCGCCCTCTCTTTCCCAATCTCCTCCTCTTTTTCCCTTTGCCTTTTGTTTGCTTGTGTGTTGGATTGCTTGTTTGTCGCAATGGCTCAAGATGCTACCAAATTGCGTGACTTCACCAATACCAATAATAATGATTTTCTTAGCACTCCGATTGCTCCTCTTGCTAATACTGAATCTTGTGAAATCAATACTACTTTGTTGAATCTTGTTATGAAAGATCAATTCGCCGGCCTTCATAGTGAAGATGCCGCTACTCATCTGAATAGCTTCGTTGATTTATGTGATATGCAAAAGAAAAAAAGATGTCGATAATGATGTCGTTATATTGAAGCTATTTCCTTTTTCGCTTAGGGATCGTGCTAAAGCGTGGTTTTCATCTTTGCCTAAAAATAGTATTGATTC
This sequence comes from Aegilops bicornis, assembly GCA_021605145.1. Lineage (NCBI taxonomy): Eukaryota > Viridiplantae > Streptophyta > Magnoliopsida > Poales > Poaceae > Aegilops > Aegilops bicornis. The sequence continues at coordinate 576,699,255 of CM038672.1, forward strand.
TTGGAACAAGTGCAAAAATGCTTTTATCTCTAAGTGAAAGTGCAACTATCCCTAGGTGGTTTTGGTAATTCATAACAACATATAGCTCATTGAGCTAATGCTATTCCAAGACAAATATTCCAGGAAAGCTCAATGAATGGCATGGGCATGGATGATGAAAGTGGATCCCTCAAAATATCAAGGACAAAGGATTGGCTCAAGCTCAAAAGCTCAAGACTCTACATTTTACATTTTAGTGATCCAAGATCACATTGAGTCTATAGGAAAAGCCAATACTATCAAGGAGGGATGAGGTGTTGCTTAATGAGCCTTTTGCTTCATGTGCTTAGTGATATGCTCCAAAACCCTCAACTACTTTCTCACATCCACATATGACCTAAACCCAAAGTCAATCTCGGCCCTATCGATTCTTTCTATCCGGCGCCACCGAGTTCAGATGTCTTAGCCACTGCCACAAACCCTAGGCAAATCGGTCTCACCGATTGGGATCTCGGTCTCACCGAGATGGGATTCTAATCTTTCTGTTTCCCCTTCGTAACGTTTCGGTCAAACCAAAAGAGCGAATCGGTCCCACCGAGATTACAATGTAAACTCTCTGTTTCCCTTTTGTAACATTTCGGTCTCACCGAAAAGAGCAAATCGGCCCCACCGAGTTTACCTGACCAACTCTCTGGTTAGCTAATTACCAAATTCGGTCTCACCGAGTTTGTGTAATCGGTCTCACCGAGATTACTTTGTGCCCTAACCCTAACCATATCGGTCCTACCGAGTTGCTTATCAGTCCCACTGAAAACCCTAACGGTCACTAGGTTTACTAAATCGGTCTGACCGAGTTTTATGATTCGGTCCCACCGAGTTTGGTAAATTGTGTGTAACGGTTAGATTTTGTGTGGAGGACATATACCCCTCCACCTCCTCTTCATCCGTGGAGAGAGCCATCAGAACAAACCTACACTTCCAACTTACCGCCTCGAGAGAGAACCACCTACTAATGTGTTGAGGCCAAGATATTCCATTCCAACCATATGAATCTTGATCTCTAGCCTTCCCCAAGTTGATTTGCACTCAAATCTTCTTTCCACCAGATCCAAATCCTATGAGAGAGAGTTGAGTGTTGGGGAGACTATCATTTGAAGCACAAGAGCAAGGAGTTCATCATCAACACACCATTTGTTACTTCTTGGAGAGTGGTGTCTCCTAGATTGGCTAGGTGTCACTTGGGAGCCTCCGACAAGATTGTGGAGTTGAACCAAGGAGTTTGTAAGGGCAAGGAGATCGCCTACTTCGTGAAGATCTACCGCTAGTGAGGCAAGTCCTTCGTGGGCGACGGCCATGGTGGGATACACAAGGTTGCTTCTTCGGGGACCCTTCGTGGGTGGAGCCCTCCGTGGACTCACAAGAACTGCTACCCTACGTGGGTTGAAGTCTCCATCAACGTGGATGTACGATAGCACCACCTATCGGAACCACGACAAAAACATCCGTGTCTCCAATTGCGTTTGAATTCTCCAAACCCTTCCCTTTACATTCTTGCAAGTTGCATGCTTTATTTTCCGCTGCCTATATACTCTTTGCATGCTTGCTTGAATTGCGTGATGATTGCTTGAATTGTTTAAAGATAGCTAAAATCTGCCAAAGTCTAAAATTGGGAAAAGGCATAGCTTTTAACTGGTCAAGTAGTCTAATCACCCCCCCTCTAGACATACTTCAAGGTCCTACACTAAGTATTTTCCTCCCGCTAAGGTTATCTCTCTTAGGAATGATATTATGTATTTTAAGCAACTCGATCATGAACATGTTGCACAAGCTTGGGAGAGAATGAAATTAATGATACGTAATTGTCCTACTCATGGTTTGAACTTGTGGATGATTATACAACAAAATTATGATGGATTGAATTTTGCTTCTAGAAATCTTCCAGATTCGGCCATGGGAGGCACTTTTATGGAAACCACTTTAGGAGATGCTACTAAACTCCTAGATAATATTATGGTTAATTATTCTCAATGGCACACCGAAAGATCTACTAATAAAATTGTGCATGCGATAGAAGAAATTAATGTTTTGAGTGGAAAGATGGATGAACTTATGAAATTATTTGCTACTAAGAGTGTTTCTTCTGATCCTAATGATATGCCTTTGTCTACTTTGATTGAGAATAATAATGAATCTATGGATGTGAATTCTGTTGGTAGGAATAATTTTGGTAACAACGCGTATAGAGGGAATTTCAATCCTAGGCCTTATCCTAGTAATCCTCCTAATAATTATGGAAATTCCTACAACAACTCTTATGGAAATTTTAATAAGATGTCCTCTGAATTTGAAAGTAGTGTTAAAGAGTTTATGAATTCACAAAAGAATTTTAATGCTTTGCTTGAAGAGAAATTGCTTAAAGTTGATGATTTGGCTAGGAACGTTGATAGAATTTCTCTTGAGGTTGATTCTTTAAAGCTTAGATCTATTCCTCCTAAGCATGATATCAATGAGTCTCTCAAAGCTATGAGAATTTCCATTGATGAGTGCAAATAAAGAACCGCTAGGATGTGTGCTTCCAAAGATGCCTTTATTAAAGCGTGTTCTTCTAATTCCTATGAAAATCAAGATGAAGATCTAAAAGTTATTGATGTGTCCCCTATTAAATCTTTGTTTTGCAATATGAATCTTGATGAAACTTAATATGATCTTCCTTTACCTAGAAGGCGTTCTAAGAATTCAGAGTTTTTAGATCTTGATGATGAAATTGATAAAAGTGGGATTGAAAGAAATAAAAATCTAGATGTTGCTAAACCCACTATATTGGATCTCAAGGAATTTAATTATTAAAATTGCTGTTTAATTGATTGTATTTCCTTGTTGCAAACCGTGCTAAATTCTCCTCATGCGTATAGCCAAAATAAGGCCTTTACCAAACACATTGTTGATGCCTTGATGCAATCTTATGAAGAAAAACTTGAGTTGAAAGTTTCTATCCCTAGGCAACTCTATGATGAGTGGGAACCTACTATAAAAATTAAAATTAAAGATCATGAGTTTCATGCTTTATGTGATTTGGGTGCTAGCGTCTCTACTATTCCCAAAACTTTGTGTGATTTGCTAGATTTCCGTGACTTTGATGATTGCGCTCTAAACTTGCATCTTGCGGATTCCACTATTAAAAAGCCTATGGGAAGAATTAATGATGTTCTCATTGTTGCAAATAGGAATTATGTGCCCGTAGATTTTATCGTTCTTGATATAGATTGCAATCCTTCATGTCCTATTATTCTTGGTAGACCTTTCCTTAGAACGATTGGTGCAATTATTGATATGAAGGAAGGAAATATTAGATTCCAATTTCCATTAAAGAAAGGCACGGAACACTTCCCTAGAAAAAAATTTACCATATGAATCTATTATGAGAGCCACTTATGGATTGCCTACCAAAGATGGCAATTCCTAGATCTATCCTTGCTTTTATGCCTAGCTAGGGGCGTTAAACGATAGCGCTTGTTGGGAGACAACCCAATTTTATTTTTTTGTTTTTTGTTTTTGCTTCTGTTTAGGAATAAATAATCCATCTAGCCTCTGTTTAGATGTGGTTTTATCTTTTAATTAGTGTTTGTGCCAAGTTAAACCTATTGGATCTTCTTGGATGATAGTTATTTGATCTTGCTGTAATTTCCAGAAACTTTGCGCTCAGTACCCGAATTGTTAAAAATCACCAGAACGTGATAAAATATTGATTCCAACTGCTGCTGATCAATAAACAAATTGTCCAGGTCGTCTAATTTTTGTAGAATTTGTTGAGTTCCAGAAGTTTGCGTTAGTTACAGATTACTACAGACTGTTCTGTTTTTGACATATTCTGTTTTGCGTGTGTTGTTTGCTTATTTTGATGAATATATGGCTAGTAAAATAGTTTATGATCCATATAGAAGTTGGAATACAGTAGGTTTAACACCAATATAAATAAATAATGAGTTCATTACACTACCTTAAAGTAGTCTTTTGTTTTCTTTCTCTAACGGAGCTCACGAGATTTCTATTGAGTTTTGTGTTGTGAAGTTTTCAAGTTTTGGGTGAATTCTTTTGATGGATTATGGAACAAGGAGTGGAAAGAGACTAAGCTTGGGGATTCCCATGGCACCCCCAAGATAATCCAAGGACACCAAAAAGTCAAAGCTTGGGGATGCCCCGGAGGCATCCCCTCTTTCGTCCACTTCCATCGGTAATTTACTTGGAGCTATATTTTTATTCACCAACATGATATGTGTTTGGAGCGTCTTGTATTATTTGTGTCTTTGCTTGTTAGTTTACCACAATAATCCTTGCTGTACACACCTTTTGAGAGAGCCATACATGAATTGGAATTTGATAGAATACTCTATGTGCTTCACTTATATCTTTTGAGCTTGATAGTTTTGCTCATAGTGCTTCACTTATATATTTTGAGCATGATATTTTTTGCTCTAGTGCTTCACTTAGATATTTTAGAGCACGGTGGTGGATTTGTTCTAAAGAAACTTGATCTCTCATGCTTCACTTAGATTATTTTGAGAGTCGTTCATAGCATGGTAATTTGCTTAATGTTAATATACGTGGTATTCAAGATATGTGAAACTTTCTTTTGAGTGCGTTGAATACTAAGATAAGTTTGATGCTTGATAATTGTTTTGAGATATGAAGATGGTGATATTAGAGTCATGCTAGTTGAGTAGTTGTGAATTTGAAGAATACTTGTGTTAAAGTTTGTGATTCCCATAGCATGCACGTATGGTGAATCATTATGTGATGAACTCGGAGCATGATTTATTTATTGATTGTCTTCCTTATGAGTGGCGGTCGGGGACGAGCGATGGTCTTTTACTACCAATCTATCCCCCTAGGAGCATGCGCGTAATACTTTGCTTTTATAACTTCTAGATTTTTCCAATAAGTATATGAGTTCTTTATGACCAATGTTGAGTCCATGGATTTATATGCGTAATACCGCGCACCTTTTGCCGGTATCATACACCCACTATATACCTTCCTCAAAACAGACACCATACCTACCTATCATGGCATTTCCATAGCCATTCCGAGATATACTGCCATGCAACTTTCCACCATTACGTTTATTATGACACGCTCCATCATTGTCATATTGCTAGCATGATCATGTAGATGACATCGTATTTGTGGCAAAGCCACCGTTCATAATTCTTTCATACATGTTACTCATGTTTCATTGCATATCCCGGTACATCACGGAGGCATTCATATAGAGTCATATTTTGTTCTAAGTATCGAGTTGTAATTGTTGAGTTGTAAGAAAATAAAAGTGTGATGATCATCATTATTAGAGCAATGTCCCAAGTGAGGAAAGGATGATGGAGACTATGATTCCCCCACAAGTCGGGATGAGACTCCGGACGAAAAATAAAAAAATAAAAAAAAGAGGCCATAAAAAATAGAAAAGGCCCAAATAAAAAATGAGAGAAAAAGAGAGAAGGGACAATGTTACTATCCTTTTACCACACTTGTGCTTCAAAGTAGCACCATGATCTTCATGATAGAGAGTCTCTCATTTTGTCACTTTCATATACTAGTGGGAAATTTTCATTATAGAACTTGGCTTGTATATTCCAATGATGGGCTTCCTCAAATGCCCTAGGTCTTCGTGAGCAAGCGAGTTGGACGCACACCCACTTAGTTTCTTTTGTTGAGCTTTCATATACTTATAGCTCTAGTGCATCACAATCCCTTATCTCTCGCATTACATTATTTGCCATTTACCTCTCATTTTCCTCTCCCCCACTTCACCCTTGCCGTTTTATTCGCCCCCTCTTTTCCGTTCGCCTTTATGTCTTTCTTGGCTCGTTTTCTCGCTTGGTTGAAATAGTTGAGTATTTATTCCTAAACAGAGAAGCTAATATCTGTGGATCCTCATCCGCTTGCCACTCTTTTAAGGAGATCCAATTATGATGGACCAATTCCTAGTGATTTGGATGCACTAGATTATCTTTATAAGCTTTTTCCTGAGATCCGTAAATCTGAAAATTGTGATGAAGTGCTTCACGATAGATCTTTGAATAAAAAGCATGATTGCAATGATTTTATTATAAATTCTATTGATGTAAATTATTCTAATAATATGCAAAACCCTAAGCTTGGGGATGCTAGTTTTGCTATGTCCAATAGTCATGATTGGGGAGATTCTTCTTATGATCTTGAAAATTTATTTAAGCCCCATGATGAATATATATAAGATTGATAATAGTGTTTGCAATAATATTGAAAGTGGGTTTGGAAGAGTGTCAACTTTAGATCCCACATATTTGGATAACATTCAATCTTATGAAATTTTTGATAAAAGTGGGCTTGGAGAAATCATGACTTTAGTTAATGATAATCCCACTATTTTGTAAGAGTGTAAACTTCGCATGCATGTGGATCGTGTTGAGAATATGTTACGTGATAGCTATTTTGTTGAATTTTCTTATGATCCTAGATGTCATTATTATGAGAGAGGAAAATATGGTTATAGAAATTTTCATGTTACTAAATTACCTCTCGTTATGTTGAGATTGCTATTGTTCCTTTCCGCTTCCTTACATATACTAGTTTTTGCTTGCTACGATAATTTGTTTGCCTATAATATGCCTATACATAGGAAGTATGTTAGACTTAAGTGTGTTTGTCACATGTTTTATGATGCTCTCTTTGTGACTCAATTCTTGTCTTTCCTGTGAGCATCATTGAAATCTCAATGCCTAGCTAAAAAGGCTTTAAAGAAAAGCGCTTGTTGGGAGTCAACCCAATATTTTTCCTTGCTGCTTAGTAATAAATAATCCATCTACATTCTGTTTATATGTGGTTTTATGTTTTAATTAGTGTTTGTTCCAAGTTAAACCTATAGGATCTTCTTGGATGATAGTTATTTGATCTTGCTGTAATTTCCAGAAACTTTCGGTTCAAGAAAACAATTGTTAAAAATCACCAGAACGTGATAAAATAGTGATTCCAATTTCTGTTGATCAATAAAAAATTTCCTAGGTCTTCCTATTTTGGCTGAATTTTTGGAGTTCCAGAAGTTTGCGTTAGTTACAGATTACTACAGACTGTTCTGTTTTTGACAGATTCTATTTTTCGTGTGTTGTTTGCTTATTTTGATGAATCTATGGCTAGTAAAATAGTTTATAGTCCATAGAGAAGTTGGAATACAGTAGGTTTAACACCAATATAAATAAATAATGAGTTCATTATAGTACCTTGAAGTGGTCTTTTGTTTTCTTTCGCTAATGGAGCTCACGAGATTTCTGTTGAGTTTTGTGTTGTGAACTTTTCAAGTTTTGGGTGAAATATTTTGATGGATTATGGAACAAGGAGTGGAAAGAGCGTAAGCTTGGGTATGCCCATGGCACCCCCAAGATAATCCAAGGACACCAAAAAGTCAAAGCTTGGGGATGCCCGGAAGGCATCCCTCTTTCGGCCCACTTCCATCGGTAACTTTACTTGGAGCTATATTTTTATTCACAACATGATATGTGTTTTGCTTGGAGCGTCTTGTATTGTTTGAGTCTTTGCTTTTTAGTTTACCACAATAATCCTTGCTGTACACACCTTTTGAGAGAGCCATACATGAATTGGAATTTGATAGAATACTCTATGTGCTTCACTTATATCTTTTGAGCTATATAGTTTTGCTCTAGTGCTTCACTTATATCTTTTAGAGCACGGTGGTGGATTTGTTTTATAGAAACTATTGACCTCTCATACTTCACTTAGATTATTTTGAGAGTCTTAAATAGCATGGTAATTTGCTTAATAATAATAATATGCTTGGTATTTAAGATTTGTAAAACTTTCTTTTGAGTGCGTTGAATACTAAGAAAAGTTTGATGCTTGATAATTGTTTTGAGATATGGAGGTAGTAATATTAGAGTCATGCTAGTTGAGTAGTTGTGAATTTGTGAAATACTTGTGTTAAAGTTTGTGATTCCCGTAGCATGCACGTATGGTGAACCATTATGTGATGAAGTCGGAGCATGATTTATTTATTGATTGTCTTCCTTATGAGTGGCGGTCGGGGACGGCGATGGTCTTTTCCTACCAATCTATCCCCTAGGAGCATGCGCGTAATACTTTGCTTTGATAACTTGTAGATTTTTGCAATAAGTATATGAGTTCTTTATGACTAATGTTGAGTCCATGGATTATACGCACTTTTCTCACCCTTCCACCATTGCTAGCCTTTCTATTACCGCGCACTTTTCGCCGGTATCATATACCCATCATTTACCTTCCTCAAAACAGCCACCATACCTACCTATTATGGCATTTCCATAGCCATTCCGAGATATATTGCCATGCAACTTTCCACTGTTCCATTTATTATGACACGCTCCATCATTGTCATATTGCTTAGCATGACCATGTAGTTGACATCGTATTTGTGGCAAAGCCACCAGCCATAATTCTTTCATACATGTCACTCATGAATCATTGCATATCCCGGTACACCGCCGGAGGCATACACATAGAGTCATATTTTGTTCTAAGTTTCGAGTTGTAATTGTTGAGTTGTAAGTAAATAAAAGTGTGATGATCATCATTTTTAGAGCATTGTCCCAGGTGAGGAAAGGATGATGGAGACTATGATTCCCCCACAAGTCGGGATGAGACTCCGGACGAAAAATAAATAAATAAAAAAGAAAAGAGGCCATAAAAAAAGAGAAAAGGCCCAAATAAAAAAATAATAAAAAATGAGAGAAAAAGAGAGAAGGGACAATGTTACTATCCTTTTACCACACTTGTGCTTGAAAGTAGCACCGTGATCTTCATAATATAGAATATCTCATTTTTTCACCTTCATATACTAGTGGGAATTTTTCATTATAGAACTTGGCTTGTATATTCCAATGATGGGCTTCCTCAAATTGCCCTAGGTCTTCGTGAGCAAGCGAGTTAGACGCACACCCACTTAGTTTCTTTTGTTGAGCTTTCATATACTTATAGCTCTAGTGCATCCGTTGCATGGCAATCCCTTCTCACTCACATTGATATCTATTGATGGGCATCTCCATAGCCCGTTGATACGCCTAGTTGATGTGAGACTATCTTCTCCCTTTTTGTCTTCTTCACAACCACCATCCTATTCCACATATAGTGCTATAACCATGGCTCACGCTCATGTATTGCGTGAAGATTGAAAAAGTTTTGAGAATGTCAAAAGTATGAAACAATTACTTGGCTTGTCATCGGGGTTGTGCATGATTTAAATACTTTGTGTGGTGAAGATAGAGCATAGCCAGACTATATGATTTTGTAGGGATAACTTTCTTTGGCCATGTTATTTTGAGAAGACATGATTGCTTTGTTAGTATGCTTGAAGTATTATTATTTTTATGTCAATATTAAACTTTTGTATTGAATCTTTCGAATCTGAATATTCATACCACAATTAAGAAGAATTACATTGAAATTATGCCAAGTAGCACTCCGCATCAAAAACGCTATTTTTATCATTTACCTACTCGAGGACGAGCAGGAATTAAGCTTGGGGATGCCTGATACGTCTCCACGTATCTATAATTTTTGATTGCTCCATGCTATATTATCTACTATTTTGGACCATATTGGGCTTTATTTTCCACTTTTATATTACTTTTGGGACTAACCTATTAACTGGAGGCCCTGCCCAAAATTGCTGTTTTTTGCCTATTTCAGTGTTTCGAAGAAACAGAATATCAAACGGAGTCCAAACGGAATGAAACCTTCGGGAACATGATTTTCTCACCGAACATGATCCAGGAGACTTGGACCCTACGTCAAGCAACCAACAGGGAAGGCACGAGTGCAGGCGCGCCCTCCCCAGCGCGCCCTCCACCCTCGTGGACCCCTGTTGCTCCACCGACGCATTTCTTCCTCCTATATATACCTACGCACTTCCCCCAAACGATCAGATACGGAGCCAAAAACCTAATTCCACCGCCGCAACTTTCTGTATCCACGAGATCCCATCTTGGGGCCTGTTCCAGAGCTCCGCCAGAAGGGGAATCCACCATGGAGGGCTTCTACATCATCATAGCCTCTCCGATGAAGTGTGAGTAGTTTACCTCAGACCTTCGGTCCCGTCGTGGATTTGTCACGGCAGATGTCCTTAGTGTAAGGACTTAGTCGCGAGGCCAACGCATCTATGTGGTAGCTTGAGAGGGGTTGAGCGGAATCGAGAGACGCAACACAAGACAAGGATTTAGATAGCTTCGGGCCCCGGGAAACATTATCCGGTAATAACCCTTCATGCTGTTTGTGGCTAGGTCTCATTATGATCATGGGAAAGTCGCCGCATAAGCCGGCTCTCCCTTTATGTCTAGCCCTAGATATTGTTTCTTCTTGCATGCCCCTCTTTGGGGAGCCCTGCCCCTCCTTATATAAGTTAGAGGCACGGGTTACATGTGGAGTCCTAGTAGGACTAGGACTAGTCTATCTTTTCTTACAAGTTGAATACAAGTCCGGGTCTTGCTTTCTTCCTCTTAAGCCGGCCTACCATGACGTAAGCTGGCCTTCTGGGCCTTGAGCCTCTTGGGCCCTCGGGTCTTGTCGCTCCTCCGATCCGCTTGCTGTGTCACCCATAAGTCGCCAGCTCGGGCAGGTCACGAGTGAGTCGTCCGGTCGAGGCGGGTCATTAGTGAGTCGCCAAGTCCGGCCGGTTATACATCCGGCCGGGTCATACCGCGGGGTATATCCCCGACATTAGCCCCCAAGTTTAATTTGGATTTATCCATGTTAAACTGATCTGCAACATAAACACAAGAATAAATTGACAGGTTGTACTCCGGGTTAAATATTCTTGTAAGCCGGTACTTGATTATCCTTAAGTCCAATTGTCATTTCCTTCATCTAGAAAATCCGGGTCAATAAACCATCTTCATACTCAAATTGCTGACGTTGGTGTCTCATAGAGAAAATATTGTGAAGAATAATCTACTTGAGTCGGCTTCCAAAGCGCCGGCTTAATAAATATTGGTCTTGAAATACTCATATGATATTCAGCCGGTTTGAAAATATAGAACTTGCCGATATCTGATTTCCAAAATCACCGAGTTATAAAAACTGATAATTCTTGGTCATGATTGTTTCCAATGCCGGTTCATGATTATTGCCAATGCCGGGTTATGATTGTTGCAGACACCGGGTCATAATGATTGGTGATGCCGGGTCAATCTGGTTTGCTCAAAACTGAAAATTGGAAGATATTTCTCCCTTATATCCATATTACCTATAGCCCCCAAGTCTTGAACAGAACAAAGTGATGATTTGAGACTTGTTTCCATATAATTACTTTCACTTTGAACAAATCCATGTTCATCTCAGTCACTAATAAAAACTGAATACTCCATATATGTAGCCCCCAAGTGCCGGGTTGTCATGCTTGCAGCAACCTGGGACTTGAAATTGCCTTATGATCATAAAAACTTCAACCAGTGTAGCCCCCAAGGGCCGGCTTAGTAAGATAATACTGAGCTGGGACTTTGTATATGATTCATTGATAATACCATCAAATGATGTAATCTCCACCATGGGGCTTGAACCCACGTCCACAAGGTTAAGAGCTTTGTACTCTACCAACTGAATAATGGATCTTTCAATGTAATGGATTAATGCTTGTGTACCTTGAATTTCCGACAGGAGCAATTGGTAGCCCCCAAGGGCCGGCTCATTTAAAATGTGATGAGTCGGGTCTTCAATAAATTGAGCAAAAAATGACTTTGCATTAGCCCCCAAGTGCTATGGTGCATGCTGGTAGTGACATGGGACTTGTATATTCGATGTAATCTCAATTTGAACAATGTAGCCCCCAAGTACCGGGTCGTAAGCCTGCAGCGACTCGGGACTATTCCTTTCATTGGAGAATAAATCATATTCATTGATAGAATAATAGCCATTGCACTGAAGCGACTTTGAAAACCTCAATAATATTAGTTACTGATAACCATAATAAAAATCCAGCCATGTTGGCTATTAAAGATTTGAATAACCCGGTTTGAAAACCTCAATCATTCAATATCATAATGAAAATCCGTCCAAGTTTGGCTATTTAAAGATTCAAATACCTTATGTGTTGATAAGTAAATCCGGAGTTTTAAATACCCGGCAACTCTTGGTCGTTGGCGATTTAATACGCCTCCATTGTAAGCCGGAATTTTTGTAACCCGGCGGCTTATAGCCTTTGAGAAAAAAATCCAGAACGGATAATCATTTTGAAGCATCAAGTTTGGTAATGAGCTTGAACTTAATCATTTATATGTCATATTCCTGCAAATCCTGCAAAGAGTTTAAACAATATATGCCCTGGCGACTTATCGTCAAAAGCCGTATGGTAACCACCCAAATGTAGCCTTATCCTCGCACACAAGTAGATCACAAGATCCCTATGATCCTTTGAATGATACCGCCGGCTTATGTGACCCGGACAAAGGAAGTTGATAACTCAACTCTGTAAGAGCCGCACATATGATATTTGTGACAACTCAAATACTTGCATTGTATAAAAAGCAGATAAAATTTTTGAGGCTTCGATTGAATACGATCAAGAACGTTCCAAAGGGGTTAAGCTAAGATTCGAATACGATCATATAGCCCCCAATGGCGTTGGCGTTGCCGATCAAAGTGGGTATCGACAGCTATGTTCTCTTTGGTTTGAATACGACCTATGTTTGAACAAGAAGCCCCCAAATGACCTTAAAAGTTGTTTAACGATGCTGATTCGAATACGATCCACGTCGATTCCCAAAGGGGTTGAGCTATGATTCGGATACGATCAAGAAGCCCCCAAGTAGGTTCAGCAGTTTGCTAATCAAAAGGGTATCAACAGCTATGTTCTCTTTGGTTCGAATACGACCTATGTTTGAACAGGAAGCCCCCAAGTGACCATATAAATTTTGGCATTGAGCCGATCAAGAGGGTACTGATAGCTATGCCTGATGAGCAGGAAGCCCCCAAGTGACCATAATAAAATAAGCCGTAAGGCAGGATACCCGTGTTTTAAAGCGTGCATCATGGCAGCAAGTTCCCTTTGGTAACCATTAATTTGTCTCGAGATCTCGAACTTGCGAGCGATTAATTCTTTTGAACCGGAAATTCTTAAACCGGATATTGAGATCCTCAAAGCTTTGTAAGGGACAAATTTACCTTGATCCGGATGTTGAACCGGTTTTGAGAGCTTCAAAGCTTTGCGGGAGAAAGATGTTTCTTGAGCTGTATTTTAAATCGGAATCTTCATTTTGAACCAGAGATTTTTCTGACGGCCTTTAAATATTTGCCACTAAAGCAGTAGCCTCCAGGGCCGGGTTATCTTTCCCTTCAATGACCCGGAGTTCTTGAATTCAGTGAAACCGGCTAATTTTGCCGACCCATACCATTGTAGCCCGCGAGTCTCAAGATGACTCGGAGTGTTGGCTTTGAGATTCTCCATATTTGACCATAGCAGAAGGTGTATACCATTGGCGTTGATAGCGCGATGTGAATCCACAGAAGGTTGAGGTGACTGCGGCGGGTTATAAATGATCCCGTATGAACCGTGTCAGCAACTGGGCCAATGGTTTCTTCCAAATGGCTGTTTGAAGTTAACCAAACCGTAGTGCGGCAACTTGTGCGCCTGCCCATTGAGCCATCCAGTGCAGACGGCGGCTAATAATACATGATAATTTGCCTCCAATTTGTTGGAAGAAAACCGGGCTTCCCAAGTAATGACTTGCTCATACTTAATAAACAACTCACACAGACAGGTGCGTCCCGGTGTGTTGATGTAGACCAGGCCACGAGAAACGGACGGTAAAGACGATTACAACATCTGAGGCGGCACAGACAGATAAACTGGCCGTGGCGTTGTAAGCCGGTGCGAACGGGCAAGTTGTCCTCCTTGTTGTAAGCCGGCGTGGTCACTGGAGACGACCACAACGTTGTAAGCCGGTGCGGGAGTCCGTTGAGTAACAACGACCGCCTATGCCCAAAGATGTTCGCATGCCTCCATCTCTGTGGTATAATATGTCATAAATAATTGCCCTGCATAAACAAGATTGCAGACCAAGGCAAAGATACGCTTGTTCTTTGACAAAAAACAAAATGTTCTAATAAACAAACTTGGATGGATATCACCTGATTTGTTTGGATGATGGATGATCCGTTTATCGCGACAGAGACGGCTAAACACGCCCCCGGCTCAGATCAGAGGAGCGGCTCTGATTTGTTGATATACATATCAGAGTCAACTGCGATATTTAAAGGACAGAGCGGACGCGTGAGTCGGCCGCAGCATTGTAAGCCGCGCGGACAGACGGGTCGGCCATGGGCGCGGACGGTTGAGCTGGCTGGTATGGTCGAATGAACCGGCTACAGGCGCAGTTCCGGTGAGTTGATGTAGACCGGACCACTGAGGCGGCGATTTGCGCACATCTGTTAAGCCATTTGATATAGTGCGGATATAAACGCGACCTCCAATGACAGCGCGCGGGGATCACGAGGTAATTGACCTGTGTATACAATAACATACCTCGAAAAAATCTTTTGACGATATTTAATTATACCAAAAAAGAGTTTTAGAAAAATAGCACCTGATTGTTACGGCCGCGGCGGCTTGCAATAGCGGCTCAAGGTCGGTCGGTGCAGGGCGCGGCCGTTGACCATGCCGGCTGTGACCACACCGGCGTGATGGCAAAGACAAGGCGCGCTCGGAACTAGCGCTCATCCGGCAAGGCGGATTAATAGGTGCGGCAGAAGGGAAGGCTTAGCCGAGCCTGCAGCTACTATGCCAGAGGCGAGACTGCTCCGAGTGTAGGCAGCTCGGCGGCGGCCGTTGCTGCGATGTGATGGCCGGGTCAACTTGACCCGACGATGATTCAAAACATCCGAAGCGACCGGGCGGATCGACGAGGGCGGCTCAACCACGGGGTCGCGGAAGCGACGTTGTCAGCCGATGGTAGGTTCTTGGAATCGGCAACTCAGAAAAGGCCAGTATCCATGGAACTGACCCGGCGAAGCGGAGGCAGGCTCGCTTGAGGTATGGCGGCCTGCAAAACCGACTTGAGGCGACCGGGCGGAGTAGGAGAAGGCGGGGCCGACGTCATGAAGGCTTGACGCAGAGTTGAGCGGGCAAAGGCGCCGAGCCGGCGGAGGCGGCGGGTCGAGGCCGTGATGGCGGCTCAGGGCGTAGCTTGGGAGGCGCAAGGCCGCAGCTGCAGCGAACTACGGCAGAGGAAGCCGGGCAGCCCGACGACTTGGCGAGGTTGTGGGGTCGCAGGGCGGGGCCAAAGGCGGTGACGACCAGCGGGAGGTAGTAGCGAGCTGGTGCCGGCCGGAGCTCGGCGGGTCGCGGCTGTGGCGGCCTTGACGCGTAGGCGAAGAGGCGGGGCGGCTCAGGACCGACGATAACAGAAACAGTAGAGGCCATTGGAGGTAAACGGCAGCAGAAGCAGCTTGCTAGTGCAGGCGAGACGAGGCGGAGCGAAGTCAGCCACAGGTTGCGGTTGGTTTGGATGGATCCACATCGGCGTTCCCCCTTTTTATTTTTACCGGGCTGAGCAATTTTTTACTAGTACCTTCACACGTCACCGTGGTCAATGGAGTAGCAGTTGATGGCTTGATTTTGGTCTTCTCGTGCAAAGCAGCAGCGGCAGATTGATGTTTGCCTCGGGACTTGATCCCCTTGTGAGCGGCAGCCACTATGGACGAGCGCGGCTGTGGCAACTTGCGGAAAACTGAGAATCTGTGGATAATGCGGTGGAACAGCAAGGACGAGTGCGGCTGCGGCAACTCGTGGAATCTGTGTTTGGACGAATCACTTGAACTCCAGTTAGCCTCGGAGTCGTAACGTGGCAGATAAATCATCTCATCCAGAAGATCTCGTCTCGGACTCGGCAGATTAAGACGACGCGATGGTGGCGCACTAAACCCGAGTCTCTCAACTTTAAAACTTGCATCTGACAACCTCAAAGTTTAATCATAATTCTGAACATAGACGATGAACGTGCCGGCTCTATCCAAGGCTGTCTCACGCCGGGTTACCCTACGGGCTTTCTGTGCCAGTGCTTTTTCATCTGATATATCGCGAGCTTTACGATCCTTGAGAGAAATCCCTTCAAGAACTCAACACCACCGTGTGCGAGCCCCACGGTGGGCGCCAACTGTCGTGCATTTGTTACGGCAGATGTCCTTAATGTAAGGACTTAGTCGCGAGGCCAACACATCTATGTGGTAGCTTGAGAGGGGTTGAGCGGAATCGAGAGACGCAACACAAGACAAGGATTTAAACAGCTTCGGGCCCCGGGAAACATCATCCGGTAATAACCCTACATGCTGTTTGTGTCTAGCCCTAGATATTGTTTCTTCTTGCTTGCCCCTCTTTGGGGAGCCCTGCCCCTCCTTATATAAGTTAGAGGGGCGGGTTACATGTGGAGTCCTAGTAGGACTAGGACTAGTCTATCTTTTCTTACAAGTTGAATACAAGTCCGGGTCTTGCTTTATTCCTCTTAAGCTGGCCTACCATGACGTAAGCTGGCCTTCTGGGCCTTGAGCCTCTTGGGCCCCCGGGTCTTGTCGCTCCTCTGATCCTCTTGCCAGGTCACCCATAAGTTGCCAGGCTCGGGCGGGTCACGTAGTGAGTCGTCCAGTTAGGGCGGGTCATTAGTGAGTCGCCAAGTCCGGCCGGGTTATACATCCGGCCGGGTCATACCGCGGGGAATATCCCTGACAGGTCCATAGTTAGTAGCTAGATGGCTTCTTCTCTCTTTTTGGATCTCAATACAATGTTCTCCCCTCTCTCGTGGAGATCTATTCGATGTAATCTTGTTTTTGCGGTGTGTTTGTTGAGACCGATGAACTGTGGGTTTATGATCAAGATTATCTATGAGCAATATTTGAATCTTCTCTGAATTATTTTATGTATGATTGGTTATCTTTGCAAGACTCTTCGAATTATCCGTTTGGTTTGGCTAACTAGATTGGTAGTTCTTGCAATGGAAGAAGTGCTTAGCTTTGGTTCAATCTTGCGGTGTCCTTTCCCAGTGACAGTATGGGCAGCAAGGCACGTATTGTATTGTTGCCATCGAGGATAACAAGATGTTTTTTTTATCTTATTGCATGAATTTATCCCTCTACATCATGTCATCTTGCTTAAGGCGTTACTCTGTTTTCATTAACTTAATACTCTAGATGCATCTTTGGATAGCGGTCGATGAGTGGAGTAATAGTAGTAGATGCAGCAGAGTCGGTCTACTTGTCTCGGACGTGATGCCTATATACATGATCATACCTAGATACTCTCATAACTATGCTCAATTCTGTCAATTGCTCAACAGTAATTCGTTCACCCACCGTAAAATACTTATGCTCTTGAGAGAAGCCACTAGTGAAATCTATGGACCCCGGGTCTATTCTCTATCATATCAATCTTCCATCACTTTATTATTGCTTTGCTTTTTTACTTTGCTTTTTATTTTACTTTGCATCTTTATACCAAAAATATTATCTATCATCTCTACCAGATCTCACTCTCGTAAGTGACCGTGAAGGGATTGACAACCCCTAGCCGCATTGGTTGCGTTGAGCTATTTGTTTTGTGTAGGTACGAGGGATTTGCGCGTTGCCTCCTACTGGATTGATACCTTGGTTCTCAAAAACTAAGGGAAATACTTACGCTACTGTGCTGCATTATCCTCTCCTCTTCGGGGAAATCCAACGCAAGCTTAAGAGGTAGCAGCGGCGCGGGCGCGGATATGGCCCTGCGGGAGCGGCCACGCCCGCCGGCCAACGGTGAGGCACTCGGTGACCTTCTCTAGATCCCTAAGGTGCGGATCTGTTGGATCGTGGAAAGGGTCTTGGTGAAAGATCATGGTTGTCGCCTAGAGGGGGGGGGGGTTGAATAGGCGCTTTAAAATAATTACGGTTTAGGCTTGAAGTAATGCGGAATAAACCTAGCAGTTAATTTGTCAAGCACAAAACCTACAACAACTAGGCTCACCTATGTGCACCAACCACTTATGCTAAGCAAGATAAACAACTAGGTGATAGCAAGATATATGACAAGAAACAATATGTCTATCACAAAGTAAAGTGCATAAGTAAATGGCTCGGGTAAGAGATAACTGAGGCACGCGAAAACGACGATGTATCCCAAAGTTCACACCCTTGCAGATGCTAATCTCCGTTTGGAGTGGTGTGGAGGCACAATGCTCCCCAAGAAGTCACTAGGGCCACCGTAATCTCCTCACGCCCTCGCACAATGCAAGATGTCGTGATTCCACTAAGGGACCCTTGAGGGCGATCACTGAACCTGCATAAATGGCAACCCTTGGGGCGGTCACCGAACCCAGACACTTTGGCAACCCTTGGGGCGGTCACCGAAACCCGTCAAATTGCTCGGGGCGATCTCCACAACCTAATTGGAGACTCTGACGCTTGCCCGGAGCTTTACACCACAATGATTGAGCTCCAAACACCACCAATCGTCTAGGCGCCCAAGCACCCAAGAGGAACAAGCTCTAGGGTACCAAGCACCCAAGATAATCTTCTCAACTTGTAACTTCCATGTATCACCATGGAGAACTCAAACCGATGAACCAAATGCAATGGCAAGGGCACACGGAGTGCCCAAGTCCTTCACTCTCAAATCTCACCAAAGCAACAAAAGCTATGGAGGAATATGAGAGGAAGAACAAGAAGGAGAACACCAAGAACTCCAAGATCTAGATCCAAGGGGTTCCCCTTACATAGAGGAGAAACTGATTGGTGGAAATGTGGATCTAGATCTCCTCTATCTTTTCACCCCAAAACTAGCAAGAATCCATGGAGGGATTGAGAGATAGAAAGCTCGAAGAAGGTCAACAATGGAGGAAGAACACGAGCTAAAAGGATAAGGTTGAATGGGGAAGAAGACCCCCTTTTATAGGAACTCCCGAATCCAACTGTTATGTGCTCAGGTCATGCACAAGCGGTACTACCGCTTGGAGGAGCGGTACTACCGCTTAGCACGGTCAAAACAGCCCAACGAGAGAGAAAAACACGAGCTATAGTTCTGTCAGAGAGGTAGTACCGCTCTAGGGAGAGGTAGTACCGCTTACCGCTTATAAGAGGTACTACCGCTCGGGTGGAGAGGTAGTACCGCTTACCGCCTATAAGAGGTACTACCTCTCGGGTGGAGAGGTAGTACCGCTTACCGTTTATAAGAGGTACTACCGCTCTACTACCGCGAAACCTGACACGAAAAAAACGATACCTGTATAGCGGTATTACTACGGCAGCAGTAATACCTGCCGCTTACAAGCGGTACTACCGCTCTAGAGAGCAGTACTACCACTTGAGGCTTTCAGGAACACAACAGAGATAACAGAGGACGCAATAAAGCCTAAACTGCCACAACTTCTGCATTTGAGCTCCGAATTGAGCAAACTCAAGCTTGTTGGATAGATGACGGCGAGTAGCATCATTATAGTAAGAAGAGCCAGGGGAGGTATGCATAAGATATAGAGGAGTGAAACCTCCAAAAGATAAGAACCGACATAACCTCCAACATCGAAAACATCATAGAAGATTCATGTGAACTCCGTTTTTGATGAACTCGAGCTTGTCATGAAAATGACCATAAGCTCCAAAGCTCACAAGGAGAAGAACCAAACAAGAACCAATAAAGATGATGCAAGGATGCAATGGTTTGAGCTCCCTATGAACGATACGATCATGCTACTCATCGATAGCCCCCCTTGATAGTACGACAATCGGTCTATAACCTGGTCTCCCAACTACCACCATGAGACGAGTAAAATAGAAAACCTATCAAGAGCAAACCTTTGCCTTGTACATAGTCCACTTGAGCTAGATGATGACGATCTTGACTCCCTCAGGGTGGACCACCTTTCTTGATTGCGTTGGCTTGATGAAGACTAGTTGATTGCTCCCCCATACTCCACTATGGGTGAGCCACTCTTTGGCACATTTTCACAAGTACATTGACACCACAGTGGACGACAAGCTTCAAGGATGTGGCTCGATGAATATTAGTTGATTGCTCCCCCATACTCCACTATGGGTGAGCCACTCTTTGGCACAGTGAGGGAGTCCTGGATTAGGGGGTCCCCGGGCGGCCGTGATGGGCAACGTAGTAATTTCAAAAAAATCCTATGCACACGCAAGATCATGGTGATGCATAGCAACGAGAGGGGAGAGTGTAGCCCACGTACCCTCGTAGACCATAAGTGGAAGGGTTATGACAACGCGGTTGATGTAGTCGTACGTCTTCATGATCGACCGATCCTAGTACCGAAAGTACGGCACCTCCGCGATCTGCACACATTCGGCTCGGTGACGTCCCATGAACTCACGATCCAGAAGGTGTCGAGGGAGAGCTTTGTCAGCACGACGGCGTGATGACGGTCATGATAAAGCTACTGGCGCAGGGCTTCGCCTAAGCACTGCAACGATATGATTGAGGTGGATTATGGTGGAGGGGGGCACCGCACACGGCTAAGAGATCAATGGTCAACTTGTGTGTTCTAGGGTGCCCCCTGCCCCCGTATATAAAGGAGCAAGGGGGAGGCTGGCCGGCCCTTGGGGTGCGCCAAGGAGGGGGAGGAGTCCTCCTAGTAGGAGTATGACTCCCCCTTTCCTAGTCCAACTAGGAGGAGGAACGGGAAGGAAAGAGAGGGAGAGAGGGAGGGAAAGAGGGGCGCCCCCTCCTTGTCCAATTCGGACTCCTCAAGGGGGGGGGGGGAGGCCAGCCCATGGCCCCCTCATCTCTCTCTCACAAGGCCCATGTTGGCCCATTAGTTCCCCCGGGGGTTCTGATAACCCCTCGGCACTCCGATAATTATTCGGTGACCCCTGGAACTCATCCGGTGTCCGAATATAGTCATCCAATATATCATTATTTATGTCTCGACCATTTCGAGACTCCTCATGATGTCCGTGATCACATCCGGGACTCCAAACTATCTTCGGTACATCAAAACACATAAACTCATAATACCGATCACCACCGAACGTTAAGCGTGCAGACCCTACGGGTTCGATAACTATGTAAACATGACCGAGACATGTCTCCGGTCAATAACCAATAGCGGAACCTGGATGTTCATATTGGCTCCCACATATTCTACGAAGATCTTTATCGGTCAAACCGCATAACAACATACGTTGTTCCCTGTGTCATCGGTATGTTACCTGCTCAAGATTCGATCGTCGGTATCTCAATACCTAGTTCAATATCGTTACCGGCAAGTCCCTTTACTCGTTTCGTAATGCATCATCCCGCAACTAACTCATTATTCACATTCCTTGCAAGGCTTATAGTGATGTGCATTACCGAGAGGGCCCAGAGATACCTCTCTGACAATCGGAGTGACAAATCCTAATCTCGATCTATGCCAACTCAACAAACACCATCGGAGACACTCAGAGAGCATCTTTATAATCACCCGGTTACGTTGTGATGTTTGATAGCACACTAAGTGTTCCTCCAGTATTCGGGAGTTGCATAATCTCATAGTCATAGGAACATGTATAAGTCATGAAGGAAGCAATAGCAATAAACTAAACGATAATAGTGCTAAGCTAACGTATGGGTCTTGTCCATCACATCATTCTCTAATGATGTGATCCCGTTCATCAAATGGCAACACATGTCTATGGCAAGGAAACTTAACCATCTTTGATTAACGAGCTAGTCAAGTAGAGGCATACTAGGGACACTCTGTTTGTCTATGTATTCACACATGTACTAAGTTTCCGGTTAATACAACTCTAGCATGAACAATAAACATTTATCATGAAATAAGGAAATAAATAATAACTTTATTTTTGCCTCTAGGGCATATTTCCTTCAGTCTCCCACTTGCACTAGAGTCAATAATCTAGTTCACATCGCCATGTGATTTAACACCAATAGTTCACATCACCATGTGATTAACACCCATAGTTCACATCGCCATGTAACCAACACTCAAAGGGTTTACTAGAGTCACATCGCCATGTGATTAACACCCAAAGAGTACTAAGGTGTGATCATGTTTTGCTTGTGAGAGAAGTTTAGTAAACGGGTTTGCCATATTCAGATTCGTATGTATTTTGCAAATTTCCATGTCAACAATGCTCTGCACGGAGCTACTCTAGCTAATTGCTCCCACTTTCAATATGTATCCAGATTGAGACTTAGAGTCATCTGGATCAGTTCCAAAACTTGCATCGACGTAACTCTTCACGACGAATCTTTTGTCACCTCCATAATCAAGAAACATATCCTTATTCCACTAAGGATAATTTTGACCGCTGTCCAGTGATCTACTCCTAGATCACTATTGTACTCCCTTGCCAAACTCTGTGTAGGGTATACAATAGATCAGGTATAGAGCATGGCATACTTTATAGAACCTATGGCCGAGGGATAGGGAATTACTTTCATTCTCTTTCTATCTTCTGCCGTGGTCGGGCTTTGAGTCTTACTCAATTTGACACCTTGCAATACAGGCAAGAACTCCTTCTTTGACTGTTCCATTTTGAAATAATTCAAAAACTTGTCAAGGTATGTACTCATTGAAAAAACTTATCAAGTGTCTTGATCCATCTCTATAGATCTTGATGCTCAATATGTAAGCAGCTTCATCGAGATCTTTCTTTGAAAAACTCCTTTCAAACACTCCTTTATGCTTCCAGAAAATTCTACATCATTTTCGATCAACAATATGTCATTCACATATACTTATCAAAAAGGTTGTAGTGCTCCCACTCACATTCTTGTAAATACATGCTTCACCGCAAGTCTGTATAAAACTATATGCTTTTATTAAATTATCAAAGCATATATTCCAACTCCGAGATGCTTGCACCAGTCCACAGATGGATCGCTGGAGCTTGCACATTTTGTTAGCACCTTTAGGATTGACAAAACCTTCTTGTTGCATCATATACAACTTTTCTTTAAAAAATCCATTAAGGAATGTAGTTTTGTTTATCCATTTGCCATATTTCATAAAATGTGACAATTGCTAACATGATTCGGACAGACTTAAGCATCGATACGAGTGAGAAGATCTCATCATATTCAACACCTTGAACTTGTCGAAAACCTTTTGCGATAATTCGAGCTTTGTAGACAGTAACACTACCATCAGCGTCCGTCTTCCTCTTGAAGATCCATTTATTCTCTATGGCTCGCCGATCATCAGGCAAGTCCACCAAAGTCCATACTTTGTTCTCATACATGGATCCCATCTCAGATTTCATGGCCTCAAGCCATTTCGCGGAATCTGGGCTCATCATCGCTTCCTCATAGTTCGTAGGTTCGTCATGGTCTTAGTAACATGACTTCCAGAACAGGATTACCGTACCACTTTGGTGCGGGACGTACTCTGGTTGACGTAAGAGGTTTGGTAGTAACTTGATCTGAAGTTTCATGATCATCATCATTAGCTTCCTCACTAATTGGTGTAGGCATCACTGGAACTGATTTCTGTGATGAACTACTTTCCAATTCGGGAGAAGGTACAGTTACCTCATCAAGTTGTACTTTCCTCCCACTCACTTCTTTCGAGAGAAACTCCTTCTCTAGAAAGGATCCATTCTAAGCAACGAATCTTGCTTTCGGATCTTTGATAGAAGGTGCACCCAACAGTCTCCTTTGGGTATCCTATGAGGACACATTTCTCCGATTTGGGTTTGAGCTTATCAGGTTGAAACTTTTTCACATAAGCATCACAGCCCCAAACTTTAAGAAACGACAGGTTAGGTTTCTTGCCAAACCACTGTTCATACGGTGTCGTCTCAACGGATTTAGATGGTGCCCTATTTAACGAATGCAGCTGTCTCTAATGCATAACCCCAAAACAATAGTGGTAAATCGATAAGAGACATCATAGATTGCACTATATCCAATAAAGTACGGTTATGACGTTCGGACACACCATTATGCTATGGTGTTCGAGGTGGCATGAGTTTGTGAAACTATTCCACATTGCTTTAATTGAAGGCCAAACTCGTAACTCAAATATTTGCCTCTACGATCAGATCGTAGAAACTTTATTTTCTTGTTACGATGATTCTCTACTTCACTCTGAAAATCTTTGAACTTTTCAAGTGTTTCAGACTTGTGTTTCATCAAGTAGATATACACATATCTGCTAAAATCATCTGTGAAGGTCAGAAAACAATGATACCCACCGTGAGCCTCAACACTCATTGGACCGCATACATCGGTATGTATTATTTCCAATAAGTCAGTGGCTCGCTCCATTGTTCCAGAGAACAGAGTCTTAGTCATCTTGCCCATGAGGCATGGTTTGCAAGCATCAAACGATTCATAATCAAGTGATTCCAAAAGTCCATCGGCATGGAGTTTCTTCATGCGCTTTACACCAATATGACCTAAACGGCAGTGCCACAAATAAGTTGCACTATCATTATTAACTTTGGATCTTTTGGCTTCAATATTATGAATATGTGTATCACTACGATCGAGATCCGACAAACCATTTTCATTGGGTGTATGACCATAGAAGGTTTTATTCATGTAAACAGAACAACAATTATTCTCTAACTTAAATGAATAACCGTATTGCAATAAACATGATCAAATCATATTCATGCTCAACGCAAACACCAAATAACATTTTTTTTAGTTTCAAGACTAATCCCGAAAGTATAGGGAGTGTGCGATGATGATCATATCAATCTTGGAACTACTTCCAACACACATCGTCATTTCACCCTTAACTAGTTTCTGTTCATTCTGCAACTCCCGTTTCGAGTTACTACTCTTAGCAACTGAACCAGTATCAAATGCCGAGGGGTTGCTATAAACACTAGTAAAGTACAAATAAATAATATGTATATCAAATATACCTTTGTTCACTTTGCCATCCTTCTTATCCGCCAAGTATCTAGGGTAGTTCCACTTCCGGTGACCATTTCCATTGCAATAGAATCACTCAGTCTCAGGCTTAGGTACAGACTTGGGCTTCTTCACTTGAGCAACAACTTGCTTGCCGTTCTTCTTGAAGTTCCCCTTCTATCCCTTTGCCCTTTTCTTGAAACTAGTGGTCTTTGTCGGTGTTCTGGGAACGGGGGTCCCCAGACTTGCCTGCCTGTGGCCTGCGGCGTGGCTCAAGGGGTGGCCCAGCATGGCCCATCTTCATCAGCACAAGCTCAAGACCCTCGCGAGGGGCCAAGCCTCGCGGGGCGGACGACAGGAAGCTTCCTCAGGCACGGCCTCGTCAGGCTGGCTCACGAGGAGGCGGAGAGATCAAGGCAGGGTACCTCACGGGGTGCCCATGACGCAAGCCATGATGACCAAGGGCGCCAGGCGGGCGCCCGGCCTGATGTCCTCCTTTCCTCTTTGGTGCAAAGGGGCAAGCGCAGGCGAGAGCATCAAGAAAAGGCATCCGTTTCGGTGCAACAAGACCAAGACCGTCGCAACGGCAGGAAGGAAGTCATCGTGGAGCCCAAGCCGGCGTCACCACCATAGCCTTTGACAGGCGAGGACCAACTTTAGTCAGGATAAGTGTACTAGATGTTCCCCTTCGAAATGGCCAATTGTTGGCACCCTTCCTGCTCAATATTTGGGAAGAGGCCCAGGGCCTTTGCCTATAAATAGGACTAGCCACCCACAGGGTAGAGGCAGTTGGACCAGGATCCGGAATCCAGAACAGAGCTAGAGGCATCTTAAATCCGCAGAGAGAGAGAGAGAGAGAGAGAGAGAGCGACTGAACTCCCCAAGCAGTTCATCGCACCAGCCAAGAACAGACCCTCGCGAGGCTGTTCTTCCTTGTATTGTTCATCATCAGCCCAAGAGGCAATCCACCACACCACACACTGGAGTAGGGTGTCACACCACAATGGTGGCCCGAACCAGTATAAACCTTGTGTCTCTTGTGTTGTTCTTTTGGTAGTTTAGATCCTAGCGAGGCGACGAGGAGCAGGTAGGCAGAGGGCGAGATCTCCGCGCGCACCCCTGTGTTCGAACCTAGAGGGTCGGCCGGAACCCGAAATCGGACATTTGGCGCGCCAGGTAGGGAGTGCGCGGAATTAAATCTTCCGCCGCCACATCGCCGCCAACCATCACATCCATGTCGACGCCGTCGGGCTGCGCCGAGCGCCGAGCCGATCTCGCCACCCGCATCGCCCAGACGGCCCCCGTCGGCGGCCGCCCCCGCCGTTCCCCATCACCTGCCGTCAACGCCGCCACCGGCCCGGCGGGGAACGAGCAGCAAGCATCATCCCAGCATCCGTCCGTGAGGCGAGACGGCCGTACTGCTACTCCTTCACTCGCCCTAGCTGGTTCTTCGTCTCGCGCGCTCCGCGCGCCCATGGAGGCTCGAGCTGCGCTCATCGCGGCAAACGAGCTCCTGCGCTACCGCCCAGTTGACGACGTCTACGAAGAGTGGCTCGACCGTCGCCGAAGCTCGTCCGTGCGCGAGGGCTCCCTGCGCCCGTCCTTCTCGCCGCCGCGCCCGCCTGCTGGCGATGAAGCTCCGGGGGCGCCTCAGCCGCCTCCCCCTCAAGAAGGCGCCCTGGCGCCAAGGCGCGTGGCCCCTGGGCGGAACCCACTCCGTCCGGCGCCAGCGCAGCAAGAGCAGAGCTATCAAGAGGTCCCTCGCCCCCAAGAAGCTGCCCGAGTGCTCCCTGCACCAGCCCGTCACGACCACGCTCCTGCTCCAGCACGCAAAGACCCCGCGCTACTCCCAACTGCAGCACATGGGGACCCGCAAGACCAGGCTCTTCGTCACCAAAGGCCTTCCGTGGCCACAGCAGGCTGCCGCGCCTTCACCACCGAGCTGCGCAGCGTCGCGTGGCCCGACAAGTTCAAGCCAGACCTGCCTCCTCGCTACGACGGCACGTCCGACCCTGCGGAGTTCCTTCAGCTCTACGAGCTGGGCATCAAAGCCGCCAATGGGGACTTGAAGGTCATGGCGAACTGGTTTCCCATGGCACTCAAGGACGGGGCCCGCACCTGGCTCCTGAACCTGGCTCCCGGCACGATCTCCTCCTGGGACGAGATGCGCACCCGCTTCATTGCCAACTTCCAAGGTACTCGCGATCGGCCTCCTGCCGTGAGCGACATGCGCCGCATCAAGCAGCAGCCAGGGGAGACCCTGCAGAAGTACATCCAACGCTTCAACAACGCACGCCTCAAGATTCCCAAGGTGACCGAGGAGGCCATCATCTCCGCCTTCTGGACGGTGTGCGTGACGTAAAGATGAAGGAGGAGCTGGCGATGCATGAAGATCTATGTACTTCCTTGGAGCTGTTCAACTTGGCGACCAAGTGCGCCAGGGCTGAGGAAGGGTGCCTTTCCCTCCTCGAGCTTCCAGCCACGGACCCGGAAGAGAAGAAGTCCAAGGCCAAGGACGTGAAGCGCAAGGGGGCTGCCATGCTCGCGTCAGAACCAGACACTAAGCGGGGCAGATATCAGCCCGAGTCTTCCAAGGGCAGCCGGTAGAGTGTGTACCACGACCTCCACACCCACAACACCAACGAATGTCAAGAGCTCTGAGCCGTGCGAGAAGGGAGGATCGGTCGACGCCCCGACCGCAACGATCGAGGTTACGGCCGAGGAGGAGGAAGAAACGCAGGACGCTGGGAAGACCGTGGCCCTCGCCAAGGGTGGCGTGACCGACCTCGCGAGGACCGCTGGCAGGATCAGCCTCGCGAGGAAGGCTGGAGGGATCAGCCTCTCGAGGATCTCCCGCAAGGAAATGCAGGCCTTCCTCCTCTGTCGCCGCAGCCAAGGAGAAACGAGGACCATCATCAGGACGAGGGGGCTGGGGGCTTCCAGGAGCCGCGCGCGATCGCTTGCATCCTAGGCGGAGCTCATGCCCCAGCCTCTCAACGCATCTTCAAGCAGTTCGCCCGCGAAGTGAATGCAGTCCTCCCCAAGCTCGAAGCCACGCGCCCTCTCGGTGGTCGGCGTGCGCCATCACGTTCAGCTCGGCGGATCGGATCAAGTGCGCGACCACGGCGGAGTCCTCCCGATGCTTTGTTCCCCAATCATCGACAGCGTGCAAGTCACGGGACCCTCATCGACGGCGGAGAAGGGCTCAATGTCCTGTCCGTAGAGACATTCAACAATCTCCAAGTGCCTTACAATCAGCTTCAGCCAACCAAGCCTTTCTCCGGAGTCACCGATGGCTCCACAGTTCCAATTGGGCAGGTCTGCCTCCCTGTAACCTTCGGGGCGCGCGACAACTACCGCACCGAGCTCATTGACTTCGATGTCGCCCACATTCGCCTGCCATACAATGCCATCCTCGGGTACCCAGCTCTGGCCAAGTTCATGGTCGTGACTCATCACGGCTAGAACGTCCTCAAGATGCCAGGAAGCGGCGGAGTCATCACGGTGCCTTGTGAAGAAAGAGACGCAGTGTGCTCCCTGGAGCGAGCTTTTCAAGCCGCAACACTTGAAGACCCAGATCGCAGGAGCGGGAGGCTCCCCGAGACCACTCCCAAGAAGAAGAAGACATCGCCAGGCCCGACCCCTCGGGAGGCAGGCCCCTCAGGGTCCGCGCCTGTTCAGGGGGCACCTCCTTCTACCGCATAGGAAGGCGCGCCCGGTGCCCTCCTCGAGCAAGGCTCAAGGGCTCTCTCCTGGAGGGCCACCGACCTTGCTAAGGTCACGAGGGAGGCGCTAGGGCACCACTTGGAGGCGTGTTTCAAAGCACATTTCCCTCATAAAGGAGCAAGGCAAGGAGGGCCAAACCCTCAAGAGTTCGTCAGCCAGATTACGCAGGAGTTGCAGGAGTCAAGAGTCATGAGTGGCAGCCGCCGCTTACCCGCCGCAGCTCCCCATCCAGGCGAGGATGGTGGGCTGCGCGTCTGCATCGACGTACCAGGGCTCAACCGAGCCGCCTCTCAGGAGCGCTTCTAGCCCTCACGCGTGGGGCGCTGCGAAGGCCCACCCCACAGCTACGTTCGCATGCCCTGCGGCGTGCCGAACGCGGCTGCCACGTACCAGCGCCTCATGGGGAGCACCCTGGAAGCTCAAGAGGCCAGACGTTCCGCAGTCCTGGCGGAGATGGAGATGGTCCGCGAGGAGCCACCAGCGCCTCCGGAGCCTCCCGAGGCTCCTGGGCCTAGGGGCTCGTGAAGATCGGCTTCCGCAGCCTACGACGTCCGCTACTTCAGCATCCCTTCATCTTCAACGTTATCAGGTGACATCCTTCAAGTTTCATTTCCAGCTGGGAGTGCCCCTAGGGCTGCATTATTCCCAGGCCGCGTGGGTCCGTCCCTGCGGCGTGTATCCCCTTTACTTCATGTTCCTAGCTTACCTTGTTGGGGGACCCCTCGGGCCGCATCATCCCCAAGTCGCTCGGGCCAGGCCCAGTGGCATGCACCCTTCTTGCGTTTATTTCGGGTCATGCGTTCGGCCCATCATGATTGTTATTTGATGCCTGTCCACCGCACCCCTTCTTCCTTCATGTCGGCCGCTTGCACGTTAAAGGGGGGGGGGGATACCTGAGCATCACGACTCATGGGCTCCTACTGGCTCTCCAGCCCTCACCCTCTGGCCTTGTCCACGGCATCGCGACCTGGCATACCAACGACGGCTGAGACCCGCTCGAGGGCCGGGACCCGAGGACGTAGAGCGTCGGCATCTAACCAAATTTGCAGGAACACATGACAAGCTAAGGCCCAGTGCCATTCGCAACACGCCTTGAGGTAGGGCCCCGTGAGTCCCGCGCTGGCTCATGGGTGCCCAGATACACCTCGTCAGGCCCTACCGTGCCAGCCACGTGTGTCGTATGGGGCTGTATCGCCCGGGGCTCCTCACGGAGGGGAGCCCCTCCCACGCACTGATGGAAGCACCATGCTCCGTTGGCCGACGACACTGGCGAGGAGCGGCTATGCCCGTACACATACGGAAGCGCTATGCCCCACGCTGGTGATAAACAACTGAGGGTGGCCCCCGGCCGCATCAACCTCAGGGAGCCCAGAGCTCAATGTCTGGCCTCATCGCAACGCCTCCCCTCGGGAGTGCCGCGAGGCTGAGAGCGAGGGCTACGCACAGGAGTCACGCCAGACGACGCCACCCAGCCAGGCCCCTCGGGCCTGGTTCGTCAGACGTCCCTCCCGGCGGAGCCAAGGTACGAAGGCCGTTTGAGCGTCAAGGGGGACTCCTGAGCATTGCGACTCAGTAGCCTAACTGGTCACGTAGCCCCTCACTCCTTCGTACCGAAAGGCTAACGGCGGTTAAGGTATGCAGGGCGGGCTCTGCAGACGTAGAATGGTAGATTCACCCACATCTCACCTCCCTACTTGCTGTTCGTGCACCAAGGGGACTCTTGAGTATCGCGACTCAGAGCCTAACTTGTCACGTAGCCCCTCACTCCTTGGTCCCGTCCACGGTTTCCGGTCGGGGGCTAACGGCGAGGTATCTTGTGAGGGCGGGCTCTGCGGCGTAGAACATAAGCAAGTAGGAAGGAAAAGCGCAAATCTCAAGGAATTTAAAAGCAAATATTACAGTCCATAACTGCTATCACAACACCAAACACAAGTTTAAACGCTTCCCTGAGGCATGATGCATGTTGCAGGAGCTGAAAGCAGAACATGAGCCACAATGGAGTCACTTGTTGGCGGTGGAGCTGCGCGGAGCGGGTTCGCCTCGTGAAGCCTCAGGACCGACAACGCCTCGCTTTGGCTTGGTGCTGAAGCCTGGAACTTCGCCAGCAGAGCCTCCGCACGACCCTTCACGGCCTCAGCAGCGGCAGCAACAAGCTTCGCCGCTTCGGCTCCAGCTCAGTTGTCGAGGTCGACGTCGGGATCGCGAAGGTAGGCGTGGGTAGGGGGCGTCGTGCTGCGGAAAAGCAGGACCGCGCCTCGGCCTCAGCCATGGGGCCAAGGCCAAGGGTGACATCTTCAAGAGCGCGGATCAGGAAGGTAAGCAGCTTGGCAGGGCCGTCCTTGGCGCTGGCCAGCGAGCTTTCCAGGCCGCTGTCGTAAAGCGACCTCAGCAAGGTGCGAGCCTTCACCTCCATCTTCGTGAAGTCCTCGCGGTCCTCGGCAAGGACCCACGCCTTGCCGTCCAGCTCGACCTTTTTCACCTCCAACTCCTGCTCCAGCGCACCCAGGCGGTCACGGCGCTTGTTAAGCTTGGCGTCCCGGTCCTTGACAGCCGCCTCGCGAGCCTTCATGTCTTCCTCCTTCTCTTGGCAAATGCGGGCCTCCTTGGCAAGCTGGTCCCTTAGGCCCTGCAGCTCGCTCTCCAGTGTCTTGCAGCGACCACGGACATCGGCTACCTCCCCCAAGGCGGCGTCGCGAGCATCCTTCGCCCCAAGGATGGCCTGTTTCTCCTCGTCGCAAGCTGTCGAGGCCTGAACCAGCGCCGCTCGAATCGTAGCGTCAGAGCAAATCCAGCTAGAGGCCAGCTTCAAGCGCCTGGCCACCAAGCGAGGGTCGGCGCCCAGAAGATCTTGCCGCAGCCGGTCCAATTCAGCAGCATCGCGATCCAGGACAGTGGGAGGAGTCGGAGAGATAGCAGTTAGTGGAGTAGGAGGAGAGGACGGCAGCGTAACCACAGTATCCTGAGGCGGGACCTGCTGCGCCCCAACAGCTGTGGCGGTCGCATCAGGCAAGGATACCTCAGGAGTCACTTGGGCCATGGGGACTGAGCTCGCCCCAGCCAGCTCTGCCAGGCCTCGTGAGGATGACCGGGCAGGAGAGGCCCGTGTCTTGCCGTCGCCTTCTTTCATGGGCAGAGGCGCTACCCCAGACGGAGCTTCAGGAGCTCCCCTCAGCTTCTTCGCCGCAGGCGCCAGCCTAGCCAAGAGATACAGATATCAAGCCTCAGCGACAAAGCAAGGAATAAAGCACTTACTGGTCACCGCTCGCGAGCTCGAGCAACCTCCGGCCATACTTGAAGCCCGAGAGCCGGCTGCAGGGATCAGCCTCAAGAGGCCCGGGAGCAGGAGGCACGTCTGCGGATCGCCTTGGAGCCGGGGCAGATCCGCGGGGGACCAGCCCAGTCCTGTCCTTCTTCGGGATCGGGGGCAAGCTCTCGCCGCCCCGCTCATCGCCATCCTCGTTGTCGCTCGGCAAGAGGCGGAGAGCGCGGGACCTGCGCCGGGGGAGGGGCGCCCTTGACTCCCCGCTGGTCGCCTTGGAGTCAGGCCCCTCTTCCCGCTCCTCTTCTTCCTCCTCTTCGCTGCAGTCGCCGGAGGACACGTTCACCGTCGCCAGGGCCGCCGGGTCCTCGGGAACCTCCATGAACGCAGGCCCGTCCCCATTGAAGACGGGCATGGATTCCACTGCCTGCTCCCAATCGTCTAGAAGGAACAGGGGTACAGGAGCGCCCTCCAGCCTCGCCACGTCTCCCCCAACCAAAGATTGGATGACCGCGGCCAGATCTTTGTCGGCCAAGACTGCGGGGCTCGGGCGGGGCCTCCACAATGAGCAATCTTGGCAAGCGAGGCCACCTGGTACTCCAAGAACTCCCTCAGGAGCAACGCACCAGTCAGCTTCGCCGCCGCCATGTTGCCCGGCCACAGATCCGCGTCCATCTTCTCCAGCACCGGCTTCGCGCGGGGATCCACGAGCTCCGTGGGAGACCAATCGTCGGAGGTCGTAGGCTGCTCCGTGGGCAAAATCAACCGAGGATGGATGCGCCCAGCATCTACCATGACCCACTTGC
Organism: Aegilops bicornis; assembly: GCA_021605145.1. Classification (NCBI taxonomy): domain Eukaryota; kingdom Viridiplantae; phylum Streptophyta; class Magnoliopsida; order Poales; family Poaceae; genus Aegilops; species Aegilops bicornis. Next base: position 576,731,884 of record CM038672.1, read on the forward strand.
TCCTGAAGCCCTCAATCCTCTTCCCGGGCTTTGAGATGGCGTTGGAGCTGCGATCTGTGACAAAGCTCAGCAAGACGCGGAGATGGGACCGCGAGAGGTCCGGAGGTAGAAGTAGTGGCGCAGCAAGGCCACTAAGGGCTGCACCCCGACGTGAGTCTCACAATAGTAGGCGAAGATCGCCAGAAGAAGAACAGAGTTGGGGCGGAGGTGCAGAGCTTGCAGTTTGTAATGGCGGAGGACAGAGAAGAAGAACTCGGAAAAGGGCGGCACCAGACCGACAGCAATGGCGCTCACGAAGAGCGGATAGAAGGTGATTCCTTGGCCCTCGGGAAGGACGGAGCCGGCCTTGAACACCTCTGCGCCGTCGATGCCTTGCGCCGCCACCATCCGGCGCACCCGGGCAAGGCCCTTCTCCGACACGTTCGGCGAGTCCCAGGCGGATGAGTACCAAGCTTCGGCCGGGGTCTGGCGAGGCGCCATGTCTTGCTAGGGCACGCGGTCGAAGTAGATCTGGAGATTTCGGAGGCAGAAAGGAAAGGCGCAAGAAAGGGGATCTGGGCAAAGACCGGAGGAGGCAAGGGAAGCAAAGCCTAGACAGATGTCGCTCTTTTGTCGATTCACGCAGTTGCTAAGGCGCACGTCCAATCAACCGCCACACGGTGCCCAAGGCCGCAGGCTGTTAGGGCCCGCGGCGCTTCGCACTTGCCCCTTCGCTTCTCTGCTCAGCCAATTCCAGGCACGCCTTGGGCCCGGGGGCTACTGTCGGCGTTCTGGGAATGGGGGTACCTAGACTTGCACACTGCGGCTGCGGGCGTGGCTCAAGGGGTGGCCCAAAGATGGCCCATCTTCATCAAGACAAGCTCAAGACCCTCGCGAGGCAAGCCTCATGAGGCGGGGCAACGAGGAAGCTTCCTCGAGCACGGCCTCGTCGGTGGCTCGCGAGGCGGAGAGATCAAGCGGGGTACCTCACGAGGTGCCCATGACGCAAGCCATGACGACCAAAGGCGCCAGCGGGCGCCAGGCGGCGCCGACTGCTGATGTCCTCCTTTCCTCTTTGGTGCAAAGGGGCAAGCGCAGCGAGAGCATCAAGCAAAGGCATCCGTTTGATTGCAACAAGACCAAGACCATCATAGCGGCAGGAAGGAAGTCATCGTGGAGCCCAAGACGGCGTCACCACGAGCCTTTGACAAAGCGAGGACCAACTTTAGTCGAGGATAAGTGTACTAGATGTTCCCTTGAATTGGCGATTCTTTGGCGCCCTTCCCGCTCAATATTTGGGAAGAGGCCCAGGGCCTTTGCCTATAAATAGGACTAGCCACCCACAGGGTAGAGGCAGCTGGACCAGGATCCGGAATCCAGAACAGAGCTAGAGGCATCTTAAATCCGCAGAGAGAGAGAGAGAGCGACTGAACTCCCCTAGCAGTTCATCGCACCAGCCAAGAACAGACCCTCGCGAGGCTGTTCTTCCTTGTATTGTTCATCACCAGCCCAAGAGGCAATCCACCACACCACATACTGGAGTAGGGTGTTACACCACAATGGTGGCCCGAACCAGTATAAACCTTGTGTCTCTTGTGTTGTTCTTTTGGTAGTTTAGATCCTAGCAAGGCGACGAGGAGCAGGTAGGCAGAGGGCGAGATCTCCGTGTGCACCCCAGTGTTCGAACCTAGAGGGTCTGCCGGAACCCGAAATCCGACAGTCTTGTTAACCATCAACACTTGATGCTCTTTCTTGATTTCTACCTTCGTCGATTTTAGTATCGCGAAGAGCTCAGGAATTACTTTCGTCATCACTTGCATATTATAGTTCATCACGAAGATCTAGTAACTTGGACATAGTGACTAAAGAACTTTGTCAATTACTATCTTATCTGTAAGGTTAACTCTCACTTGATTCAAGCAATTGTAGTATCCAGACAATCTGGGTACATGCTCACTGGTTGAGCTATTCTCCTCCATCTTGTAGGCAAAGAAATCTTTGTCGGAGAGGTCTCATACCTCTTGATACGGGCATGAGTATGAAATACCAATTTCAACTCTTGGAACATCTTATATGCTCCGTGGCGTTCAAAACATTTTTGAAGTCCCGGTTCTAAGACATAAAGCATGGTGCACTAAACTATCAAGTAATCATCATACCGAGCTTTTGTCAAAACGTTCATAACATCTGCATCTGCTCCTGCAATAGGTATGTAACCTAGTGGTGCATCAAGGACATAATTCTTCTGTGCAGCAATGAGGAAAATCCTCAAATCACGGACCAAGTCCGCATCATCGCTACTATCATCTTTCAACTTATATTACTCTAGGAACATATAAAAATAAACGGGGAGCTACAACGCGAGCTATTGATCTACAACATAGATATGCTAATACTACCAGGACTAAGTTCATGATAAATTAAGGTTCAATTAATAATATTACTTAAGAACTCCCACTTAGACAGACATCCCTCTAATCATCTAAGTGATCACGTGATCCAAATCAACTAAACCATGTCCGATCATCACGTGAGATGGAGTAGTTTTCAATGGTGAACATCACTATGTTGATCATATCTACTATATGATTCACGCTCGACCTTTCGGTCTGAGTGTTCCGAGGCCATATCTGCATATGCTAGGCTCGACAAGTTTAACCCGAGTATTCTGCGTGAGCAAAACTGGCTTGCACCTGTTGTATGTTGATACGTCTCGTTGTATCTACTTTTCCAAACACTTTTGCCCTTGTTTTGGACTCTAACTTGCATGATTTGAATGGAACTAACCCAGACTGACGCTGTTTTCAGCAGAATTGCCATGGTGTTATTTTTGTGCAGAAACAAAAGTTCTCGGAATGACCTGAAACTTCACGGAGATTATTTTTGAAAATAATTAAAAATACTGGCTAAAGAATCAAGGCCAGGGGGCCCACGCCCTGTCCACGAGGGTGGGAGGCGCGCCTACCCCCTAGGGCACGCCCCCAGCCTCATGGGCCCCCTAGAGCTCCACCGACCTCAACTCTAACTCTATATACTCGTGTTCGGGGAGAAAAAAATCAGAGAGAAAGATTCATCGCGTTTTATGACACGGGGCCACCGCCAAGCCCTAAACTCTCTCAGGAGGCTGATCTGGAGTCCGTTCGGGGCTCCGGAGAGGGGACTCCGTCGCCATCGTCATCATCAACCATCCTCCATCACCAATTTCATGATGCTCACCGCCGTGCGTGAGTAATTCCATCGTAGGCTTGCTGGACGGTGATGGGTTGGATGAGATTTATCATGTAATCGAGTTAGTTTTGTTAGGGTTTGATCCTAGTATCCACTATGTTACGAGGCCGATGTTGCTATGACTTTGCTATGCTTAATGCTTGTCACTAGGGCCCGAGTGCCATGATTTCAGATCTGAACCTATTATGTTTTCATGAATATATATGAGTTCTTGATCCTATCTTGCAAGTCTATAGTCACCTACTATGTGTTATGATTCGCAACCTCAAGTGACAATAATTGGGACCACTCCCGGTGATGACCGTAGTTTGAGGAGTTCATGTATTCACTATGTGTTAATGCTTTCGTACGGTACTCTATTAAAAGGAGGCCTTAATATCCCTTAGTTTCCGATAGGACCCCGCTGCTACGGGAGGGTAGGACAAAAGAAGTCATGCAAGTTCTTTTCCATAAGCACGTATGACTATATTCGGAATACATGCCTACATTATATTGATGAATTGGAGCTAGTTCTGTGTCACCCTATGTTATGACTGTTACATGATGAACCGCATCCGGCATAATTCTCAATCACCGATTCAATGCCTACGAGCTTTTCACATATTGTTCTTTGTTTATTTAATTTTCCGTTGCTACTGTTACAATCACTACAAAACCCAAAAATATTACCTTTGCTACTGTTACCGTTACTTCCATACTACTTTGCTACTAAATACTTTGCTGCAGATACTAAGTTATCCAGGTGTGGTTGAATTGACAACTCAACTGCTAATACTTGAGAATATTCTTTGCTCCCCTTGTGTCGAATCAATAAATTTGGGTTGAATACTCTACCCTCGAAAACTGTTGCGGTCCCCTATACTTGTGGGTTATCAAGACTATTTTCTGGCACCATTGCCGGGGAGCATAGCTCTATTCTTTGAGTCACTTGGATTTATATCTGCTGGTCACTATGAAGAACTTGAAAGACGCGAAAACAAAAATTTATCCCTCAACTACGAGGGGAGGTAAGGAACTGCCATCTAGCTCTGCACTTGATTCACCTTCTATTTTGAGTAAGCTTGCGACTCCTAAACCTGCTTCTGCTATAAATTCTGATATGTCGCATGTTATTGATGAAGCCACTTCTACTAGGCATGATAATTATGATGAAACTACTTCTATGCTAGATACTACTGTGCACTTGGTGAATTTCTTGATGAACAACTTGCTAGGGGTAGAGAGAATGAAATTATTGAAACTGATAATATTGATGAAAGTGATGATGAAGATTCTCCCCCTAGATATGAATTGCCTGTTGTCCCTGAGGGCTATGTTATGGATGAAGAAACTGCTAGAGACTTTCTTGCTTGCAATGATAGAAGTTATCTTAAGAAATTATTAGCTAAGCTAAAACAAAAATCTCTGAATGCTAGAATGAAATATGATCCTGCTTATGCTACTTCACCTATTTTTGTTACTGATAAGGATTATGAATTCTCTGTTGATCCTGATATAATTACTTTGGTTGAATCTGATCATTTTTATGGCTATGAATCTGGAACTGTTGTGGCACATCTTACTAAATTAAATGATATAGCCACCCTGTTCAGTAATGATGAGAAAACTCGCTACTATTATATCCTTAAAATATTTTCGTTCTCATTAAAGGGTGATGCTAAGATATGGTTTAATTCTCTTGATCATGGTTGTGTGCATAGTCCCCAGGATATGATTTATTAATTCTCTGCTAAATACTTCCCTGCTCATAAGAAACAAGCTGCTCTAAGGGATATATATAATTTTGTGCAAATTGAAGAAGAGAGTCTCCCACAATCTTGGGGGAGGCTTCTCCAATTACTTAATGCTTTGCCGGATCATCCTCTTAAGAAAAATGAAATACTTGATATCTTTTATAATGGACTAACCGATGCTTCAAGAGACCACCTGGATAGTTGTGCTGGTTCTGTTTTTAGGGAAAGAACTGTCGATGAAGGTAAAATTCTATTGAATAATATGTTGACCAATGAAAATAATTGGACACTTCCTGAACCAACTCCTAAGCCAACTCCGAAGAAAAGGGGTGTTCTATTTCTCAGTCCTGAAGGTATGCAAGAGGCAGAGAAATCTATGAAAGAAAAAGGTATAAAAGCTGAAGATGTTAAGAATTTACCTCCTGTTGAAGAAATACATGGTCTTAATTTACCGCCCATTGAAGAAATATATGATCTTAATTCATCACCTATTGAAGAAACACATGGTCTAGATAACCTGACACATGTAGTAAAGGTAAATTCTCTCTATAGATATGATAAAGCTGAAATCCCTCCTACTAAGTTTGCTATCCAATGCTTAGATGAGTTTGATGATTTTATGGTTAAGCAAGAAGATTTCAATGCTTATTTTGGTAGACAATTAAAACACAATGCTTATATGATTGAACACTTGAGTGATTATATGTCTAGAGTTAAAGGTGAACTTATACTCATTAGTAAACATGCTTCTATGGTTACCACTCAAGTAGAACAAGTACTTAAAGCTCAGAATGATTTGCTCAATGAATTGAATAGTAAGAATAATGATTTTGCTGTTAGAGTAGCTACTAGAACTGGTAAAATGACTCAGGGACCTTTGTATCCTGAAGGCCATCCTAAGAGAATTGAGCAAGATTCTCAAAGAAATAATGTAGATGCACCTAGTCCTTCTAAAAAGAAGAAAAAGAAAAATGATAGGACTTTGCATGCTTCTAGTGAACCTGTTGTAGACACACCTGAGAATCCAAATGATATTTCTATTTCTGATGCCGAAACAAAATCTGGTGATGAACATGAATCTAGTGATAATGTTAATGATAATGTTCATGTTGATGCTCAACCTAGCAATGATAATGATGTAGAAACTGAATCTGATGTTGATCTTGATAACCCACAATCAAAGAATCAACATTATGATAAGAGAGACTTTGCTGCTAGGAATCACGGTAAAGAAAGAGAGCCATGGGTTCAGAAACCCATGCCTTTTCCTCCCAAACCAACCAAGAAAAAGGATGATGAGGATTTTGAGCGCTTTGCTGAAATGATTAGACCTACCTTTTTGCGTATGCGATTAACTGATATGCTCAAAATGAATTCTTATGCTAAGTATATGAAGTATATTGTTACAAATAAAAGAAAGATACCGAAAGCTGAAATTTCCACCATGCTTGCTAATTATACTTTTAAGGGCGGAATACCAAAGAAGTTAGGAGATCCACGAGTACCCACTATACCATGCTCCATTAAAAGAAACTATGTTAAAACTGCTTTATGTGATCTTGGAGCCGGTGTTATTGTTATGCCACTCTCTTTATATCGTAGACTTGACTTGAATAAGTTGACACCTACTGAAATTGCAAATGGCCGATAAATCAACTGCTATACCTGCCAGTATTTGCGAGGATGTGCCTGTTGTGGTTGCAAATGTTACGATTTTAACGGACTTTGTTATTCTTGATATTCCCGAGGATGATAGTATGTCTATTATTCTTGGAAGACCCTTTTTGAGTACTGCAGGGGCTGTTATTGATTGCAAAAAAGGCAATGTCACTTTTCATGTTAGTGGCAATGAACATACGGTACACTTTCCGAGGAAACAACATCAAGTTCATAGTATAAATTCTGTTGGAAAAATTCCATCGATTATTTTTGGAGGTTTTGAATTTCCTCTTCCTACTGCCACAAAGAGATATGATATTCTTATTAAAGGGGACATGCATATCCCCGTTGAGGTAACATAGTGCTATTCGAAAATTCTCCGGTTTCACGCAATTCGGAATGAGTTTGTTAACAAGACCTGATCAACCTTGTTAGTGGATTCCTTTTGATGAGCATGAGATGGATGAAGTTAGAAAGCACAACCTTCTGTACCCTCCTTTTACTTTCTGTTGTTTAGATGAAATAAAGTAAAAATAATATTTTTTTTTGTCTGTTTCCTGATTTATCCGTGCAATAAAAAAATACCCCAAAAATAAAGTTCTCCAAATGCCCCGAAATTGAAATATGATTTTTTCTGGAATATTTGATCTGCTTGAGAACACAAAGAAAGTGAGCAAGCACACAGCCACGAGGGTCCAGGGTGCGCCCACCCCTACAGGGCGCGCCCCCTGCCTCATGGGCCCATGGTGGCTCCCCTCCACTTATTCCAGCCACCACACACTCCTTCTTCCTCCCAAAAAAATCACCAACCAGCTCAAGCACGAGTTCTAGCTCATTTTGCTATGATTTTTTATCTCCTTGCTCAAAGCACCTCTCACAAAACTGCTTTGGGGATTGTTCCTTGGTATGTGACTCTCCAATGGTCCAATTAGTTTTTGTTCTAGTGCCTTATTCATTGCAAATTTTTGCTGCCTAGGTGACCATGTTCTTGAGCTTGCATGTCAAATTTATATGGTCCCAAGTAATTCTAATGCATGATATAGTCTCTAGGCACTTGTAGGAGTAGTTGCTATCAATTTTGTTGAGTTTGGTTCACTTTTATTTGAAGTTACTAAAAATTTCAGAATTTTTCAGAAAATGATGAAGAGATTTTTGAGGGGCTCTTCGAGCCGAAGCTCGAATGATAAGCAAAGTGAAGAAGAAGAGAGGCCCAAATATAATCTGCCTCATACCATGGAGGTTCGGCCGTGTGAATGGCCTTGTGATGATTTCTTGAGAGCAGCCGGGATTTATGATGATTTTTATGAGTTGGCTGAGAATGCAGGCCTCACCGACTTCCTCCGCGACCAACACGAATAGTATCTCTTACTCACCAATATCTTTGTGCAAAATTTTCATTTCCATTCTAGGAGGTCACCACCTACGGTGGATTTTTATTTATATGATGAGTATAAGGAGTTGACCCTTCGTGAATTTTGTGAGGTTTGCAAGTTGCCCTTTCCGGGCATCATAGAGGAACCACATCGTGACGATGTGGAGGGGTTTATTGATACAATTGTTGTAGGGGAAACGAGGAAGGTTTCCGACGCACGAATCACTAGCATACACTTTCCTGTTCTACGTTACTTTCCTATATTTGCTAGTAGATGCTTAATTGGTCGCGGAAACTGTGGAAACCTGAGTGCCCTTGATATTGTTATTTTATGCCATGCCATGTTTCGTGATGACCCATTTAGTATGGGCGCTATTGTTGCAAAGCTGTTAAACCTTAATCGTACTAAGGGACCCATCTTGGGAGGCATCTTCGCCTCACGCCTCGCTGCATACTATAATATACCTATTAGGCATTATGAGAAAGAAGAAACATTGCTGCCTCCTGCTTTTCTAGACTATAAGAGTATGGTAGCACATGATTTTATTGTTAAGAATAGGGAAAGGGCGCTTAAGTACAAATTAATATTTGGTAAAAATCACCCTGAGACTATTACTCTGCCTGCTCCTTCCTTGTTTGATTTGTCTGCAGGCAAGTACCTTGTTCCGCCGGAGACTATTCGCGCCTACCTAAACCCTACATCAGCTACAGAGCCAGAGCCGGAACCACAATTTGATCCTCCACGACAGTCTGATTACCAGTGGGATCCGGAGGTGATTGCCAACCAGTGACAATCCGAGGCTTCTTCTCAGGACGACCCCAACTATAACTTTGGGTATCCGCCAGGCCAGCCGTGCAATAGACCAACTTAGGCCAAAAGCCTAAGCTTGGGGGAGTACGTATTTCTCACCGACATTACATTTATGTTCACACGCTCATGCTAGATGTCGGTGCTCATACTTCACTGTAATATCCATGCTAGTTTATTTTCTTTTTCTTGCTTTCTTCTTGTGTGTTTGGAAAACCTTAAGAAAACAAAAAAAAAATAGTAGTAGCTTTCAGCTAGTTTACTTTATTGCTGTAGTAGTAATAATTAAAAGAAAACCCAAAAATATTTTATGTTCTTCTTTTGCTTGTTGGGAGCTTTCCCGTGTAAATATTTTTTATTTCTTTTCTTTTCTTTGGGGGTCGATAGGAGAAGACCATAATGAAAATGTTGAAGTGGCTCTTATATGCATTATTGTTGATTTAACAAAGAGCCCATATTGCCTTATCTTCTCCTGTTTATTGAATGCCTACAGATTCCATCTTAGTCCAATGCACGTGCACTATTATTATTATTCACATCATTCGGTCGTGCAAGTGAAAGGCAATTATGACGATTTATGATGGACTGATGGAGATGAGAGAAGCTGGTATGAACTCGACCTCCCTTGTTTTTGTAAATATGATTAGTTCATCGTTCCTGATTCAACTTATTATGAATAAACATGTTTGGAATGACAAGTAGAGATTATAGTTACTTATGCCATGCTTAATTAGCTAGGAGTTTATAATGGTTTACCTTGCGTGCCAACATGCTATTAAAATGGTTGTGATGTGGTATAATAGGGTGGTATCCTCCTTTGAATGATTCGAGTGACTCGACTTGGCACATGTTCACACATGTAGTTGAAACAAAATCAACATAGCCTTCATGATATTAATGTTCATGGTGGATTATATCCTACTCATGCTTGCACTCAATGTTTATTAATTTTAATGCATGTTCATGACTGTTGTCGCTCTCTAGTTGGTCGCTTCCCAGTCTTTTGCTAGCCTTCACTTGTACTATGCAGGAATACTGCTTGTGCATCCAATCCCTTAAACCCCAAAGTTATTCCATATGAGTCCACCATACCTTCCTATATGCGGTATCTACCTGCCGTTCCAAGTAAATTTGTATGTGCCAAACTCTAAACCTTCAAATGAAATTTTGTTTTGTATGCTCGAATAGCTCATGTATCAACTAGGGCTGTTTGTATCTTCCATGCTAGGCAGGTTATTCTCAAGAGGAGTGGACTCCGCTCCTCACTAACGAGAAAATGGCCGGTCACCGGGATGCCCAGTCCCATGCTTTATGCAAATCAAATCAAAATAATTGCAAACAAAACTCCCCCGGGACTGTTGTTAGTTGGAGGCACTCGTTGTTTCGAGCTAGCCATGGATTGATGCTTGTTGGTGGAGGGGGGGGGGTATAAACTTTACCATTCTATTTGGGAACCGCCTATAATGTGTGTAGCATGGAAGATATCGCCATCTCTCGGTTGTTATGTTGACAATGAAAGTATGCCGCTCAAAATATTATTTATCTCTATTTCAAAACCGAGCTCTGGCACCTTCACAAGTTCCTGCTTCCCTCTGCGAAGGGCCTATCTATTTACTTTTATGTTGAGTCATCACCCTCTTATTAAAAAGCACCAACTGGAGCACCACTGTCATTTGCATTCATTACTGTTAATTTATATTGGGTATGACTATGATTGGATCTTATTTAGCATGAGTTACAATGTCTAGTCAGTCCTTGATCTTTAAAGGTGCTCTGCATTTATGTTTTGCGGTCTCAGAAAGGGGCTAGCGAGATACCATCTTGTTATATCATATTATGATTGTTTTGAGAAAGTGTAGTCATCTGAGATTCACTATTATTGCTCGCTAGTTGATTATGCCATTGAAATGAGTAAACATCAGACCTAGATGTTATTTTGAATATGGTTAGTTTATAATTTTTGCTGAAAACTTGAATGCTGGCTTTACATATTTACAACAACAAGAGCAAACAGAGTTTGCAATTTTTTTTCTTTATCACTTTCAGTTTATCAACTGAATTGCTTGAGGACAAGCAAAGGTTTAAGCTTGGGGGAGTTGATACGTCTCTGTCGTATCTACTTTTCCAAACACTTTTGCCCTTGTTTTGGACTCTAACTTGCATGATTTGAATGGAACTAACCCGGACTGACGTTGTTTCAGTAGAATTGCCATGGTGTTATTTTTGTGCAGAAACAAAAGTTCTCAGAATGACCTGAAACTTCACGGAGATTATTTTTGGAAATAGTTAAAATACTGGGGAAAGAATCAAGGCCAGGGGGCCCACACCCTGTCCACGAGGGCGGGAGGCGCGCCTGCCCCCCTAGGGCGCGCCCCCTGCCTCGTGGACCTCCTGGAGATCCACCTACCTCAACTCCAACTCTATATATTCGTGTTCGGGGAGAAAAAAATAAAAGAGAAAGATTCATCGCGTTTTACAATACGGAGCCGCCGCCAAGCCCTAAACTCTCTTGGGATGGCTGATCTGGAGTTTGTTCGGGGCTCCGGAGAGGGGAATCCGTCGCCATCGTCATCATCAACCATCCTCCATCACCAATTTCATGATGCTCACCGCCGTGCGTGAGTAATTCCATCGTAGGCTTGCTGGATGGTGATGGGTTGAATTAGATTTATCATGTAATCGAGTTAATTTTGTTAGGGTTTGATCCCTAGTATCCACTATGTTCTGAGATTGATGTTGCTATGACTTTGCTATGCTTAATGCTTGTCACTAGGGCCCGAGTGCCATGATTTCAGATCTGAACCTATTATGTTTTAATGAATATATGTGAGTTCTTGATCCTATCATGCAAGTCTATAGTCACCTACTATGTGTTATGATCCACCAACCCCGAAGTGACAATAATCGGGACCACTCCCGGTGATGACCGTAGTTTGAGGAGTTCATGTATTCACTATGTGTTAATGCTTTGGTCCGGTACTCTATTAAAAGGAGGCCTTAATATCCCTTAGTTTCCGATAGGACCCCGTTGCCACGGGAGGGTAGGACAAAAGATGTCATGCAAGTTCTTTTCCATAAGCACGTATGACTATATTCGGAATACATGCCTACATTATATTGATGAATTGGAGCTAGTTCTGTGTCACCCTATGTTATGACTGTTACATGATGAACCGCATCCGGCATAATTATCCATCACCGATCCAATGCCTACGAGCTTTTCACATATTGTTCTTCGTTTATTTACTTTTTCGTTGCTACTGTTACAATCACTACAAAACCCAAAAATATTACCTTTGCTACCGTTACCGTTACTTCCATACTACTTTGCTACTAAATACTTTGCTGCACATACTAAGTTATCCAGGTGTGGTTGAATTGACAACTCAACTGCTAATACTTGAGAATATTCTTAGTCTCCCCTTGTGTCGAATCAATAAATTTGGGTTGAATACTCTACCTCGAAAACTGTCGTGATCCCCTATACTTGTGGGTTATCATATGTGAACGTAGACCTTATCACACCCTATCATCACTTGGTGTCTCAGCACGTAGAACTGTCGCAACGGTGCATACTCAGGGAGAACACTTATACCTTGAAATTTTAGTAAGGGATCATCTTATAAAGCTACCGCTGGACTAACCAAAATAAGATGTATAAAAGATAAACATCACATGCAATCAAAATATGTGACATGATGAAAATATGTGACATGATATAGCCATCATCATCTTGTGCCTTTGATCTCCATCTCCAAAGTACCTTCATGATTTCTATCGTCACCGGCATGACACCATGATCTCTATCATCTTGATCTCTATCAACTTGTCGTCATATGGTCGTCTCGCCAATTATTGCTTTTGCAACTATTGCTATCGCATAGCGATAAAGTAAAGCAATTACATGGCACTTGCATCTTATGCAATAAAGAGACAACCATAAGGCTCCTGCCAGTTGCCGATAATTTCAAAAAGATGATCATCTCATACAACAATTTATATCTCATCACGTCTTGACCATATCATATCACAACATGCCCTGCAAAAGCAAGTTAGACGCCCTCTACTTTGTTGTTGCAAGTTTTACGTGGCTGCTACGGGCTGAGCAAGAACCGTTCTTACCTATGGATCAAAACCACAATGATTTTTCGTCAAGTATGTGCTGTTTTAACCTTCAACAAGGACCGGGCGTAGCCACACTCGATTCAACTAAAGTTGGAGAAACTGACACCCGCCAGCCACCTGTGTGCGAAGCATGTCGGTAGAAGTAGTCTCGCGTAAGCGTACGCGTAATGTTGGTCCGCGCCGCTTCATCCAACAATACCGCCGAATCAAAGTATGACATGCTGGTAAGCAGTATGACTATTATCGCCCACAACTCACTTGTGTTGTACTCGTGCATATAACATCTACGCTTAAACCTGGCTCGGATGCCACCATTGGGCAACATAGTAATTTCAAAAAAAATCCTACGCACACGCAAATCATGGTGATGCATAGCAACGAGAGGGGAGAGTGTAGTCCACGTACCCTCGTAGACCGTAAGCGGAAGCATTATGACAACACGGTTGATGTAGTCGTACGTCTTCACGATCGACCGATCCTAATACCGGAAGTACGTCACCTCCGCGATCTGCACACGTTCGGCTCGGTGACGTCCCATGAACTCACGATCCAGCAGAGTGTCGAGGGAGAGCTTCATCAGCACGACGGCGTGATGACGGTGATGATGAAGCTACCGGCGCAGGGCTTCGCCTAAGCACTGCAACGATATGATCGAGGTGGATTATGGTGGAGGGGGGCACCGCACACGGCTAAGAGATCAATGGTCAACTTGTGTGTTCTAGGGTGCCCCCCTGCCCCAGTATATAAAGGAGCAAGGGGCAGGCCGGCCGAACCTTGGGGTGCGCCAAGGAGGGGGAGGAGTCCTCCTCCTAGTAGGAGTAGGACTCCCCCTTTCCTAGTCCAACTAGGAGGAGGAAGGGGGAAGGAAAGAGAGGGAGAGAGGGAGGGAAAGAGGGGCGCCGCCCCCCTCCATGCCCAATTCGGACTCCTCAAGGGGGGGGGGGTCAGCCCATGGACCCCTCCTCTCTCTCACACAAGTCCCATGTTGGCCCATTATTTCCCCCGGGGGTTTTGATAACCCCCCGGCACTCCGATAATTATCTGGTGACCCCCGGAACTGATCCGGTGTTCGAATATAGTCATCCAATATATCAATCTTTATGTATCGACCATTTCGAGACTCCTCGTCATGTCCGTGATCACATCCGGGACTCCGAACTATCTTCGCTACATCAAAGCACATAAACTCGTAATACCGATCGCCACGAAACATTAAACGTGCGGACCCTACGGGTTTGAGAACTATGTAGACATGACCGAGACACTTCTCCGGTCAATAACCAATAGCGGAACCTGGATGTTCATATTGGCTCCCACATATTCTAGGAAGATCTTTATCGGTCAAACCGCATAACAACATACGTTGTTCCCTTTGTCATCGGTATGTTACTTGCCCGAGATTCGATCGTCGGTATCTCAATACCTAGTTCAATCTCGTTACCGGCAAGTCTCTTTACTCGTTTCGTAATGCATCATCCCGCAACTAACTCATTAGTCACATTGCTTGCAAGGCTTATAGTGATGTGCATTACCGAGAGGGCCTAGAGATAGCTCTCCGACAATCGAAGTGACAAATCCTAATCTCGATCTATGCCAACTCAACAAACACCATCGGAGACACCTGTAGAGCATCTTTATAATCACCCAATTACGTTGTGACGTTTGATAGCACACTAACTGTTCCTCCGGTATTCGGGAGTTGCATAATCTCATAGTCATAGGAACATGTATAAGTCATGAAGAAAGCAATAGCAATAAACTAAACGATCATAGTGCTAAGCTAACGGATGGGTCTTGTCCATCACATCATTCTCTAATGATGTGATCCCGTTCATCAAATGACAACACATGTCTATGGCTAGGAAACTTAACCATCTTTGATTAACGAGCTATTCAAGTAGAGGCATACTAGGGACACTCTGTTTGTCTATGTATTCACACATGTACTAAGTTTCCGGTTAATACAATTCTAGCATGAATAATAGACATTTATCATGAAATAAGGAAATAAATAATAACTTTATTATTGCCTCTAGGGCATATTTCCTTCAGTCCGGGCTATGTGACATGGGCCGGATTGGTGGGCCGTGAAGATACAAGATGGAGGGCTTCTCCCCGTGTCCGGATGGGACTCTCCTTTGCGTGGATGGCAAGCTTGGTGTTCGGATATGAAGATTCCTTTCTCTATAAACTGACTCTATTCAAGCCTAGGCCCCTCTGGTGTCTATATAAACCGGAGGGTTTAGTCCATAGAGGTAATCATAATCATACATGCTAGATATCTAGGGTTTAGCCATTACGATCTCGAGGTAGATCAACTCTTGTAACCCATATACTCATCAAAGTCAATCAAGCAGGAAGTAGGGTATTACCTCCATTAAGAGGGCCTGAACCTGGGTAAACATCATGTCCCTGTCTCCTATTACCTTCGATCCTTAGACGCATAGTTCGGGACCCCCTACCCGAGATCTGTCGGGTTTGACACCGACATTGGTGCTTTCATTGAGAGTTCCACTGTGCCATCGTTAGAAGGCTCGATGGCTCCATCAATCATTTACAACAATGCCACTATGAAGGACACTTTTCTCCCCGGCCAAATTTTCGTATTCGGCGGCTTCACACTGCGGAGCATCTCGATTGGCAATCTGGAGCAGATCGACAGCTACGCCCCTGGTCATCAGATCAGTTTTGGAAATTTGAACTATGTCGCTGATATCCGAGGGGACTTGATCTTCCAAGGGTTCGCGGCCCCAACCACCGCTCTGTCCTTAGATCCGGAGCACATCACTAGGTCCGAAGACGGGAGTTCAGAGCCCGCCAGACTCTCTGCAGCTACAGAGCTTGTCATCGGAGAACTGGAGGGGATCGCGTCACTGGCATGCCCGGAGTTATTCCAGGCTCCCTCTATCATCATAAAGCCAGACTCGCCTCTGGACACCAACTCCGAACTCTCAACGTCCGCATCATGCGAGCTCGGCCAGCAAACTTCTGCCCCGCCCAACTCCATGGACTCTCGCTTCCTCGTCCAAACCTCGTACTTAAACGAGGCCCTGGACTTAATGCGATACCTCGCCATTGCAGAAGAATCACTGTCGAACTACGCCCAGCCCCTGCTAGGGGCTGAGAGCGGGGAATTTCACGTCCCACCCACCACCTGATGACTCACAAGTATAGGTGATCTATCGTAGTCCTTTCAATAAGTAAGAGTGTCGAACCCTACGAGGAGTAGAAGGAAATGATAAGCGGTTTTCAGCAAGGTATTCTCTGCAAGCACTGAAATTATAGGTAACAAATAGTTTTGTGATAAGATAATTTGTAACGAGCAACAAGTAACAAAAGTAAATAAAGTGCAGCAAGGTGGCCCAATCCTTTTTGTAGCAAAGGACAAGCCAGGACAAACTCTTATATAGAGAAAAGCACTCCCGAGGACACATGGAAATTATCGTCAAGCTAGTTTTCATCACGCTCATATGATTCGCGTTCGGTACTTTGATACTTTGATATGTGGGTGGACCGGTGCTTGGGTGTTGTCCTTACTTGGACAAGCATCCCACTTATGATTAACTCCTATTGCAAGCATCCGCAACTACAAAAGAAGTATTAAGGTAAACCTAACCATAGCATGAAACATATGGATCCAAATCAGCTCCTTACGAAGCAACGCATAAACTAGGGTTTAAGCACGTCACTCTAGCAACCCATCATCTACTTATTACTTCCCAATGCCTTCCTCTAGGCCCAAATAATGGTGAAGTGTCATGTAGTCAACGTTCACATAACACCACTAGAGGAGAGACAACATACATCTCATCAAAATATCGAGCGAATACCAAATTCACATGACTACTAATAGCAAGACTTCTCCCATGTCCTCGTGAACAAACGTAACTACTCACAAAGCATATTCATGTTCATAATCAGAGGGGTATTAATATGCATATAGGATTTGAACATATGATCTTCCACCAAATAAACCAACTAGCATCAACTACAAGGAGTAATCAACACTACTAGCAACCTACAACTACCAATTTCAGACTTAGAGACAAGAATTGGATACAAGAGATGAACTAGGGTTTGAGAGGAGATGGTGCTGGTGAAGATGTTGATGGAGATTGGCCCCCTCCCGATGAGAGGAGCGTTGGTGATGACGATAGCGATGATTTCCCCCTCCCGGAGGAAAGTGTCCCCGGCAGAACAGCTCCGCCAGAGCCCTAGATTGGTTCCGCCAAGGTTCCGCCTCGTGGCGGTGAGTCTCGTCCCAAAGCTTGCTTATGATTTTTTTCGGATGAAAGACTTCACATTGCGTAAGATGGGCACGGAGGGCCACCAGGGGCCCACGAGGCAGGGGCCCGCCAGGGGGGGAGTGCGCCCCACCCTCGTGCCCGGGTGTGGGTCCCTCCGGTATTTTCTTCGCTCAATATTTTTTATTGTTTCCAAAAATAACTTCTGTGGATTTTCAGGACTTTTGGAGTTGTGCAGAATAGGTCTCTAATATTTGCTCCTTTTCCAGCCCGGGATTCCAGCTGCCGGTATTCTCCCTCGTCATGTAAACCTTGTAAAATAAGAGAGAATAGGCATAAGTATTGTGACATTATTGTGTAATAATAGCCCATAATGCAGTAAATATCGATATAAAAGCATGATGCAAAATGGACATAATTTTTGCTGGTATGTGAAACTAGGTGGTATAAATTTAGCAACAATGTAATTAGCATAATCAGCATACCATGGAGCAGTACGAGAAGCATTTATGAAATTTAGTTGTTTATCAGGAAAGCTATCATCAATAGGTAGTGGGTCATCAAGAACATTCTCTAACCTAGACAAGTTATGCATAGCAGGGGTTCTCAGCTCCCTTTCTATCAATAATATGCAAATCAAATTCTTGTAGCAAGAGAACCCATCTAATAAGTCTAGGTTTAGCATCTTTCTTTTCCATAAGATATTTAATAGCAGCATGATCAGTGTGAATAGTTACTTTAGAATCAACAATATAAGGTTTGAACTTATCACAAGCAAATACAACTGCTAAGAATTCTTTTTCAGTAGTGGCATAATTTCTCTGGGCATTATCTAAAGTTTTACTAGCATATTGAATAACATTTAGTTTCTTATCAACTCTTTGCCCTAGAACAGCACCTACAGCATAATCGCTAGCATCACACATAATTTCAAAAGGTAAATTCCAATCAGGTGGCTGGACAATAGGTGCAGAGATTAGTGCTTTCTTAACTATTTCAAATGCTTCTACACAATCATAATCAAATACAAATGGTATATCTTTTTGTAAAAGACTAGTCAGAGGCCGAGAGATTTTTGAGAAGTCCTTAATGAACCTCCTATAAAAATCGGCATGACCAAGCAAACTTCTTATACCTTTGATGTCCTTGGGACATGGCATCTTTTTGATAGCATCAACTTTAGCTTTATCAACTTCAATACCTCTTTCAGAAATTTTAGGCCCCAAGACAATACCTTCATTAACCATAAAGTGGCACTTTTCCCAATTCAAGACAAGATTAGTTTCTTCACATCTCTCGCAAAACTTCGATCAAGGTTGCTCAAGCAATCATCAAAAGAGGATCCATAAATGGAGAAATCGTCCATGAATACCTCACAAATCTTTTCACAAAAATCAGAGAATATAGCCATCATGCATCTTTGAAAGATGCAGGTGCATTACATAAACCAAAAGGCATACGTCTATAAGCAAAAGTACCGAAAGGGCAAGTAAAAGTGGTCTTAGTTTGATCATCAGCTGCCACAGGTATTTGAGAGAAACCAGAATAACCATCTAGAAAGCATAAATGTGTATGTTTGGATAATGTTTCTAGCATTTGATCAATAAAAGGTAAGGGGTATTGATCTTTTTTAGTAGCTTTATTTAATTTGCGGAAATCAATTGCCATCCTATAACCTGTAATAATTCTTTGCGGAATCAATTCATATTTATCATTAGGAACGACAGTAATACCTCCCTTCTTAGGGACACAATGGACAGGACTTACCCACTGACTATCAGCAACGGGATAAATTATACCTGCCTCAAGGAGCTAGTATTTCCTTTCTTACCACTTCTTTCATCTTAGGATTCAGCCGTTGTTGGTGATCAATAACTGGTTTGGCATCTTTCTCCAAATTTATTTTATGTTGACATAGAGTGGGACCAATGCCCTTAAGATCATCAAGAGTATATCCAATAGCAGCACGGTGCTTCTTCAGAGTTTTCAATAATTTCTCTTCCTCCTTCTCTGAAAGGTTAGCACTAATAATAACAGGATATATCTTCTTTTCATCAAGATAAGCATATTTAAGAGTATCAGGCAATGGTTTAAGCTCAAACACGGGATCACCCTTGGGTGGAGGAGGATCCCCTAGGATTTCAACAGGCAAATTGTGTTTCAGAATAGGACCCTATTTAAAGATCACTTCATCTATTTCCCTTCTTTCATTCATAAACATATCATTTTCATGGTCTAGCAAATATTGTTCTAAAGGATCACTAGGAGGTACGACAATAGAAGTAAGACCAATAATTTCATCTTTACTAGGCAATTCCTCTTCACGGTGTTGTCTACGAAATTTAGAAAAGTTAAACTCATGAGACATATCACCTAGACCTATGGTAACAACATTCTTTTCACAATCTATCTTAGCATTAACAGTGTTTAAGAAGGGTCTACCAAATATAATGGGACAAAAGCTATCTCGTGGGGAACCAAGAACAAGAAATCATCAGGATATTTAGTTTTCCCACACAAGACTTCAACATCTCTAACAATTCCAATTGGTGATATAGTATCTCTATTGGCAAGCTTAATGGTAACATCAATTTCTTCCAACTCAGCGGGTGCAATATCATGCATAATTTCTTTGTATAAGTCAATAGGTATTGCACTAGCACTTGCACCCATATCACACAAGCCATGATAACAATGATCTCCTATTTTAACAGAAATAACAGGCATGCCTACCACAGGTCTATGTTTATCTTTAGCACTAGGTTTAGCAATTCTAGCAGTCTCATCACATAAATAAATAACATGCCCATCAATATTATCAGCTAAGAGATCTTTAACAATAGGAATATTAGGTTCAACTTTAACTTGCTCAGGAGGTGTATAGGTTCTAATATTGCTTTTACGAACCACGGTTGAAGCTTTAGCATGATCCTTTATCCTAACAGGGAAAGGTGGTTTCTCAACATAAACAGTAGGAACAATAGGATCATTATAAGTGATAGTCTTTTCTTCAACTTTAATAGGTTCGACTACTTTTACTTCTATGGGAGGATGATATTTAAACCACTTCTCCTTAGGGAGATCAATATGAGCAGCAAAAGATTCACAAAAAGAAGCTACTATCTCAGAGTCAAGTCCATATTTAGTGCTAAATTTACGGAAAACACTTGTATCCATAAAAGATTTAACACAATCAAACTTAGGTGTTATACCTGACTCCTTACCTTCGCCGAGGTCCCAATCTTCAGAGTTGCGTTTAATTCTTTCCAATAAATCCCATTTGAATTCAATAGTCTTCATCATAAAAGAACCAGTACAAGAAGTATCGAGCATGGTGCGATTGTTGTCGGAAAGCCGAGCATAATTTTTTTGAATAATCATTTCTCTTGAGAGCTCATGATTGGGGCATGAATATAACATTGACTTAAGCCTCCCCCAAGCTTGAGCGATGCTTTCTCCTTCATGAGGATAGAAATTATATATATAATTACGATCACGATGAACAAGATGCATAGGATAAAACTTGATGAAATTCCAATTTCAATCGCCATACGGTACCATGATCCCATATCATCACATAGCCTATACCATGTCAATGCATCTCCCTTCAAAGATAAAGGGAAGACCTTCTTCTTGATAACATCATCGGGCATACCTGCAAGCTTAAATAATCCACAAACTTCATCCACATAGATTAGGTGCTCATCAGGATGTTATGTTCCCTCTCCTGCAAAACGATTAGCTAGCAGTTTTTCTATCATACCCGAAGGAATTTCAAAGTAGACATTTTCATTTTCAGTAGGTTCAGTAGGTTGAGGAGCAACTCTTTGCTCTCTTGGTCGTGGTGAAGATAACCCGAACAAGCCCCTCAGAGGATTACTTTCCATAGTAACAACTGACAGTAAATTTCAGCACACTATATAAATTTTTCCTTACCAAAGGCGCTTCACTCCCCGGCAACGGCGCCAGAAAAGAGCCTTGATGACCCGCAAGTATAGGGGATCAATCGTAGTCCTTTCGATAAGTAAGAGTGTCGAACCCAACGAGGAGCAGAAGGAAATGATAAGCGGTTTTCAGCAAGGTATTCTCTGCAAAGCACTGAAATTATAGGTAACAGATAGTTTTGTGATAAGATAATTTGTAATGAGCAACAAGTAACAAAAGTAAGTAAAGTGCAACAAGGTGGCCCAATCCTTTTTGTAGCAAAGGACAAGCCTGGACAGACTCTTATATAGAGAGAAGCGCTCCCGAGGACACATGGAAATTATCGTCAAGCTAGTTTTCATCACGCTCATATGATTCACGTTTGGTACTTTGATAATTTGATATGTGGGTGGACCGGTGCTTGGGTGCTGTCCTTACTTGGACAAGCATCCCACTTATGATTAACTCCTATTGCAAGCATCCGCAACTACAAAACAAGTATTAAGGTAAACCTAACCATAGCATGAAACATATGGATCCAAATCAGCTCCTTACGAAGCAACGCATAAACTAGAGTTTAAGCTTCTATCACTCTAGCAACCCATCATCTACTTATTACTTCCCAATGCCTTCCTCTAGGCCCAAATAATGGTGAAGTGTCATGTAGTCGACGTTCACATAACACCACTAGAGGAGAGACAACATACATCTCATCAAAATATCGAACGAATACCAAATTCACATGACTACTAATAGCAAGACTTCTCCCATGTCCTTAGGAAGAAAAATAACTACTCACAAAGCATATTCACGTTCATAATCAGAGGGGTATTAATTTGCATATAGGATCTGAACATATGATCTTCCACCAAATAAACCAACTAGCATCAACTACAAGGAGTAATCAACACTACTAGCAACCTACAAGTACAAATCTCAGACTTAGAGACAAGAATTGGATACAACAGATGAACTAGGGTTTGAGAGGAGATGGTGCTGGTGAAGATGTTGATGGAGATTGCCCCCTCCTGATGAGAGGAGCGTTGGTGATGACGATGGTGATGATTTCCCCCTCCCGGAGGAAAGTGTCCCCGGCAGAACAGCTCCGCCAGAGCCCTAGATTGGTTCCGCCAAGGTTCCGCCTCGTGGCGGAAGTGAGTCTCGTCAGCTTGCTTATGATTTTTTCGGACGAAAGACTTCATATAGCAGAAGATGGGCACCGGAGGGCCACTGGGAGCCCACGAGGCGGGGCGCGCCTGTAGGTAGGCGCGCCCACCCTCGTGCCTGTGGTGTGGACCCCCTCTGGTATTTTCTTCGCTCAGTAGTTTTTATTGTTTCCAAAAATAACTACCGTGGAGTTTCAGGACTTTTGGAGTTGTGCAGAATAGGTCTCTAATTTTTGCTCCTTTTCCAGCCCAGAATTCCAGCTGCCGGCATTCTCCCTCTTCATGTAAACCTTGTAAAATAAGAGAGAATAGGCATAAGTATTGTGACATAATGTGTAATAACAGCCCATAATGCAGTAAATATCGATATAAAAGCATGATGCAAAATGGACGTATCACCACCCACTTTATAGCATTATCGAGGATCTAACTGACATGCTCGATTACGCCTCCGAAGACATCGACGGTATGGATGACGATGCTGGAGATGAGCAAGGCCAAAACCCGTCGGTCACCGGATGCTGGACGGCCACTTCCTCATACGACGTGTAAATGGTGGACACACCCAACGAAGACGACGACGATGGTTAGAAGGACCAAGTCGAGGACGAACCTCCAGAGATACCACCCAAGCGTCGACATCAGCGGTGCCGCTCTAAATCGCGTCGCGAAAAAGATAGAAACACCGGCACCGGGGATAATAATACTCCGAAGAACGCCGAAGACCAAGAAGCCCCCATTGAACCAACTTTCGAACAGGATGATTAGGAGGACGAGCAAGTTGACCCTGACAAGCCGGTTGGGAATGAAGAGTCGGAGGATAGTAACTATCTACCACTCTCCGAAGACGATGTAAGCCTCGGCGACGAAGATTTCATCGTGCCATAGGAACCCCTTGAACAAGAACGATTTAAGCGCCAGTTAATCGCAACTGCGAGAAGCCTAAAAAACAAGCAGTGACAGCTCCAATCCGAACAGGATACGCTCAACGACAGATGGACGAAAGTCCTGGCAGCCAAAGAATACGGCCTCGAACGCCCAACAAAGAGCTACCCAAAGCGCAAACTGCTACCCCAATTCGATGATAAGGCCCTGGAGCCCGCATTGCCAACGCGTGACGCTGCACAGACCTGACCGGCCACCATGTGGCCGGGACAGAGCGGCAACTCAAGCAGGACACCAACCCGCACCACCTCGCCCTAGAGGCAGAGAAACAGCGGCTCCAGGATACACCTATGACCTACAACAGGACCTGGAAAATAGAGCCGATCATACCAGATCGTTCTATGGATCACGGGGGCGTGCCCCAGCGCGAGAGGACGGCTATCAGGTCTGGCGCGACGAGCACAACCACACCCAGGCTGAAAACCGCATACAGACTTCATCCGAACTGCGGCGTGACACGACCCGATACAGAGGCGCCGCACACCCCCTATGCTTCATCGATGAGGTAATGGAGCACCAATTCCCAGAAGGGAACATTGAATCATACGATGGTACAACAGATCCCGCGGTACGGATTGAAGATTTTCTTCTCCACATTTACATGGCCCGCGGTGATGATCTACACGCCATCAAATACCTTCCCCTAAAACTTAAGGGACCAGCTCGACACTGGTAAAACAGCCTCCCGGAAAACTCTATTGGAAACTGGGAAGACTTGGAAGATGCCTTTAGAGACAACTTCCAAGGCACTTATGTCCCGCCTCCGGACGCCGACGACCTCAGTCACATAGTCCAGCAGTCTGGAGAATCAGCGAGAAAATTCTGGACCAGGTTCTTAACTGAAAAGAACCAGATTGTCGATTATCCAGACGCCGAAGCCCTAGCGGCCTTTAAACACGATATCCGCGAGGAATGGTTCGCCCGACACCTTGGCCAAGAGAAGCCGAAATCCATGGCAGCCCTTACAACACTCATGACCCGCTTTTGCGCGGGCGAAGATAGCTGGCTAGCTTCAGC
Organism: Aegilops bicornis; assembly: GCA_021605145.1. Lineage (NCBI taxonomy): Eukaryota > Viridiplantae > Streptophyta > Magnoliopsida > Poales > Poaceae > Aegilops > Aegilops bicornis. Next base: position 576,756,084 of record CM038672.1, read on the forward strand.
GATAAAGAATACCAGCTGACCTGGTACTTCCGAAGTCAGAAACGGTAATGGCAGGCCCCGACGCAACAGACATAAGCGTCGAAACAACAATGACAATACCGAAGAAACGGCGGTCAATGCCAGATTCAGTGGCTCCAAGTCCGGTCAGCGGAAGAAGCCATTCAAAAGAAGCAAAGACAGTTCATCCAGCTTGGACCGAATACTCGATCGACCCTGCCAGATTCACGGCACCCCCGACAAGCCTGCCAACCATACCAACAGAAGTTGTTGGGTCTTTAAATAGGCTGGTAAGTTAAATACCAAACATAAGGAGAAAGGGTCACCCAGCGAGGACGGTGATGAGGAGCCTCGCCCACCGAACAGACGAGGATAGAAGAAATTTCCTCCTAAGGTCGAAACGGTGAAATATGATATACATTACTCACATCCCCAAGCGGGAGCGCAAGCGCGCGTTAAGGGACGTCTATGCGATAGAGCCATTCGCCCCAAAATTCAACCCACGGTCAGCCTGTCTGATCAGCTTCGATCTCAGAGACCATCCGACCAGTATCCGTCACGGAGGTTCGGCCCCGCTGGTCCTCGATCCAATTATTGATGGATTCCACCTCACGCGAGTCTTCATGGACGGTGGCAGCAGCCTTAACCTGCTCTATCAGGACACAGTCTGCAAAATGGGTATTGATCCGTCAAGAATCAAGCCCACCAAAACTACCTTTAAAGGAGTAATACTTGGTGTAGAGGCCCGCTACACGGGCTCAATCACATTGGAGGTCGTCTTCGGTTCGCCGGACAACTTCCGAAGCGAAGACTTGATCTTAAACATCGTCCCTTTCCGTAGTGGCTACCATGTACTGATCGGACGAACCGCTTTTGCTCGCTTCAATGTGGTCTTGCACTATGCATATCTCAAACTCAAGATGCCCGGACCACGCGCTGTTATAATAGTTAATGGAAAACATGGAACGCTCCCTACGTACCGAGGAGCACACCGCGGCCCTTGCAGCGGAAGTACAGGGCGGCCTTATCAAGCCAAATATTACATCGGCGGCCAAGCCCCCGGACGCTATCAAACGAGTCCGAACTACCCTGCAGATCGACAGTCCAGCTCGTCAGGAGCTCGATTAGCAATTCAGCCTCCGTCTCAGCCCCAACCGCATTGCGGCATATGTACCACGCGTGCATAACTACTCACTAAATATACCATGGGCAAAGATGGAGGCATATTAAAGATAAAGTCCACAATACGGCTAGACCCTATCTGGACACGCATATCCTTCTTTTTCCTTCTTATTTTTATTTTTTCAGGTTCCTTACAACCCACATCACCTTTCGACGGTACAAAGGGCCCATCTTTCAGGCCCCTCATGAAAACACGATCGTTGATCCTTTCGAAGGATAATACACCAAGGAGAAAATCAGTGTGGACGTGCGACGGAGTATCTAAAGGATCTTTAAAGATGACATCTTCCTTTTTTAGGACCCGTACACAGCTTTCCCTTGTGTCGGGCATGTAAAATGGCCTCGATGCTTATTGCATTATTTGTACAAATACGCTTTGACGTATCAATCAGACTATAATGGAAACAGTTCTTTCACCCAAACCTATTCGATACTGGCTTATTTCCTAATCTGTCTTCCCTCTTTTTTCCAATTACCATGTTACCTCGGTATGACTTAAATCGACAGGGGCTCCATTCAGCCACGTACATAAAATAAGTCTAAGCACTTTTATAGTACAATTCGGCATCACGAATATAGCATTATATGCATCGGCTTCGAATCATGTCTTTGGTCAATAGTTGGGTTGCCCGGCTCTTTTGGTTACTACCTTACGTTCCGCTCATTCGGCTAAGGTAGTAAAGGGAGAACTACTGCGATTGTATTTCTGGTTCATCTGGATAAACACCTCAGTAGAGAAAGCCAAAAACTGACTGTCATGGTGTGGCGAGAGCTGGTCAGCTATTCGGTGACTAATTATAAATCTCTTGCGATTTTTTCCGCATCACGCGAAGGACCGGTCTTCAGCCGATCAGGCATCTACAACACCTAGGTTCGGATAATCGAATAATACCAGGGGCTGCGCCTACAATCTCATTGTCAAACTCCTATGGTTAAGTGAGAGTGATAAAGCCACATAGTCTGATTGCCTGGTTCGCTGTACTAACACCTCCTTCAAGGACCAAGTCGTTGGGTCAAGTGTGTTCAGGTGCTATTCCGAACACCCCCGTACTACCTACGTGGGGGCCAAAGCTGGCGACTGGCCAACTCTCAGATACCGCAAACAACCGCACAGGAGGAAGAGAATTTGAAGTAAAACAAGCAACATATTATACATAAGCCTTGTTTCATAATACAAAGTTCGGGCAACACGGATATATTCATTCAAAAATAATGTCCTTCGAGCACTGGCCCCCTACAATGCGGGACCCTTCCAGGACGTCATCAAAATACCGCTCCGGCGTGCGGTTATCCTTGCCTGCGGGCGGTCCCTCGGTTGCAAGCTTGACGGCATTCATCTTCGCCCACTGCACCTTGACACGGGCGAAGGCCATCCGGGCACCCTCGATGCAGACCGACCGCCTTATGGCATCAAGCCGGGGGCAGGCACTGACTAGCCGCTTCACGAGCCCGAAATAATTGCTGGGTATGGGTTCGGCTGGCCAAAGACGGACTATAACATCCTTCATGGCCAATTCGGCCACCCTATGCAGTTCGGTCAGCTGCTTCAGCTGATCACTGAAGGGCACTGGATGCTATGGCGCAAGGTACTGTGACCAGAACAACTTCTTCGTTGAGCTCCCCTCTTCGGCTCGGACAAACTCCGCAGCATCAGCAATACTCCAGGGTAGATCCAAACGCTCCTGGAGAACTCCAAACGCGGGTCAGTAAGATGTACCTTCTCCTTACAAATTTTCTCTGCATATTAAAGGCCTTACCCGCCACGATCTGTTTCGCCTCTTGGATCTCCCGGCGGGCGCCTTGGGCTTCAACCCGGGCTTCGTTCGCGCTTTGGAGGGCCTTAGCAAGTTCGGAATCTTGATCTGAAATCTTGCGCTCCAAGGATTCACATTTTCTTATGGCATCCTTGAGCTCTTGGTGGACTTCCTCCACCCTTGACTCATGTTTTAGGCGGGCAGCTCGTTCCTCCTCCGCCTCCTTCTTGGCTTCGACCAGTGCACTGTTGAGGGTCTCGACCTCAGACGCGTCAGCTTTGAACATAATCATAAAGCTCACTCAGATAACAAATTAGAGCTGATATCATTTAAGATATGTTTCAGTATCACATACCTTGCTTTTCCTCTAGTTTCTGCTTCAGTTCGGTCACTTCGGCGGCATGGGAAGTTACCGCCAACATCGCAGCATGTTTTTTCAAATAGATATGTATGTTAATCTCCTGCGAAAGCTATTCGATCCTCTGTTCGACCTTTCGTTGCGAATTCCGAACAGAGTCTTAGGGGCTACTGTTTATACACAGGCATTCCTTTTATATAGCTAAAAGGTATCACATCACATACCTCAAAGCCTCTCAGAAGGCTAGTATAGGCCTTGTTCAATCCGCTTTTAGCGGACCGAACCTTTTCAGCCACCGTACCCATAAGGGTATGATGTTCCTCCACAATGGAGGCGCTTTGAAGCGCTTCCACCAGAGTGTCTGGCGCCTCCGGATTGACTGAGGTCGCCGGTGGAGTTGAAACGCCCCCTTCTTTTGAAGGAGGCTGCTCACCTGATTCCGGAGCCGTGTGGGTCTCCGGAATAACATTTGGTTGGGGGCCAAATTGTACATGGCCCCGTCGCCAGTCTCCATGGGGGTCGGTTCCCCCATGTTCTCGACAGCAGAGGTATCACCCACTGGCGCCGCCTTGACTGCTCCCCGCACCTCTCCCTGACCCGGAGGGGTCCTTCGGGACAACACTTCGGCGTTGTCCGAAGCAGTGGGGGGAGGACGATGGAGGTGACTCGCTCTCCATTATGTTCGGACTCAGCGAATTCCCAGAAGATGAGGATCGCTGAGGGAGGTCATGAGCCGGACTGCAGCACGCAATTCAATGTGTTAAAACCACAAGGCGAAAAACCCGGATATACATACAGTGCCCTTGAGTACTTGATATGTCTCCAACGTATCTATAATTTTTGATTGTTCCATGCTATTATATTATCTGTTTTGGATGTTTAATGGGCTTTATTATGCACTTTGTTATTATTTTTGGGACTAACCTATTAACCGAAGGCCCAGTGCAAATTGCTGTTTTTTTTGCCTAATTCAGTATTTTGCAGAAAAGGAATATCAAACGGAATCCAAACGGAATGAAACCTTCGCGAGGATCGTTTTTGGAACAAACGAAATCTAGGAGACTTGGAGTGGACGTCAAGGAAGCAACGAGGTGGCCACGAGGTAGGAAGGCGCGCCCAGGGGGGTAGGTGCACCCCCACCCTCGTGGCTCCACCGACCTACTTCTTTCGCCTATATATACTCGCCGGAGGGGGCATTGCTTACGGAGGGCTTCTACATCAACACCATAGCCTCTCTGATGATGTGTGAGTAGTTTACCACACACCTTCGGTTCCATAGTTATTAGCTAGATGGCTTCTTCTCTCTCTTTGGATCTCAATACAAAGTTCTCCTCGATCTTCTTGGAGATCTTTTTGATGTATATAATTCTTTTTGCGGTGTGTTTGTCGAGATCCGATGAATTGTGGGTTTATGATCAAGATTATCTATGAACAATATTTGATTCTTCTCTGAATTCTTATATGCATGATTTAATATCTTTGCAAGTCTCTTCGAATTATCGGTTTGGTTTGGCCTACTAGATTGATCTTTCTTGCAACAGGAGAAGTGCTTAGCTTTGGGTTCAATCTTGCGTTGTCCTTTCCGGATGTGGCCAGGGCAACAAGGCATGTATTATATTGTTGCCATCGAGGATAAAAAGATGGGGTTTATATCATATTGCTTGACTTTATCCCTCTACATCATGTCATCTTGCCTAATGCGTTACTCTGTTCTTATGAACTTAATACTCTAGATGCATCTTTGGATAGCGGTCGATGTGTGGAGTAATAGTAGTAGATGCAGAATCGTTTCGGTCTTCTTGTCACGGACATGATGCCTATATACATGATCATGCCTAGATATTCTCATAACTATGCGCTTTTCTATCAATTGCTCGACAGGAAGTTGCTCACCTTTGTAGAATTTGCTATCTTGAGAGAAGCAACTAGTGAGACCTATGGCCCCCGGGTCTATCTTCCATCGTATTAATCTCCCATCAATTAGTTATTTTTGTCGCCGTTTATTTTGCAATCTTTACTTTCCAATCTATACAACAAAAATACCAAAATATTTATCTTATTATCTTTATCAGATCTCACTTTTGCAAGTGGTCGTGAAGGGATTGACAACCCCTTTATCGCGTTGGTTGCAAGGTTCTTGATTGTTTGTGTAGGTACGAGGGATTTGCGTGTAGTTTCCTACTGGATTGATACCTTGGTTCTCAAAAACTGAGGGAAATACTTATGCTACTTTGCTGCATCACCCTTTTATCTTCAAGGGAAAACCAACACATGCTCAAGAGGTAGCAAGAAAGATTTCTGGTGCCGTTGCCGGGGAGATTTGCACCAAGTCAAGTCAAGAGTTGATCTGCCAGCAACTAGCCAATTTGTGGCGCCGTTGCCGGGGAGATCTACGCACAAGTCAAGACATACCAAGTACCCATCACCAACTCTTCTCCCTCGCATTACATTATTTGCCATTTGCCTCTCATTTTTCTCTCCCTCACTTCACTCTTGCCGTTTTATTCACCCTTTTTCGTTCGCCTCTTTTCGCTTGCTTCTTGTGTGTCCGTGTGTTAGATCGTTTGTTTCGTCGTCATGGCTAGTCCTTCTATCATTGTTAGTACTCCCGATCATGAAGTTCTTAATTTTAAACAAAGGGAGGGAGAAAATTTAAAAGATGCTTGGCATAGAATTTGCAATGCTCATAATAGATCTACTAGGAAGCAATCTACTTCCGTTCTTTTTCGCAATTTTTATGTAGGCATCACTCCTTGGAATAGATATATTCTTGATACCATTACCGGAGGGAATTTCTTGGGTAGCCATAGTTTTGATTCTTATAATGCTATGTTAGATTTGTTTGGCCCACCACCTCTTTTGGTTAATGGAACTATTTTAACTTTGGAACATGTGATGCAAAGGCTTGAAATTATTGAAAGTAAAGTTGCCACTAATGAGTTGATTGAAAATTTGGATAAAAAGATCCACAACCAAATTACCCAATACGGATCTAAAGTAGGAGTTGCTCTTAAAATTCATAAAGAAAAGGAACCCATAGTTAACGAAAAGATAGATCAAGATTCCACAAGAATTGATAAACTTGAGGATATTGTTACCAAATTAGGGACTGCCTTTTCTTCCGTGAAAAATACCCCAAATCCTCCTACTACTAAAGTTGCTAAGTTTATGTATGCGCCTAAAAATAAAGGTGAATCTTCTAGTAAGGAAAATGCGAATCTCAAGTCAATAAGTGTTCACCCCAACCTTTTCTCTATCATTAGGGAACCTTTTGCTACAAATGAATTTCTTGATTTCTTGCCTAGGAGTTTGATCATTAATAAAAGGAAGGAAACTCCTAAGGGTTATAAGTGTTCTATTGAAGAATTGCCAACCAAAGATGATAATACCTAGATCTATTCTTGTTTTTATGCCTAGCTAGGGGCGTTAAACGATAGCGCTTGTTGGGAGGCAACCCAATTTATTTTTGTTCCTTGCTTTTTGTTCCTGTTTAGTAATAAATAATTCATCTAGCCTCTGTTTAGATGTTGTTTTATGTTTTAATTAATGTTTGAGCCAAGTTGAACCTTTAGGATAACCTACGGTAATAGTTAATGAATCTATGGCTAGTATCGGGGGGTATGAACCATAGAGAAGTTGGAATACAGTATGTTTAACACCAATATAAATAAATAATGAGTTCAGTACATGCTACCTCTTGAGCACTGCGTTGGTTTTCCCTTGAAGAGGAAAGGGTGATGCAGTAAAGTAGCGTAAGTATTTACCTCAGTTTTGGAGAACCAAGGTATCAATCCAGTAGGAGATCACGCACGAGTCCCTCGCACCTACACAAACAAATAAGAACCTCGCAACCAACACGATAAAGGGGTTGTCAATCCCTCAACGGTCACTTACGAGAGTGAGATCTGATAGATATGATAAGATAATATTTTTGGTATTTTTATGATAAAGGGAAATAAAGATGCAAAGTAAAATAAAAGGCAAAAGAAATAACTAAGTGTTGGAAGATTAATATGATGGAAAATAGACCCGGGGGGCATAGGTTTCACTAGTGGCTTCTCTGAAGAGCATAAGTATTACGGTGGGTGAACAAATTACTGTTGAGAAATTGATAGAATTGAGCATAGTTATGAGAATATCTAGGTATGATCATGTATATAGGCATCACGTCCATGACAAGTAGACCGACTCACCTTTGCATCTACTACTATTACTCCACACATCGACCGCTATCCAAAGATGCATCTAGAGTATTAAGTTCATAAGAACAGAGTAACACTTTAAGCAAGATGGCATGATGTAGAGGGATAAACTCATGCATTATGATATAAACCCCATCTTGTTATCCTCGATGGCAACAATACAATATGTGCCTTGTTGTCCCTGCTGTCATTGGGAAAGGACGCCGCAAGATTGAACCCAAAGCTAAGCACTTCTCCCATTGCAAGAAAGATTAATCTAGTAGGCCAAACCAAATTGATAATTCAAAGAGACTTGCGAAGATAACCAATCATACATAAAAGAATTCAGAAGAGATTCAAATATTGTTCATAGATAAACTTGATCATAAACCCACAATTCATCGGTCTCAACAAACACACCGCAAAAGAAGATTACATCGAATAGATCTCCACGAGAATCGTGGAGAACTTTGTATTGAGATCCAAAGAGAGAGAAGAAGCCATCTAGCTAATAACTATGGACCCGAAGGTCTAAGGTAAACTACTCACACATCATCAGAGAGGCTATGGTCTTGATGTAGAAGCCCTCCGTAATCAATGCCCCCTCCGGCAGGGGCGCCGGAAAAGGCTCCAAGATGGGATCTCACGGGTATAGAAGGTTGCGGTGGTGGAATTAGGTTTTTGGCTCTGTATCCGATAGTTTGGGGGTACGTAGGTATATATAGGAGGAAGAAGTACGTCGGTGGAGCAACATGGGCCCCACGAGGGTGGAGGGCACACCCAGGGGGTAGGCGCGCCCCCTGCCTCGTGCTCTCCTGGTTGATTTCTTGACGTAGACTCCAAGTCCTCTGTATCACGTTTGTTCCAAAAATCACGTTCCCGAAGGTTTCATTCCGTTTGGAGTCCATTTGATATTCTTTTTCTGCGAAACACTGAAATAGGCAAAAAAACCAGCAATTTGGGTTGGGCCTCCGGTTAATAGGTTAGTCCCAAAAATCATATAAAAGTGTATAATAAAGCCCATTAACATCCAAAACAGAATATAATATAGCATGGAATAATAAGAAATTATAGATACGTTGGAGACGTATCAGTATAGTGCCTTAAAGTGGTGGTTTGTTTCATTTCGCTAACGGAGCTCATGAAATTTTCTGTTAAGTTTTGTGTTGTGAAGTTTTCAAGTTTTTGGGTAAAGATTTGATGGATTTTGGAACAAGGATTGGCAAGAGCCTAAGCTTGGGGATGCCCAAGGCACCCCAAGGTTAAATTCAAGGACAACCAAAAGCCTAAGCTTGGGGATGCCCCGGAAGGCATCCCCTCTTTCGTCTTCGTCTATCGGTAACTTTACTTGAGGCTATATTTTTATTCACCAGATGATATGTGTTTTTCTTGGAGCGTCTTGTATGATTTGAGTATTTGCTTTCTAGTTTACCGCAATCATCCTTGTTGTACACACCTTTTGGAGAGACACACATGAATGGAAATTTATTATAATACTCTGTGTGCTTGACTTATATCTTTTGAGCTAGATAATTTTGCTCTAGTGCTTATATCTATTTAGAGCACGGTGGTGGTTTTATTTTATAGAAATAATTGGTCTCTCATGCTTCACTTATATTATTTTTAGAGCCCTTTAGAGCAGCATGGGAATTTTCTTTGGCTATAAAATTAGTCCTAATATGATAGGCATCCAAGATGGGTATAATAAAAACTTTCATAAAAAGTGCATTGAATACTATGAGAAGTTTGATACTTGATGATTGTTTTGAGATATGAAGATGGTAATATTAAAGTTGTGCTAGTTGAGTAATTGTGAATTTGAGAAATACTTGTGTTGAGGTTTGCAAGTCCCGTAGCATGCATGTATGGTAACCGTTGTGTAACAAATTTGAAGCATGAGGTATTTCTTTGATTGTCATCCTTTGTGTGGAGGTCGGGATCGCGCGATGGTTAACTCCTACCAACCCTTCCCCTAGGATCATGCGTGTAGTGCTTGGTTTTGATGACTTGTAGATTTTTGCAATAAGTATATGAGTTCTTTATGACTAATGTTGAGTCCATCGATTATACGCACTCTCACCATTCCATTATTGCTAGCCTCTTCGGTACCGTGCATTGCCCTTTCTCACCTTGAGAGTTGGTGCAAACTTCGCTGGTGCATCCAACCCCCGTGATATGATGTGCTCTATCACACATAAACCTCCTTATATCTTCCTCAAAACATCCACCATACCTACCTATTATGGCATTTCCATAGCCATTCCGAGATATATTGCCATGCAACTTTCCACCGTTTCATTTATTATGACACGCTTCATCATTGTCATATTGCCTTGCATGATCATGTAGTTGACATCGTATGTTTGGCAAAGCCACCATGCATAATTTATCATACATGTCACTCTTGATTCATTGCCCATTCCGGTACACCGCTGGAGGCATTCATATAGTCATATTTTGTTCTAGTATCGAGTTGTAATCATTGAGTTGTAAATAAATAGAAGTGTGATGATCATCATTAATAGAGCATTGTCCCAAATAAAAAAAAGAGAAAAAAAGAGAAAGGACAAAAAAAGGAAAGCCAAAAAAATAAAAAAATAAAAGGGACAATGCTACTATCTTTTTTCCCACACTTGTGCTTCAAAGTAGCCCCATGATCTTTATGATAGAGAGTCTCTTATTTTGTCACTTTCATATACTAGTGGGAATTTTTCATTATAGAACTTGGCTTGTATATTCCAACAATGGGCTTCCTCAAATGCCCTAGGTCTTCGTGAGCAAGCACGTTGGATGCACACCCACTTAGTTTCTTTTGTTGAGCTTTCATACATTTATAGCTCTAGTGCATCCGTTGCATGGAAATCCCTACTCCTTGCATTGACATCAATTGATGGGCATCTCCCTAGCCCGTTGATTAGCCGCGTCAATGTGAGACTTTATCCTTTTTTGTCTTCTCCACATAACCCCCATCATTATATTATATTCCACCCATAGTGCTATGTCCATGGCTCACGCTCATGTATTGCGTGAAAGTTGAAAAAGTTTGAGAATACTAAAGTATGAAACGATTGCTTGGCTGAAACCGGGGTTGTGCATGATTTGGATATTTTGTGGCGAAGATGGAAACATAGCCAAACTATATGATTTTGTAGGGATGAGCTTTCTTTGGCCATGTTATTTTGAGAAGACATAATTGCTTAGTTAGTGCTTGAAGTATTATTATTTTTATGTCAATATTAAACTTTTATCTTGAATCTTTCGGATCTGAACATTCATGCCACAATAAAGAAAATTACATTGATAATTATGTTAGGTAGCATTCCACATCAAAAATTCGGTTTTTGTCATTTACCTACTCGAGGGCGAGCAGGAATTAAGCTTGGGGATGCTTGATACGTCTCCAACGTATCTATAATTTTGATTGTTCCATGCTATTATATTATATGTTTTGGATGTTTAATAGGCTTTATTATGCACTTTTATATTGTTTTTGGGACTAACCTATTAATCGAAGGCCGAGCGCAAATTGCTGTTCTTTTTCCTATTTCAGTGTTTCGCAGAAAAGGAATATCAAACGGAATCCAAACGGAATGAAACCTTCACGAGGATCTGTTTTGGAACAAACGCAATCCAGGAGACTTGGAGTGGACGTCAAGGGAAGCAACGGGGCGGCCACGAGGTAGGAGGGCGCGCCCAGGGGGGTAGGCGCGCCGCCCACCCTCGTGGGCCCCTCGTGGCTCCACCGACCTACTTCTTTCACCTATATATACTCATATACCCCTAAAACATCCAGTAGCACCACGAAACCCTATTTCCACCGCCGTAACCTTCTGTACACGTGAGATCCCATCTTGGGGCCTTTTCCGGTGCTCCGCCGGAGGGGGTATCAATCACGGAGGGCTTCTACATCAACACCATAGCCTCTCCGATGATGTGTGAGTAGTTTACCACAGACCTCCGGGTCCATAGTTATTAGCTAGATGGCTTCTTCTCTCTCTTTGGATCTCAATACAAAGTTCTCCTGGATCTTCTTGGAGATCTATTCGATGTATATAATTCTTTTTGCGGTGTGTTTGTCGAGATCCGATGAATTGTGGGTTTATGATCAAGATTATCTATGAACAATATTTGATTCTTCTCTGAATTCTTATATGCATGATTTAATATCTTTGCAAGTCTCTTCGAATTATCAGTTTGGTTTGGCCTACTAGATTGATCTTTCTTGCAATGGGAGAAGTGCTTAGCTTTGGTTTCAATCTTGCGATGTCCTTTCCCTGTGACAACAGGGGCAGCAAGGCACGTATTATATTTTTGCCATTGAGGATAAAAAGATGGGGTTTATATCATTTTGCTGGAGTTTATCCCGCTACATCATGTCATCTTGCCTAATGTGTTACTCTGTTCTTATGAACTTAATACTCTAGATGCATGCTGGATAGCGATCGATGTATGGAGTAATAGTAGTAGATGCAGAATCGTTTCGGTCTACTTGTCACGGACATGATGCCTATATATGATCATGCATGCCTAGATATTCTCATAACTAGGCGCTTTTCTATCAATTGCTCGACAGTAATTTGTTCACCCACCGTAGAATTTGCTATCTTGAGAGAAGCAACTAGTGAAACCTATGGCCCCCGGGTCTATCTTCCATCGTATTAATCTCCCATCAATTAGTTATTTTTGTCGCCGTTTATTTTGCAATCTTTACTTTCCAATCTATACAACAAAAATACTAAAAATATTTATCTTATTATCTTTATCAGATCTGACTTTTGCAAGTGGTCGTGAAGGGATTGACAACCCCTTTATCGTGTTGGTTGCAAGGTTCTTGATTGTTTGTGCATGTACGAGGGATTTGCATGTAGTCTCCTACTGGATTGATACCTTGGTTCTCAAAAACTGAGGGAAATACTTACGCTACTTTGTTGCATCACCCTTTCCTCTTCAACGGAAAACCAACACATGCTCAAGACGTAGCAGTACTTATGATCCGGCCAGGGGCTTCAGCCTGGGGTGCCACTCGGGGACGTCGTCGGTGTCTGATTCGGAATCATCCGTAAGGGAGATTCTCCCTTTCTTGGACGCCTCCGCCTCTATATCCACGGAGGCCCCCCTTTTATTCTTTCCCCCTTAAGGGGAGAATTTCTCTCTTCCTCCTCCTCTCCGTCGTCGTCATGAGAGGAGAGAGTTTCGGTATCTTCGGACACTACGTCCGAAGCGCCTTTACGGCGGAGGCCACCTTTGGCCTTCTTGCCCTTCTTCTTGGCCTTCTTTTCCGGCGCCTGATACGGCGCCGGAACCAGCATCCTCGTTAGCAGAGGAATGGCTGGGTCTTGGGGTAGCAGAGCCAGGCAGTGGATCCGCTCCGCCTTCTTCGTCCAGCCCTGTGAGGAGAGCGGAAAGCTCAGTATGCTCCTCAGATCTACAAATTAAGGCTATCAGAAAACATACGGATGTGGCCGGACGAGTGTGGTCGAGGCCGAGATATTCGGTCATTTTTGGCCACTACTTTTGGGCCTTGAAAAGCAACTTCCATATTTCTTCGTGTGTTGTGCCGAAGAACCGCTGCATGGTCCGGGGCCGGCCGGATCGAACTCCCACAGATACTGAGTCCGGTGTTGGCAGGGGAGAATCCGGTGAAAAAGCATCACCTGGATCGTGCTGGCAAGACTGGTGTTCTTGTCTATCACACTCTTGACGCGCTTCTGCAGCGTCATTACCTCGTCGGACGACACCCAATCCAGGCCCTTGTTGAGCCAGGATGTGAGCCGCATTGGAGGCCCGGACTTAAACTCGGGAGCGGCGGCCCATGTGGTGTCAGGAGGTTCCGTGATATAGAACCACTCCTGTTGCCATCCCTTCACGGTCTCCACAACAGTGCCCTTGGGCCAGGTGACGTTGGGAAGCTTGCTCACCATAGCGCCACCGCACTCCGCATGTTGACCATCAACCACTTTCGGCTTCACATTGAAGACCTTGGGCCATAGGCCGAAGTGGGGGGATGCGGAGGAATGCCTCACACATGACGATGAACGCCGAAATGTTGAGGAGGGAATTTGGGGCTAGATCATGGAAATCTAGCCCGTAGTAAAACATGAGACCACGGCGAAAGGATGGAGGGGAAACCCTAATCCACGAAGAAAGTGGGGGATGAATACTACCCTCTCACTGGGCTCCGGAGTGGGGATGATCTGCTTTTTGGCCGGAAGCTGGTGGGCGATTTCGTTGGCAAGGTACCCTGCTTCCCGGAGTTCCTTGATGTTTCACTCCGTAACGGAGGAGGCCATCCACTTGCCCTGCGCTCCAGATCCGGACATGGCTGGAATGTTTGTTGGGGACAAAAATGATTGAAGCTTGGGCGCTGGAGCTCGAGGGTGGATGGGCTGAGGAGGAAGAAGGCGTGGGGTAAAAGGTGGATCCTTGTCCTCTTATAAAGGTAGTGAATGTCAAGCGCCCCCTCCCCGGCCTTAAAATTTGCCTATTTCCAAGGGGTCGTGTGGATGGCACGGTTGGATTACCCAAGCCCTCATTGATAAGAATCCCGTAATAAGGGTCCATGATCTCTGCTTTGACAGGACGTGTCACCGGAGGTTGCATCTTGAAACGCGAAACGGGAGGGCGAAAAACGATTTGAAATAATGAAGTGGCCAGACGTAACGTCTCACTAGCAAAGCTGTCAGTAAAGACATGCCATGTTTTTTGATTAAGTATTATGCCCTTGCGGTTGTGGATTGTAACTGTTAAACATAGCCAGATATAGTTATTTTAATCAACTATTTTGATGTGTTCGGAGGAGGAACCCGCCTTGCAATGCCGAAGACAATCTGCATGCAGGATACATCATCATTGAAGCCTGGTTCAGGGGCTACTGAGGCAGTCCTGGATTAGGGGGTCCCCGGGTGTCCGGGCCATGTGACATGGGCCGGACTGGTGGGCCGTGAAGATACAAGATGGAGGGCTTCTCCCCGTGTCTGGATGGGACTCTCCTTTGCGTGGATGTCAAACTTGGCGTTCGGACATGAAGATTCCTTTCTCTGTAAACCGACTCTGTACAACCCTAGGCCCCTCTGGTGTCTATATAAACCAGAGGGTTTAGTCCATAGAGGTAATCATAATCATACAGGCTAGACATCTAGGGTTTAGCCATTACGATCTCGAGGTAGATCAACTCTTGTAACCCATATACTCATCAAAGTCAATCAAGCAGGAAGTAGGGTATTACCTCCATTAAGAGGGCCCGAACCTGGGTAAACATCGTGTCCCTGTCTCCTGTTACCTTCGATCCTCAAACGCACTGTTCGGGACCCCCTACCCGAGATCTGCCGGTTTTGACACCGACACACATCTTCACAAGTCCATTGACACCACAATGGACGGCAATCTTCAAGGATGTGGCTCGATGAAGACTAGTTGATTGCTCACCCATACTCCACTATGGGTGAGCCACTCTTTGGCACATCTTCACAAGTCCATTGACACCAAATGGACGGAAAGCTTCAAGGATGATCTCTTCGTGATGCTCCACTTGAACTTGCACACCGCAATCTTGATGACGATCACCACTTGATGTCATCCTCCATGGGTTGTATGAGATCTTCCTCTTGATGCAAACCCATGGAAACAAACCTAACCCCACATAGAACTCACACGTAGATCATGGGTTAGTACACAATGCGTAATGGACAATGCTTACCATACCATGGGATCACTTGTGACCTCTCGGTACATCTTGTACGCTTTGTGTGTTGATCAACTTGATTCACTCTCCACTTAGTCTTGATCAACCTTGTGTCGTGTCTTCTACATGACCACTCTTTGGGTAATTCCTTGAATAGCACATTGGTCAACATATAAACTCCTTGAAACCAACAAATGAACTTCAAGAAATTCCTATGGACAAATCCTTCAAATATAACTCAAGACAACCATTAGTCCATAGAAATTTTCATCAATTACCAAAACCAAACATGGGGGCACCGCATGTTCTTTCACTTGGGTGGGGGTGATTTCACCTTGGCATGATCCTTTCAACCCATCGTGTGGGGGATCCGCCCATTGGTGAGGCGATCACAGTGGCTTAGGCGGCCACGGTTGGCGTTCGGCAGCGGGGCGCCGGTGGTGGTAGCTCCTCCATTCTCCTAGGTTTTGGCCGACGATATGAAATGTTTGTGCGGCGGAGATGGCCAGGACATGGGGCTCTTGCTCGGGCGGATCAGGTTTGGGGACCGGAGCGGACCGGAGCTCCAGCTCCGGCTAGGCGATAGTGTGCTCGGTCCGGATTGTACCCGTGAGATGTGAGGTCCCTCGCCTTGCGGGTATGGTGGTCGATGGCGGTGGTCAGGATCCAACTCCTTTGTTGGGCAGATCGGTGCCTATGGCCACGGGCATGGCGTCGTGTGAGAGTGTTCGGCGGTGGCTGCCGATAGGCACGGGATCGTGTCCCCTTGTTTCCACCGGGATTGGCTGGGGATGCAGGTGTGGTGCCTCCTACTATGGAGGTGTCGACCCAGATTCCGCGGCTGATGCTGGGCTACGAGTGATAGGAGTCGCCTTGTACTCCTCCTACCGTGGTGGATACTCCGTGATGTGAGCGGTGGATGGGGTCTCGTACATGGATGTCGGGGTGGCGGTCCGCATGGTTGGCTCTTCGGCGGGCACCATGACGGCAGTGGTGGCTTTCCTTCTTGGGCGCATGCGCGGCAAGAGGTGTGGCGAAGGGTGGCTCGGGCGTGCTCTCTGTCTTTTGTAGTGTCGTAGGGACAATCCTGATCTGGGGATCTGCTCTCGTCGCGCGTGTCCCGGAGGCCTCATACTGGCATGGTAGAACTGCCGAGCGAAAGCTCCGCGCTTCTGTTATTCGCTCTGAAATATAACTCAGGACATATTTGTGCCTCCATTAGTTTATAAAGAAAAGCATAAAATCCAGTTCAATTTTGTACGCAGTAGGAAGATGAGTTGGTTTCTTCCAGTCCAGCATCAAATCCGGTTCAATTTTTCTCCCCGGGAAGGAATCACTGATACACAGACACGCGAGATAAGGGGCCATCATTCGCGCCCACTCACGACACAAAGATCCGTAGTCCGCAAGATGCTTTCCCATCCCCGGTTTTATATTTCCGCGCTTTTTCAACTTTTTTTTTTGAGCATCAGTACAGACATAAGCGCTTATATACATGCGCATACACTCATCCCTATGAACGCACACACGCACACCCTACCCCTATGAGCACATCTCGAGATCGGCAAGATATTATCTTGAGATTTACTGAAGTCATCAGAGGCGCCTCGTCGATTTTAAACGCCTCCTCCCAATCGAAAAGCATCGTCACGAAAAATCCTGAAATAAATTCAGGAATAATGCCAGCACCAGGATTTAAACCCTGGTGGGTTGGGGATACCACTGTCCACCTAACCAACTCAACCACAGGTTGATTCGTCCGCGCTTCTTCAACTTGTACTGTACTGCTCCTACTTTATTTACCGCGACGCCTTCGAACTCACGACTCGAAGCCATGTAGCATGGCACCTTGTGCGAGCGCAGCATCAAAACGGCTTTCCCCTGCGAATTACGGCTCGCAAGTGGCCGTCGCAACTCACAAGTCGCGAGTAGGAGAAGGTGGAAAGAGCGGCGTCCTGCCAACGAAGCACACAGTAGAACCCACCCAGCGGCTTCTGGCCGCGCGTCGCGCGTGAGTCCCGTGGTCTCGCGCGTGCCGGATCGGTGGACGGAAGCTAAAGTCGACAGTCCCACCTGAATATATTATTCAAAAGACTGCCGAGACAGTAAGTACAGTATTACATAAGCACAATAAACTTAACAGATCGCGGTTCGTTGGCCGGAAGTTGGAGGGGCCAATGGCTGGCGGTCCCGTCCCAGTCGGTGGATGATTCTTTCTTGATCCAGTGGGGCCTTGAGGATCGACGATCGATCGAGGCCACGAAATGGTCCAGTACATGCACTGTTTTTTTTAACATAATACAACAACACAAACACAGACGCTCGTACATACACACACCTATCCCTATGAACACCTTTGCGCGACCGAGCCGGCGCAATATTTTAAGATTGACGAAGTCGTCACAAACGCTTTCATTGTCGATGAAAATGTCTCTTCTCACTGAACGCACATCATCGAAAGGCCTGAAATAAATTCAAAAAAACGCAAGCATCAATGTCAAATTTGAGAACACCATGATTGGTCCTTGGGGTTCTGTGTGGAAATGTGGGGACGCCATGACTATTGGGGTCGGTTAAAATATTGAGAATTCTGCATCAATTTCTAAACATTGAAAAAGTTAAAAAGAATTGAGCCTCGATTCTTCTAAACCCAATGACACATAAGTAGCATTTCTCGGTGGAAGTAGAAGCCACTGCTTTGAGGGTGTTTGAGTGGATGTGTGTGTGCTTCATTTCTCATGTTGTCCGCATGTGCATGCTCTAGATCTAGCTAAGCTTAGCCGATTTGAGTCTATGTTGTATTTTCTCCGAGCGATAATTAATATAGACCGGAGGGATTATAATTTTCAACCGATTATCCTTATCGATGGGTCAATCCTCTTCTACTTTAAAGAAAAGTGAAGATGAAAAAGGTAGAGCTCCTACTCATTTGCTGGAAAAAACCCAATGACTCCAGTAGTTCTTGCCGGTTTTAGTCTCCATCTAGCTTGACCACAACATTAACATCGTTACCCCCCCCCCCCCCCCCCCCCCCCCCGAGGTCAGCCCCTCCATCTTTCTACCACTCTACTCATTTCCGTTTCTTCTTTCCTCTTCATTTCCCTCATCTTCTATCAGTGTACTCATCTTATCACATAAACCGCTCTCAGAAAACAGGTAGAAAGCATGGTAAAAATATACTAGACACCACCAAACCCGTTCCCTAACCCTAGTCGTCAATTGTCCTTCATGTCGCCGTCTCGGTTCCCCTCCTCTCTCATGTCCGGCAATTTGTCAGCAACGAGAGCACTAGGTTCTTGACTTTCTTACGTTTTTGTTTCACCGATGGCATCAACGAGGTGGTGACGGCAATTGCACGTTAGACTAAGGTCTTTTGGCCTCTGCCTACCTCAGCAACCTCCGATCCGATACCGACGAAGAGTTATGAAAGTAGGATTTGCAAATCTATTGGATCTCTCCGGATCTTGTAGTCGATATGTCAATCAAGTGAAGCAATTGGGTGATCTTGGTGCGGTGACTTCACCCTCTCTCTCGAGTTGTTATGCGGCATGACTCTATTTCTCCAACCCCCTGGACTAGTGATGAGGGATTGCAAGCCCACGTTGCGTGGGTGATGCCCCAATCGACATTCCTTCAGTGATTACCAGATCTCATTTCTAGTGTTGAGTGGATATTGTGATCTTCGAAGCCTGTTAGCCTGGTATTGCGAGAATGTTGGGAGGTTTTCCTTTTCCTTACTAATGGTTCAGTGCATTTTTCAAAGTCTCGTAGATGGTGTACAACCGAAGGAAGAAGATGGACATTATCATTTTTTATGTAATTCTTGTTTGTTGGTCGTTTTGTGTCTGGGTATATTTTTAGGCAATTTAATGATTAATTTTAAATTATTAATCATGATAAAAGTAACAATTAGCATGCCTATGTCGAACATACTAGATGCATAAATAGCATGAACAACAACATCACTCATAAGTCACGATAAAAGTAACAATTAGCATGCATATGTTGAACATACAAGATGCAGTAAATAGCATGCAAAACAACATCACACATGCAACAATAAACAAGATTAAAGATTGGACCAGATCATGAGAGCGGTGTTTCTGCTCCCGGGTTCAGATGAACCCGGGCAGAATAAAAAAATCATTAAAAAAGGGAAACAGATTAGAAAAATCCTGAATATTTTTTTGCAAGCAAGATGCTCATGTGCGTGATGTTCGTGCAAACATTGGTGGAGTTTGGACATTAGAGGAGCGCGTGACAAAAATAACAAAATTCGGCTCTGTGAGTAAGGTTGTTGTTCACGCACTGTTTGAACTAATTTTTTCTTTTTTGCCACTAGCTCCTCAGATGTCCAAATGGGATGAAATTTTGCGGCGCATCACGCACGCGAACATCTTTCTTACAATTTTTTTTCTTCATATTTTTTGTTTTTCTTTTCAAATTATTACTGTAGCTCGAGCACGAGCCTAGGCACCGAGTTGGATTTTTGCCGGATCACAACACATGTAGTGATTTGGTGATGCTAAGCCGATCACCATGGAGACGGCGCTGCGTGGTGTCACTTTTACGGAAGATGACTCTTGGTGACAGGCGTGAGTAGTCGCATGTAGCGCTTTTCAAACACCTAATTCGCCCTCTCCCGATGCAGGATGACAAGGACGAGAGCTTTCAAAGACATGCTTTTCTGTTCGCCGATGCACACCGACGTTCGGGATGGAGTAGACTACGTTGGCGATGCAAATAGCGAGAGGACGTTTTCATTATGTCTTTGATGGTGGCCGGTAAGTCATATATATAGGAGAGGCCATGCGGTCTCGTGTCACGATCACGATCCAAACCGATTACGTTTCGAACTTGGAAACACGCTTAATAAAACAATAATATTGTTTGTCAAGAAACCCGAAAATAAACTGGATTTTAATGGATCATTCACGCGTGTCGAATATCGCACGCCCGCGCCATTTGTCTCATCCCATTTCCGCCCGTGAGGCCAGCGGGCGTGTGGTGTTCTCTTTTCTCCTCATGCCCATCATTTAGTGGAGTGAAGAGATTTTTTTTTCTGTATAAGTTGATCTCACACCACCTTCACTCACGGGATGAGACTAAAGATTGCACCCACCATTTACCACTTCGTACTATAAGATTTATTTGGATCTATGTATTGGGCCAAGCCCAAATATTCTAAGTCGCGTGCTAGTTAAGTTGATTTTCATGTCTAAAAGAAAGTTAAGTTGATTTTCTTCATGATTTGTTTTTTCAAACACGAGTGGAGTAACGATAGGGCCGAGGAGACAAATCGGATCAAGGTCAAAATCAGGTCGAGCGTGAGCTACAGGACGCTGAACCAAGGATATTCATGTGCATGAAACCGTGCCAAGCCATACTATGCGAAGCTATCAAGCAGGTCTCCAACTTCCAACATGTAGTGCACGATCCATTGTACGCTGACAAAAGCCATCGCCGCACTGAACGTTGACGCTAACGGATGACAAGAGCTTCTTCTGGATGGTGTGTCCCGGTCGGAGCCCACGTGAAGCCCAGGGGGCGCGTCGCCGTCGATGAACGGGAGCTCGTCGCTAGAAATCGAGGTGGTAGTCGCTAGCAAGCTCCGGTCCAGTGGGCGGTCGATCGTCCAGGCTGTGATCCCTCTCGATCGCCGGCCGTGGCACGTCGATGACGATGTGGCCGGCCCCGGCTTGCTGTCTTGCTGACGCTCCCTTTCCGAGCTGGGCTACCTTCCAAAACCCCAACGAGAAGACGCTCACCTTCCACACAACAGCACCAACAAAACCGACAAAAATGCAAATGCAGAGTGGAGATATTGGCCGGGTTGAGCCAGTGGGAAAAAGAATAAAATTCTACAGGATCTACATCCTCTTTCCAACGCAGAAAAAACATTTTCTGCCTTTTTAATGAAATATTTCATATTTTTTCTCTTATCTCAATTTTTGTTTGTTTCGAAGCTTGAGCATGACAGAGGGAATCTCAATGTACTGAAATAAATAAATACTCCTAAATCAAAACACAACTTACAAGGGCGAATCAACACGTACACATAACTTGGAAGAATACAAGTGCACCAGTCATTCTCACGGCCGATCGGGATCTTACCCGTTACACGGGTGATTGGACGGAGAACATATACACCGCAAGCTTTTGGAGGATTTACACACCTGCAACCACACGGCGTGCCGACTGAATAAGTTGACAGGAAAGAAAGAAAAGAAAGATCCCATGGAGATATAGAGATCCCTCCCGGCGCCAACATGCGCAATGCACGCTCGCTGTTCCACATGCACCATTTATACTCGGGGCCCACAAACTTTTTATCTACATTTCTACTGAAAGCTACACATAGATTGATCCTTGGGAATATTGCAAATGGGTGAAACATATCATTTTCCGCTGAAAGAAGGAAAAAGAAGGAATGAATGAAAAACCAATCAGGGGATAACAATGCATATATGCATGAGGACATATGCATAGGTAAAGATCTCATGAGAGAGGAGATCTATGTTCATAGATATGGTGAGATGAACTTACCAACATCGTTCTCCTCCAAATGTTCGAACTGGATAGTCTGGACACTTTTGGGGCTTCAGTGCAGCCGTCTAAATTGGACTGGATCGGTCCAAACATCTGAAATTCCCTAGTCTGGCCCAGGGCGGAGGCAGGATGAAAACCGATTGGGGCCAAATATATGTAGGATTTTTTTTTTGCGGAAAGATGTGTAGGAACTGATGGTTAGATCATTTACAAAACTAACTGCACAAGTACACAAGCATATTAAGAAGCAAAAGCATAGAATTCCATAAAACATAATTATGTCACACAAATGATTATGATAAATTCATCACCAAAGTAAAAGTAAATTAATCATTTAAGACACAATGACTTGAGAAATAGCAAATATGTTGTCCAGAGCATACCTCATTGGAGATGTTATCCGAGATTTCCTCTTTTGCAAAGCAAGTCAGGCCACGGCTCAAAAAATCATCGCATCTCCTTTCCCCACCAAGACCGCCGTCTAGGGTTCCGCCATCGCCGACAAAGCCACCACCACCATCCCTGCTCCTCCAACCTCACAGCTATCGGGAGGAAGCCGAGCAGAGCAGGGTGTCTCCAGTGGGAGAAGCGTTGATTCCGCCAGATCGGTTGGTCGCGTGTTGTGTGGATGGCCGGATGGGGAATATGGAGAGAGGTGACTTTAGGAGTGGCTGCGGGAAAAGGTGGGCAGAAGGAGGTGATATGTCTCCAACGTATCTATAATTTTTGATTGTTCCATGCTGTTATATTATCATTCTTGGATGTTTTATAATCATTTTATAGTCATTTTATATCATTTTTTGGTACTAACCTATTGACATAGTGCCAAGTGTCAGTTGTTGTTTTCTACATGTTTTTTACACCGCAGGAAATCAATACCAAATGGAGTCCAAACGCACCAAAACTTTTTGTGGATTTTTTTGGACCAGAAGACATCCAGTGGGCCGGAGAAGCACCTGGGGGGGGGTGCTCTGAGGGGACCACATCCAACCAAGGCGAGCCTGGAGGCCCAGGCGCGCCCAGGTGGGTTCTGCCCAC
Source organism: Aegilops bicornis (assembly GCA_021605145.1). Lineage (NCBI taxonomy): Eukaryota > Viridiplantae > Streptophyta > Magnoliopsida > Poales > Poaceae > Aegilops > Aegilops bicornis. Next base: position 576,778,824 of record CM038672.1, read on the forward strand.
CTCGGGTGCCCCTGAACCGCCTCTTTGCTCTATAAATACCCCAATATTCCATAAACCCTAGGGGAGTCGACGAAAATCAATTCCAGCCGCCGCAAGTTTCAGAACCACCGGATCCAATCTAGACACCGTCACGGAGGGGTGCATCATGTCCATTTGTGCCTCTCCGATGATGCGTGAGTAGTCTTTTGTAGACCTACAGGTCCGTAGTTAGTAGCTAGATGGTTTCCTCTCTCTCTCGGTTGGTTCTCAATACAATGGTCTCTTGGAGATCCATAAGATGTAACTCTTTTTGCGGTGTGTTTGTTGGGATCCGATGAAGTTTGAGTTATGATCTGATCTATCTTTTTATCCATGAAAGTTATTTGAGTCTTCTTTGATCTCTTATATGCATGCTTGCTTATAGCCTTGTATTTCTTCTCCGATATTTGGGTTTCGTTTGGCCAACTTGATCTATTTATCTTGCAATGGGAAGATGTGCTTTGTAATGGGTTCGATCTTATGGTGCTTGATCCCAGTGACAGAAAGGGAAATGACACGTATGTATCGTTGCTATTAAGGACAACTAGATGGGTCTATTTCTACATAAATAGATCTTGACTACATCATGTCATCATTCTTATTGCATTACTCCGTTTCTCCATGAACTTAATACACTAGATGCATGTTGGATAATGGATAGCGGTCGATGTGTGGAGTAATAGTAGTAGATGCAGGCAGGAGTCGGTCTACTAATCTTGGACGTGATGCCTATATAATGATCATTGCCTTGATATCGTCATGATTATTTGAAGTTCTATCAATTGCCCAACAGTAATTCGTTTACCCACCGTTTGCTATTTTTCTCGAGAGAAGCCAGTAGTGAAACCTACGGGCCCTGGGTCTCTTCTTTATTGTATTTGCCTTTGCGATCTATTTTATTTGCTTTAATTTTTAGATCTATTAAACCAAAAATACAAAAATACCTTGCTGCAATTTATTTTATTTGGCGTTCGATCTATCAATCTATTACAACTTTCTCACGTCCGTTTGCCAATTTCTGGGGCCGCTACCCGAAAGGGATTGACAACCCCTTTAACACATCGGGTTGGGAGTATTTGTTATTTGTGTGTTGGTGCTGTTTACGTAGTGTTGTTTGGTTCTCCTACTGGTTCGATAACCTTGGTATCATCACTGAGGGAAATACCTACCATCGCTGTATTGCATCATCCCTTCCTCTTTGGGGAAATACCGACGTAGTTCTAGCAGGCATCAAAAGGAATTTCTGTCGCAGTTGCCGGGGAGACATCATCAACATCTACCAGGTTCCTAATCACAAATCTCATCTCCTTGCAATTACATTATTTGCCATTTGCCTCTCGTTTTCCTCTCCCCCACTTCACAAAAATTTGCTATTTTATTCGCCTTCTTTTTCGTTCGCCGTTTTCTCGTTAGATCTATCTTGTGCTTGCAATCATGAGTGATTTCGGTATGGCAGCAACAGATGATGGCCTAACTCCAAAGAGTGGACGTACGGGCAATCCGGATGCTAATTTTTTTTATCTTGGGGCAAGTGAATGTTATGGGAAAAGAATGCATCCAAGGATTTTTCTATTGTGTTGGAAATTTAAGTCTTGATGATGCTCCTATCCTTAGAAGTACTAGATCTTATTCGGAAGCTATTTCAGCACTTGTTCTGAAACTTGAAAGTTAATTTATCCGTACCCGTCCTACCTCGCAAAATTGTTTTTTTAGCTTCCCTTCATAAAGAATCCTAAGGCTAAAAAGTTGGCCACTCTCGCTCCTATGAATGAATTTGACTACATAATACGGGAAGCTAGGGAAATCTTTGATTTTTATGGTATGAATCGTGAAAAGCCCATGATAGATGAAATTCTTTACAATAGTGATTATGCGTTAAGAAACTTGCTTGGGGATAATAAAATCTTTGATGAGAATCTTAAAAAAGAAGTCCTCATTTTAGATGTAATCTAACAAGTTTTTAATAATGTTAATCAACATTACTCTTGGATTGTTGCCGGAAATCAAAGGGGTTATGATTATGGGCAACTTAATAGTGCTAAAGTTTATATGGATAATATGTTTTATGTTGTCTTTACAAAACCTCATGACAAGAACACCTCTAAGGAAATTAAGGAGAAGGACAACAATACTTAGATCCTTGCTTTATGCCTAGCTAGGGGCGTGAAACAATAGCGCTTGTTGGGAGGCAACCCAATGAATAAAATTTATTTTATCTTTTTTGCTTTCTATTCTTGAGTGTTTGCACAATTATGCTACTGTTATGATTGTGTTTTTTGTGTTTTAGTAAGTGTTCGTGCAAAGTAAATCATTTAGGATCATGTTGGGTGATAGTAGATTTGATCTTGCTGAAAAACAAAAACTCTTGTGCTCACAAAAATAACTCTCATTTTTAATAGAAGAGTGCTTTTGAGTTGATTATTTTTGCAGAAGATTAATATACAAATTGTTCACATGGTCCTAATTTCTCAGAATGTTTGGGGTTACAGAAGTATTCAAAATATCCAGATTGCTTCATATTGTTCTGTTTTTGACAGATTATGTTTTCTTTGCGTTGTGTGCTTGTTTTAATGATTCTATGGTTTTCTTTGATGAGTTTTTGCCATAGAAAAGTTGGAATACAATAGATATAATGCAATAATAAAATATGAATTGGTTTTCTACAATACTTATAGTAGTGATTGTTTTCTTATACTAACGGATCTCACGAAGGTTTTGTTGAGTTTTGTGTGATTGAAGTTTCAAGTTTTGGGTGATGTTACGATGGATGAAGGAATAAGGAGTAAGAAGGGCCTAAGCTTGGGGATGCCCACGGCATCCCAAGCTATTATCCAAAGAGAAGCAAGCAACTAAGCTTGGGGATGCCCCGAGTGGCATCCCCTCTTTCTTCTAACGACCATCGGTATTTTACTCGGAACTATATTTTTATTCGTCACATGCTATGAGTTTTGCTTGGAGCGTCTTGTATGGTATGAGTCTTTCCTTGTTTTGCTTTTTATTTTAAGTCTTGAATCCTTGCTGGACACACTTATTTGAGAGAGCCAAAATTATGCCATGACTTGTTAGAATTCCTCTCTATGCTTCACTTAAATTTTTATGAGCTATGGAATTGCTCTAGTGCTTCACTTATATCTTTTTGAGTACGGTGTGCTTTAGTATTTTTGAAGAAATGATCTCTTGCTTCACTTAGATTTATTTGAGAGTTGGTAATTTTTTAAGAAATTCTCTCTTACTTCACTTAAACCAATTTGAGAGAAATAAATATTATGCTCATGATCTTCACTTATATTTGTTTGAGCTTATCAAAAGCAACACATGAAAATTAGTTCCAAAGTGATAGATATCCAAGAAGGATATAATAAAAACTTTCATGAAGATCATTGGACAAAATAAACTTGATTCCTTGTAATAGTTTTGAGATATGATGGTGTGATATGTGAGTCATGTTGATGAGTAATTATGCTTTAGTAAGAATATTGGTGTTAAGGTTTGTGATTCCCTATGCAAGCACGAAAGTCAATAGTTGTGCAATGAAATTACATCCTACTTGTGGTGCATTATTCGATGTTAATTGTGCTTAATGCTCGCTTATGAGATTATTCGTTTCATGGTTGGTCGCTTCTCAATCTTTTGCTAGCCTTCATTTTGCACTAAGTATGATCACTACTTGTGCATCCAAAACCCTTTAAACCATTTTTGCCATATGAGTCCACTATATCTACCTATATGCGGTATTATTTTGTCGTTCTAAGCAAATTTGTATGTTCCATCTCTAATTTTCAAAATAAACATCTCTTTTGTGTGTTCGTACCGCTCTCGAGGCGGTGAGGGGTGGCTAATATTTTCCATGCTAGATGTGTTATTCTCATGATGAGTGTTTATTCACTTGTCATTGCACGAGAGTAAGGCAAAGGTATTAGGGATGCCCAGTCCCAAATGAAAAATGAATTTACTTTATGTTGTCAAATAATAAATTCCTTGGAAAGTGTTGGTATGGGGGGCACCCGTGGATACGGTTAGCCATGGAAAGTGAAAGTATGGTTGAAAAAGGAATAAACTTTATTTTCTGTTTGGGAACCGCCTATGATATATCTAGTATGGAAAGTGTTGGGAGCTCTAAGTCGTTTTCATTGGTGGGAAAAGCATGCCTCCCAAAATGTTTTGATCTCTACTTTTTTCGCTTTGAGCTCTGGCACGTCTACAAATCCCTACTTCCCTCTGCGAAGGGCCTTTCTTTTACTTTATGCATTTTTTTAATTTGAGTCTCCATCTTCTCTTAAAAAGCACCAACTAGGAGGCACTATGATCGTACTTGAGCATTGGGTGTAGCTAATATGCGAGTGTGTTTCATGAATGGATCAATGATTGAGCATGATGGGCTAGGGATAACTTATTTTAGCGTTGATTTTTTGAATGACATGGTTGCTTGTTGATATGCTTGAGTATTTAAGTCTCATGTCAAAACTAGACTATTGCTCTGAACCATATAAAAGTCCAAATGTCCATGCTATAAAGAAAACAATATGAGATGACATGTTAGGCAGCATTCCACATCAAAAATTATGTTTTTCTCATTTACCTACTCGAGGACGACCAGGAATTAAGCTTAGGGATGCTGATACGTCTCCAACGTATCTATAATTTTTGATTGTTCCATGCTGTTATATTATCATTCTTGGATGTTTTATAATCATTTTAAATCAATTTTTTTGGTACTAACCTATTGACATAGTGCCAAGTGCAAGTTGCTGTTTTCTGCATGTTTTTACATCGCAGGAAATCAATACCAAACGGAGTCCAAACACAGCGAAACTTTTTGTGGATTTTTTTGGACCAGAAGACATCCAGTGGGCCGAAGAAGCGCATGGGCGTGCTCCGAGGGGAGCACAACCCACCAGAGCGCCAGAGGCTCAGCGCCGCCTCGGTGGGTTTTGCCCACCTCGGGTGCCCCCTGAACCTACTCTTTGCTCTATAAATACCCCAATATTCCTGAAACCCTAGGGGGTCGACGAAAATCAATTCCAGCCGCCGCAAGTTCCAGAACCACCAGATCCAATCTAGACACCATCACGGAGGGGTGCATCATGTCCATTGGTGCCTCTACGATGATGCGTGAGTAGTCTTTTGTAGACCTACGGGTCCGTAGTTAGTAGCTAGATGGCTTCCTCTCTTTCGTTTGATTCTCAATACAATGGTCTCTTGGAGATCCATATGATGTAACACTTTTTGCGGTGTGTTTGTTGGGATCCGATGAACTTTGAGTTTATGATCAGATCTATCTTTTTATCCATGAAAGTTATTTGAGTCCTCTTTGATCTCTTATATGCATGATTGCCTATAGCCTCGTATTTCTTCTCCAATATTTGGGTTTTGTTTGGCCAACTTGATCTATTTATCTTGTAATGGGAAGGGGTGCTTTGTAATGGGTTCGATCTTACGGTGCTTGATCCCAGTGACAGAAAGGGAAACGACACGTATGTATCGTTGCTATTAAGGACAACAAGATGGGGTCTATTTCTACATAAATAGATCTTGACTACATCATGTCATCGTTCTTATTGCATTACTCCGTTTCTCCATGAACTTAATACACTAGATGCATGCTGGATAGCGATCGATGTGTGGAGTAATAGTAGTAGATGCAGGCAGGAGTCGGTCTACTAATCTTGGACGTGATGCATATACAATGATCATTGCGTGGATATCGTCATGATTATTTGAAGTTCTATCAATTGCCCAACAGTAATTCATTTACCCACTGTTTGCTATTTTTCATGAGAGAAGCCACTAGTGAAACCCATGGCCCCCGAGTCTCTTCTTTATTATATTTACCTTTGCAATCTATTTTATTTGCTTTTATTTTCAGATCTATTAAACCAAAAATACAAAAATACCTTGCTGCAATTTATTTTATTTGGCGTTCGATCTATCAACCTATTACAACTTTCTCACGTACGTTTGTCAATTTCTGGCGCCACTACCCGAAAGGGATTGACAACCCCTTTAACACGTCACGTTGCGAGTATTTGTTATCTGTGTGCAGGTGTTGTTTACGTAGTGTTGCTTGGTTCTCCTGCTGGTTCGATAACCTTGGTCTCATCACCGAGGGAAATACCTACCGTCGATGTACTGCATCATCCCTTCCTCTTTTGGGAAATATCGACGTAGTTCTAGCAGGCATCAGGAGACGCAACATAAGGCCATGACACTAGGCAGGCACCTTCTCTAGCTTCTCTGTAGCACAGGGGCGAGGTGGAGAGCCCAACCCTCTCCTCTCGACCCCTCTCTGCTCAAGGCCCCAACCATGTGGACAAGGGCTGGCTCTCAACCCATCTGCTAGGTGCCGAAGTTCCTATTCCATCATCTCTCTAATTTGTCGATTTCCGCAGCGCACAACATCCAGAGGTTATGCACGCAACATCCATTCATTTTTGATGCGCTACTGAGGTCACGCCCACACCATCGCTCTCATAAATATGTCTCGTGTTTGTTCAAATAACCCCACATTAGTAGGATCTTTCTCGATAGGATTTGGTTAGAGCATCTCCAGCCCCCCCCCCAGGACGCTGCCAGGACACCTTTTTAGGCTCGGTTTAGGCTCGGATGGCGCTTTCCTCCGAAAAATGGCCCAGCCACGCCCCAGCGCCTCCTAGGACGTCAAAATAGCGCCGGCAAACCCTTAGTGATTTTGGTGTATTGAAGAATTGTAGGTTAAGGGACTAATGCTTTTGTGAGTGTACACAGGACTATAATTCTATGAGGAGTTTGATATTTACAGAGAAAGTCGACCCCTAAAAATGAATGTCTTCAACTGAAGCCTTTGGCTTTCTGAAAACTTTGAAAGTGAAGAAATTGGTGTGACCGTGAAGACTCTATATTCATGCGAAGAACATGAAGCGTGAAGAGTTTTGTTTTCATAGTTTCATTTTCTCTTTCTTGAGTCATAGGAAACACCGTACCGTTAAAGGGGGTCGAGGAAAAACTAAGGAAAAGTTTCCCAGTGATGCTCATCTCAAAATCCTACACCTACCAATCCTTCGAGTGAAGCCATTGGAAATCTCATATAGTTCAGTCAATTTCTTCAGTGATAGAGACGATTATCTTCTGGTCTCTGAGGAATTTGTTCTGACTGAGGAGTTAGGAATTCCCCAGTGCGGATTGCCTACAAGTGAGGAACATGATAGCCCTGAGGAATTTGATAGACAAATTTCCATTTATTCTGTGCTATGCACCAGTTGTCCCAAAATATCTACCCACCGACGGTCATATCATTGAAAGGCATTTATGTCTTATCATGTCGGCTACTCCCTAGGCTATAAATAGCCGCTTCTACAACCACTAGCTGGTTGGCTGCTCCGAGAGAAATTGACACTTGTCATTGAGAGCATCCCATCCTCCGAGGACTTTGAGCGAAAATCATCAAGTGAGGAAAACCCAAACCCAAACACCTACAAACACAAAGTGATTGAGCATCACTGAAGAGATTGTTCCTATGTGGATCCGACGCTTGTTACCTTTGAAGACCGTGCATCTTCCAGACGGTTAGGCGTCATGGTCTAGAGCATCCAAGAGAAAATTGTGGATCGCCGAGTGACCGAGTTTGTGAAGGTTTGGAAGTCACCTGAAGACTTACCACGAGTGATTGGGCGAGGTTTGTGTGACCTTAGCTCAAGGAGAATACAGTGAGGACTGTGTGTCCGGGACTGTGTGTCCTCAGGTTTAAATACCTAGCCGCTCCAACCAGACGTACAGCTGTCACAACAGTTGGATTTGGTCTACCAAATCACTATCTTCACCAAGGTAACTCGTTCTATTTCCTCAACCCTTTCATTTCCTCATTACTGTGTTGTGTACTTGATCATTACTGTTTGAAGACTTTGACTGAAGACTTTCTCAATTTCCTCGGTTCAATTTCTTCAGTCAGTTTGTCTTCACCCTGCTTATCCTGAGTTTACACTTTCTGAACTCTGTGCTTGTTTTCATTTCATCATGATGACCGTGCTTATGTTCTGTTATGTTTGCATCTGAGTACTTATTCTGCTGCTAGTATAGTTCGTGACTTAGGAATTTCCTCACCCTGAAATTCCTAAGTGACGAATTTGTAAAAGTCACCTATTCACCCCCGTCTAGTCGACTTAACGCACTTTCAATTGGTATCAGAGCGAGGTACTCCCTTGTTGTGTATGATTTTGGTTTAACCGCCTGGAGTTTTAGTTATGTCGACCGCAGGTATGATTAAGGTCTCTGCTGGGTGTCCTACCTTCGATGCGACGGACTACCCCTACTGGAAGAATAAGATGCGAATGCATCTTGAGGAAATTGACAACAATCTCTGGTATGTTGTGGAAAATGGTGTTCCCTCTGTCACTCCTACCATCAACGCTGCTGACGTGAAGAGATTCAAGCAACTTGACTCACAAGCAAAGAACATCATATGTGGCCATCTGAGCAAAGGGCAGTATGGCAGAGTGAGTGCGCTGGGGACAACTAAGCTTATCTAGGATAGGCTGTCCAAGGTCAATGAGGGAGTATCAACACAGCGTGACTCTCGACTTGACGTTCTTCGCAATCTCTTCAACCGCTTCAAAAGACTCGATAATGAAAATGTTCAGCAAACCTTCGATTGCCTCACTGACATCTCAAATGAGCTTCAAGCACTTGGTGCCACTGACATCACCGACCATGAGGTGGTGAATAAATTGCTGAGATCGCTTCCTCATTTGACACCCTCGCACTGATGATACAAGAACGTGGAGACTACAAGTCACTTGATCCCGCTGATATCCTCGAGAGGCTAAACACTCATGAGTTCCAGCTTGCCGAGAAGAGAGATCTCTATGGACCGAGCTGTGGCAGATCACGCGCTCTGAAGGCCAAGGCAGTGTCTAAATATGAAGGTGATGAAGATTCTTGTAGCAACATTGGTGATCCCGAAGAACTGAGCCAGGAGCTAGCAATGCTCGTGAGGAAATTCCAGAAGTTCTCAGGGCATGGTCGCTTTGGAAAATCCTCAAGAAGTGATGACGTTTGATCAGATTCCTCATCCTGTGACTATAAGAAGAGAACTTGCCACAAATGCAAAAAACCTGGTCACTACATCCAAGGTTGTCCTCTGTGGTAAAAGGAATCAAAGAAGAAGAAATACAAGGATTATAGTTCTGATGACTCAAAGAAGAAGAAGAAATCTTCAAAGTCTTCATCATAAAAATCCCCGAAGTCTTCATCTCACAAGGAGAGCAGTTCTAAGAAGGCTCGGGCATTCATTGGCAAGGAAATGGACTCTGAGGCTGAATCTGAGGAAAATGAGGAAGAGGAGGCATCCGAGGAGTCAGAATCTGGTGTGGCAAGCCTAGCCCTCGCTAGTGCGTTCGTCAGCAAGTCCATCTTCAACTCTGAGGAGAATGGCTTCCCCAACAAGGCTGAGGACGGCGATGATGACTACGCTCAAACCTATTGCTTCATGGCAAAGGGTGCCAAGGTATTCAAATATCCCTCCTCTAAATCAAGTGAGGATGAATCTGATGAAAACCTCAAGCCTAGCTACTCTAAACTTGCTAAGATTGCTGTGAAACAACAAAAGGCTTTTGAAAAGGTTCAAAATATGCTAGGCAAAAGTGATGACCTGTTGGGTGAAGAAATGGATCGCACTCAAACCTTGACTGATAATCTTCGGAGACTTCAGTCCAAGTTGGATAACCTTCAGAGTCATTATAACACTCTCTTATCTGATCATGAGAAACTTTCTTATGAATTTCTTCAAAGAAAGCAAGATCTTGAGAAGCTAAGGGAGAGTTATGAAGATCTTAAGAAGGAACATGATTCATTGCTTGCTCAGCAGATCAGTGCTGCTCAGGAAAAATTCATTCCACCATGTTTGAAGTGCATTGAACGTGAATCTGCTAATTCTTCACCTGAAAGTTCAAATGCATCTATAGCTGCAATTTCTTCATCCGTCTCTGCTATTACTAATTCCTCATCTGAGGATGTTGCTAGTATCACTGACAATGCAGGGCTGAAGGAATTTTATATGACAGGCATGTACAAAAGCCTCAAAGGGCATCAGGCAATTTGTGATGTGCTTAAAAATCAAATCCTGAACATGAACACTAGGAAAGAGGGTATTGCCTTTGAGAGAAAACTCAATGCTGATGGAACATACTGGAAGCCTGAGCAGTATCCCAAAACCTCATGGGTTGCTGCAAAGGGACCTCAAGTAGATCCATCTACTTTATCTGGCTTTACATGTGAATCTCCTCATTCTTCTGATGAGTCATTTGACTCCAACTATAAGCTATTCAAAAATCAGAATGATGAAGTGTTTGCTAGATATGTTGGCACTAACTACAGGAACGGTCCCCCTATGAAGAAAATCTAGGTTCCCAAAAGGTGCCTTGAAAGTCTTCAGGTGAATGTCATCATGACATCACCTGTGAAGAATAGGAACCCCAGATCAAATTCTTCGTATGGACCCAATTCTTCATATGGATCCAAGTTCTCATATGGACCAAATTCGTCACGTGGATCAAATCCCTCAAAAGGATCAAAGTCCTCATATGAACATCATCGTGCTAACACTTCTGTTTCACAGGGAAGATTTAAGGGTTATGAATATGTGCATTATTCTTCAAACCATTATATTCATAAGTCCTCGAAGAATTTCTCTGCATATTCAGATGCTTATCCTAACTCCTCTTATGTGAAACGAAGTGGACTGGCTTCTATGCCACCTTTCTCTTATGGAGCTCGCAGAGTGATGAAATCTTTGCCACCCCTCCAGATGTGGGTGGTGAAGAAAAAGAACTAATCTCTTATGCAGGGTCAGGTCTCTAGACGAACTTAAAACGTCTGAAGAATTTGCTGGAGACCTGAATATGCTTGAAATGATGCAAGCTAATCAGGAAGAAATGAATTTTCATTTCTCACGTCCTCATACTGCTACATCTGTTCTATTGCTTGATGAAATTGATCTGATGAATTTGATGTCATATTCTTCACTGATGAAGTATATGAGTTCGTAAGTTGCACTAATTCATCTGCAGGATGATCAACCCAAAGCCACTGAGTGGGTCCTCGATAGTGGATGTACAAATCACATGACAGGTGAAAAGAACTTATTGATGGACACTGATTTATCTCCATCCCACCTCAAGCATATCACCTATGCTGACAAAGGCAAAAGCAAGGTATTGGGTCTTGGTAAGGTTGCGATCTCAAAGGATCGACACATGGACAAAGTCATGCTTGTCGAGTCCTTAGGATTCAACCTCATTTCAGTCTCAATGCTTTGTGATCTTGATATGGTTGTTATCTTTGGCAAGTACCGTTGTGTTGTGATCATCGAAGCTGACCATTCCAAAGTTTTTGAAGGCTTTAGGAGAGGAGATCTGTATATTGTTGATTTCTCTACAGGACCACAACCTGCTATATGTCTACCTGCAAAAGCTTCAGAAGGCTGGCTATGGCATCGACGACTTGGTCATGCTGGCATGAGGAACTTGCACACGCTCGTGAAGAAGAAGCACATCATTGGCATTGAGAATGTCAAATTCCTCAAGGATCACCTGTGCGGAGCCTGTGAAGCTAAAGATGACCAAGGCCAAGCATCCCTCAAAGACTATCATGACTACGACTCGTCCATTTGAATTTCTTCATATGGATCTCTTTGGTCCTAATCATTATTCTGCATTAACTAATGAAGCATATTTATATGGCTTTGTCATTGTTGATGATTACTCTCGTTACACATGGGTGCACATCGTCACTTACAAATCTGAAGTGCAGGAAGTCTTCAAACAATTTTTCTCGAGGGATTCAACCAACTTTGGTGTGAAGATCATGCACATCAGAAGTGACAATGGAACTGAGTTCAAGAATACTGGTCTTGATGACTATCTTGATGAACTTGGCATTACTCATGAGTTATCTGCTCCATATACTCCTCAGTAGAATGGCGTCGTGGAGCGCAAGAATAGGACACTTGTTGAGATGGCTCTCACTATGCTTGATGAATACAAGACGCCTCATCACTTCTTGATTGAGGCAATTCATACTGTGTGCCACATCATCAACAGGGTATATCTTCACAAATTATTCAAGAAGACCGCATATGAACTCCTCACTGACAAGAAACACAATGTGAGTTATGTCGGATTCGGGGTTCTGGCAAACCCTTGAGGTTCATTCTGGGGTGCGCATGAAGAACTCTCTCCCCCTAGCTCACTCTCCCAATGATCTCAAGGCCTAGCTCGCCCAACCCAAGGAATAAGAGACACAAGAGTTTATACTGGTTCGGGCCACCGTGTGGTGTAATACCCTACTCTAGTGTGGTGTGGTGGATTGCCGTGTAGGCTGAGGATGAACAAGTACAAGCTGTGAACAGCCTCCTGAGGAGAGGTGTTCTTGAGCTCGGTGAGCTGGTGTGTGCGAGGATGGTCTGAATGATCCGTCCAGATCCCCTCCAAGTTCAGTTCAGTTGCCTCCTATGGTGGTGGTAGTCCTATTTATAGAGGCCCTGGTCCTCTTCCCAAATGCTAGGCGGGAAGGGATCCCACAATGACCAATTTTGAAGGGAGACAACTAGTACAAGTGATCCTGACAAAAGGTGGTCTTCGCCTGCCAAAGGCTCTGGTGGTGACGCTGTTGTGAGCTCCGCGGTGATCTCCATCCTACCGCCCTGCTGGTCTTGGTCTCGTTGCACCAACATGGAAACCTTTGCCTGATGCCTCGGGACTCCTCGCCTGTGCCTGCCTATTTAGCACCGAAGAGGAAACCGGTACACTGCGCCCGCTGGCGCCCGCCTGGCCTTGGTCGTCATGGCTCACGTCACGCGCACCTCGCGAGGTGCCCTCTGCCTTGATATCTCCGCTCCTCGGGAGCCAGCCTAGTGAGGCTGCCCCCCAGGAGGTCTTGCGTCGTTGAAAGTGCAACTATCCCTAGGTGGTTTTGGTAATTCATAACAACATATAGCTCATTGAGCTAATGCTATTCCAAGACAAATATTTCAGGAAAGCTCAATGAATGGCATGGCATGGATGATGAAAGTGGATCCTCAAAATATTAAGGACAAAGGATTGGCTCAAGCTCAAAAGCTCAAGACTCTACATTTTACACTTTAGTGATACAAGATCACATTGAGTCTATAGGAAAAGCCAATACTATCAAGGAGGGATGAGGTGTTGCTTAATGAGTTTCTTGCTCTACAGTGCTTAGTGATATGCTCCAAAACCCTCAACTACTTTCTCACATCCACATATGACCTAAACCTAAAGTCAAACTTGGCCCTACCGATTATTTCTATCCGGCGCCACCGAGTTCAAATGTCATAGCCACTGCCACAAACCCTAGGCAAATCGGTCTCACCGATAGGGATCTCGGTCTCACTGAGATGGGATTGGAATCTCTCTGTTTCCCTTCGTAACGTTTCGGTCTAATCGAAGTGAGCGATCGGTCCCACCGAGATTGCAATGTAAACTCTATGTTTCCCTTTCGTAACATTTCGGTCTCACCGAAAAGAGCGAATCGGTCCCACCGAGTTTACCTGACCAACTCTCTAGTTAGATAATTACCAAAATCGGTCTCACCAAGTTTGCGTAATCGGTCTCACCGAGATTACGTTATGCCCTAACCCTAACCATATCGGTCCTACCGAGTTGCATGTCAGTCCCACCGAAAACCCTAACGGTCACTAGGTTTACTAAATCGGTCTGACCGAGTTTTATGGTTCGGTCCCATCGAGTTTGGTAAATTGTGTGTAATGGTTAGATTTTGTGTGGAGGCTATATATACCCCTCCACCTCCTCTTCATTCGTGGAGAGAGCCATCAGAACAAACCTACACTTCCAACTTACCAGTTAGAGAGAACCACCTACTCATGTGTTGAGGCCAAGATATTCCATTCCAACCATATGAATCTTGATCTCTAGCCTTCCCCAAGTTGCTTTCCACTCAAATCTTCTTTCCACCAAATCCAAATCCTGTGAGAGAGAGTTGAGTGTTGGGGAGACTATCATTTGAAGCACAAGAGCAAGGAGTTCATCATCAACACACCATTTGTTACTTCTTGGAGAGCGGTGTCTCCTAGATTGGCTAGGTGTCACTTGGGAGCCTCCAACAAGATTGTGGAGTTGAACCAAGGAGTTTGTAAGGGCAAGGAGATCGCCTACTTACGTGAAGATCTACCGCTAGTGAGGCAAGTCCTTCGTGGGCGACGGCCATGGTGGGATAGACAAGGTTGCTTCTTCGTGGACCCTTCGTGGGTGGAGCACTTCATGGACTCGCGCAACCATTACCCTACGTGGGTTGAAGTCTCCATCATCGTGGATGTACGATAGCACCACCTATCGGAACCACGACAAAAACATCCATGTCTCCAATTGCGTTTGAATCCTGCAAACCCTTCCCTTTACATTCTTGCAAGTTGCATGCTTTATTTTCCGCTGCCTATATACTCTTTGCATGCTTGCTTGAATTGCGTGATGATTGCTTGAATTGTTCAAAGTTAGCTAAAATCTGCCAAAGTCTAAAATTGGGAGAAGGTTAAGTTTTTAATTGGTCAAGTAGTCTAATCACCCCCCTCTAGACATACTTCAAGGTCCTACAGTCGTCCGCCTCGTGAGGCTTGGCCCCTCGCGAGGGTGTTGAGTGGTTGCTGCTGAAGATGGGCCGTACCAGGCCGCTAGTGGAGCCATGTCGTGGGCCGCAGGCAGGCAAGTCTGGGTACCCCCATTCCCAGAACGCCGACAGTAGCCCCCGGGCCCAAGGCGCGCTCGGACTTGGCTTCGAGGCGAAGCCAAAGGGCAAGTGTGGAGCGCCGGGGGCCCCAACCGCCTGCGTACTTGATTGACATGTGGCGATTGACGAGACGTGGGCGTCTCCGCTTCCCCACGCTGCCTCGGCAACCATTTGACTTGACAAGTCACTTCTGCATGCAGAAGAAAACCATCATTACCTGCAATCTTGGAGGTCGATGGTTGGCCTCCTTTTGGCTATAAATGAGAAGAGGGGCGGAGCCCCCGTTGCTCATCTCTTCCTCCATTCCGCTTGCTTCTTCTTATTCCTCCTTGCCTCACTGCCTTGCTATGACACCCATGACGCTGATAAGGAGATACTCACGTGAGAAGGAACCCCCCGCAAAGAGCTAGGGCCACTCCCACTGAAGAAGAGGCTGGCCCGCTCTCGCGACGTCGTCATGAGGCAGGAGGTGATGAGGCCTTGGTACGAGCGGCCTCCCCTCGGCTACCCGCTGCCCTTGTACTACAAGGCGCAAGGCTCCGGAGGGGATGGCAGCGGCCCGCGCCGCTCGCTCCTCGGCCACGGTGGCCATGCTGTGGCGGCGCGCGCCGCCACCCCATGAACTCACGCCGAGGGCTCCTCGCGCGAACTCGTGGTGTGGGCGGCAATGCCTCTGCGCACGTGGATCCGGTTCCCTCAATTCTTCGTTGAAGAGATGCTGCTGAGGGGGCTACTCGAGCTGTGGCTGCAGCACGCCGAGTGCGACACCCCGGCGACGGGAGCAGAGGTTGAGGTCGTCTCCCCGGGCAAGATCTTCATGACCCGTGGATGGGGTGAGGTTGCCTACGCCTGCCGCATGGAGGGGGCCCTCGCCATCCATTTCGAGTACGACGGCATGTAGGAATGGAAGTATGTCTAGAGGGGGTGATTAGACTACTTGACCAAATAAAAATCCAGCCTTTTCCCAATTTTAGTTCTAGGCAGATTTTAGCAACTTAGAACAAGTCAAGCAATCTTAACACAATTCAAGCAAGCATGCAAAGAGTATATGAGCAGCGAAAAGTAAAGCATGCAACTTGCAAGAATGTAAAGGGAAGGGTTTGGAGGATTCAAACGCAATTGGAGACATGGATGTTTTTGTCGTGGTTGATAGGTGGTGCTATCACATCCACGTTGATGGAGACTTCAACCCATGAAGGGTAACGGTTGCGCGAGTCCATGGAGGGCTCCACCCACTAAGGGTCCACGAAGAAGCAACCTTGTCTATCCCACCATGGCCGCCGCCACCTAAGGACTTGCCTTTCACTAGCGGTAGATCTTCACGAAGTAGGCGATCTCCTTGCCCTTACAAACTCCTTGGTTCAACTCCACAATCTTGCTCTGGAGGCTCCCAAGTGACACCTAGCCAATCTAGGAGACACCACTCCAAGAAGTAACAAATGGTGTGTAGATGATGAACTCCTTGCTCTTGTGCTTCAAATGATAGTCTCCCCAACACTCAACTCTCTCTCACAGGATTTGGATTTGGCGGAAAGAAGATTTGAGTGGAAAGCAACTTGGGAAGGCTAGAGATCAAGATTCATATGGTAGGAATGGAATATCTTGGTCTCAACACAAGTGTAGGTGGTTCTCTCTCTCAGAAAATGTAGGTTGGAAGTGTAGGTTCGTTCTGATGGCTCTCTCCATGAATGAAGAGGAGGTGGAGGGGTATATATAGCCTCCACACAAGATCTAACCGTTACACACAACTTGCCAAACTCGGTGGGACCGAATTGATAAACTCAATCGGACCGATTCAGCAAATCTAGTGACCGTTAGGATTTTCGATGGGACCGACATGCATCTCGGTAGGACCAATATGGTTAGGGTTAGGGCATAACGTAATCTCGGTGAGACCGATTACACAAACTCGGTGGGACCGATTTTGGTAATAAGCTAACTAGAGAGTTGGTCAGGTAAACTCGGTGGGACCGATTCGCTCATTTCGGTGAGACCGAAATGTTACAAAAGGGAAACAGAGAGTTTACATTGCAATCTTGGTGGGACCGAAATGTTACGAAGGGAAACAGAGAGATTACAACCCCATCTCGGTGAGAAAGAGATCCCTATCGGTAAGACCGATTTGCCTAGGGTTTGTGGTAGTGGCTATGACATCTGAACTCGGTGGTGCCGGATAGAAAGAATCGGTGGGGCCGAGTTTGACTTTGGTTTAGGTCATATTTGGATGTGAGAATGTAGTTGAGGGCTTTGGAGCATATCACTAAGCACTTTGAGCAAGAGCCTCATTAAGCAACACCTCATCCCTTCTTGATAGTATTGGCTTTTCCTATAGACTCAATGTGATCTTGGATCACTAAAATAGAAAATGTAGAGTCTTGAACTTTTGAGCTTGAGCCAATCCTTTTGTCCTTAGTATTTTGAGGGGTCCACCTTTCTCATCCATGCCATGCCAATCATTGAGCTTCCCTGAAAAATTAGTCTTGAAATAGCATTAGCTCAATGAACTATATGTTGTTAGGAATTACCAAAACCACCTAGGGATAGTTGCACTTTCACGGCACCTCCACGCTGTTCTTCAAGGTCTTCGACGAGGAAGGCCGCCGCCTGGAATGCTGCCCGGGAGGGGGTCGCTAGGATGGTGCGGCGGCTAGCGCCACGCCCGCCATTGGCCCTGTCGTCAGTTCCTCCAGTAGAAGCAACGGCGCTTGGGAGTCGAGCAACTCTCCCGAGCCCGACGAGACTCCGGAGACGAGCGATGACAGCTACGTGCCCCCGAGCTCTCGCCGTGCCCAGAGCGCAGCAACATCGTCCGCCCGTCGTCGTCGCTGATCTGGATGGGGTTGGCGTTGGCCTGCCGTGGCCCACTGTTGATGATGGCGTCGGCGGCAACGCCTGTAGGTACGACTTCTTATAGTCTTCTTCTTTTGTTCCCTGCGAGGAACCAAGATGAACCCCGTGGGGGTGTGTAAAGAATTCGTAGTGCCTTTTGTGTCAATATCATTCTCATTACGAAAATTTATGAGTGCATGTCTTGCTTCAGCTTGGCCCCCCCCCCCCTTTCCAAACTCGCGGTAGCTTAGCGCTCTATGCTGACAGGTCCTAGTCCCCAGGCAGGCTTCAGCCGTCGCTGGTATGGCAGGTCGTGATGCCGTGGTCAAGGCCAGGAGGTGAGCGGCCCGAGGTCCGGTGAGAGATCTTGAGGCGTGATGCTCAAGAGGTCCCCTTTAGCGTGCAAGCAACTCCCTGAAGGCAGGAAAGGAAGGCGGCGTCGCCGTAACAAGGCTGCAAGAGCTGGAAATCCTATGTCACAGCACTGGGCTGGCTTGAATGCACGACTTATCTTAGCGATCCCGGGTTGATTCCTTGTGCGGCACCCGATTCGTGCGTCAGTGGCAGTGGTGCGGCCGGGTAAGGCCCGCACGAGCTTCCCCCTCTTTTTCATGCTCTTCTATGTGCTCTGCGTCCTCGGGTCCCGGCCCTCGAGCGAGCTCAGCCGCCACCGATATGCCAGGTCGTGATGCCGTGGTCAAGGCCAGGGGGTGAGGGCTGGAGAGCCAGTAAGAGCCCCTGAGGCGCGATGCTCAGGAGCCCCCCTTTAACGCGCAAGCGAATCGCATGAGAAAAGGGAGGAGCTTGCGGTGCCGCCCACAATTAGGCTCCGGAGATTCCTGCAGGTTAGCGCGAGGGGAGAGTACGGATTGCAATCGTGTTTGCTGCCTTGCCACTGTTCTTTCTGCAAGAAGATGAAGGCACTGAGGACCTGGTGAGGTGATGTGCGCGGGGCATGCCGCGAGCTAGAGCTCGACCACTCAAGTTTGTCAGCGTTGCAGGGATGGACCCGAGCACAAGCGTCGTGCCAACATATGTAGCCCCTGTTGCGGGACGAGCAGGAAGCCGGCCAGCAACGCGGGTGGCCACGAGGGACAACAAGAAAGCAAGTGGTGATTAGAAGGTAATCCTTGCAAGAGGGCAAGCTAGTTCAAATAAATGCAAGAACGATACATGCCACTGGGACGGACCCGAGCAGCTTGGGGATGATACAGCCCGAGGGGCGCCCCCAAACAGAGTAAGATAAAGGTGCAAAGGGATACATGTCATAGGGAAAGGCCCGTGCAACCTGGGGATGATGCAGCATCAGGGGTGCCCCCAGCTGAATGAACCGGAAAGACTCACATGGTACCGTTGCTGAAGAGGTGTTGAAGTAGCTCAAGATGCGTGCTGAAGGAGTCGCTCCTCACGAGCCACCATGGTCCTGAGCCTCAGGAGGCTCTGAGGGCCTGGGTGGTTCTTGAAGAACCGTCGCCATCGGTGCCAGGACTGCGTGATGTCTGGCCTCCTGAGCCGCCAGAAAGCTCCGCAAGCCGCATTGGAAGGTGACAGCCGCGTTCGGCAAGCCGAATGGCATGCGAACATAGCTATGAGGGGGACCCTCACACTGACCAACGCGCGAAGGCCAGAAATGCTCCTGAGATGCTGCACTGTTGAGTCCTGGGATGTCGACGCAGACGCACAGCTCGTCGTGCTCGCCAGGACGCGGAGCTGCGCCAGGTGGTGGGCGGCGGTCGCCACGCATGGTCCTTGCTTCTTGAAGCTCCTCAGTCGCCTTGGTGATGAACTCCTGAGCGCCAGGCGCTCCATGCCTTGTGCCTTCCTGGGGGAAACATGCGGCAAAGCACGCCTCCACATGGTGCCCAAGCGCCTCCCTCGTGATGTTGGTTAGGTCTGAGGACCTCCAGAAGAGAGCCCCCGAGCCCAGCCTAAGGAGGGCACCAGGCGCGCCTTCCTATGCGAGGGAAGAAGGCGCCCCATCTGCGGGCGCAGGTGCTGAGGTGGTGCCGCTGGAAACGCAGCTCTCCTGAGGCCCTTGGTGGAGCAGCTGCTTCTTCTGCTTGGGGATGGCCTCAGGAGGGTAGATGGCGCCTTCGTTATCTAGGTCTTCGGCTGCTGCAGCTTGGTAAGCGCGCTCGAGAGAGGACACCGTGTCCTTCTCTTCACAGGCGACCGTGATGACACCACCTGTCCCTGGCATGTTGAGGACGTTGTAGCCGTGATGGGTCACTGCCATGAACTTGGCGAGGGCTGGGTACCCGAGGATGGCGTTGTATGGCAGGCGGATGTGGGGGACGTCAAAGTCAATGAGCTCGGTGCGGTAGTTATCGCGCTTGCCGAAGGTGACAGGGAGGCGGACCTGCCCTATCGGGGTGGTGGAGCCGTCGGTCACTCCTGAGAAGGGCTTGGTAGGCTGCAGCTGATCCTATGGCACCTGGAGGCGGTCGAACGTCTCGACGGACATGACATTGAGCCCTGTACCGCCGTCGATGAGCGTCTTGGTGACTTGGATGTTGCTGATGATGGGCGAGAAGAGCATCGGCAGGGCGCCGACAGTTTCCGCGCACTTGAGCTGGTCAGACGAGCTGAAAGTAATGGCGCACTTGGACCACCTGAGCGGGCGCATGACCTCGAGCCTGGGGAGGGCCGCGTTCACTTCGTGTGCGAACTGCTTAAAGATGCGCCGGGAGGCTGGGCCTGAGCACCACCCAAGATGCAGGCAATGGCACGAGGCTCCTAGAAGCCCCAGCCCCCTCGTCCTGATGGTGGTAGGCGTTCCTCCTTGGTGCTGGCGGCAGCGGAGGGAGGCCAACGTTGCCCTGAGGACGGTCCTCACAAGGCTGATCCCTCCAGGCGCCCTCGCGAGGCTGGTCCTGCCAGCGATCCTCACGAGGTCGATCAAGCCACTCCTGGCGGGGGCCGCGGTCGTCCCAGCGTCCTCCACTTCATCCTCCTCCTCGGCCGTAGCCCCGATCGCTGCACTCGGGGCATCGAACGAAGCGCCCATCACAGATGGCCCTGAGCTCTTGACAATCACTGGTGTTGTGGATGTGTATGTTGTGGAAGGCGCAGAATGGACGACTGCTCTTGGACGACTCGGGGTGGTTTCGGCCGCGCTTCATCTCTGGCTCAGCCGCAAGCACGACCAATCCCTTGCGCTTCACATCTTTCTTGGCCTTCTTGTCTTCTGGGTCGACGACTGGAAGCTCGAGGAGGGAGAGGCGCGCTTCCTCAGCTCTTGCACACTTGGTCTCTATGTTGAACATCTCCAGGGCTGTGCATAGTTCCTCATGGATGGCGAGCTCCTCCTTCATCTTGATGTCGGGGATGCTGTCAGAGAACGCAGAGACGATGGCCTCGTCCGTCACCTTGGGGATCTGGAGGCGAACGCTGTTGAAGCGCTGGATGTACTTCTGCAGGGTTTCCCCTCGCTGCTGCTTGATGCGCCGCAGGTCACCCGCGGCTAGCGGGCGGTCGCGAGTGGCCTGGAATTTGGCGACAAAACGCTCACGCATCTCGCCCCAGGAGGAGATCAATCCCGCGGGCAAGTTCAGGAGCCACGAGCGCACGCCATCTTTGAGGGCCATGGGGAACCAGTTTGCCATGACTTTCTCATCGCCGTTGGCTGCCTCGATGCTCAGCTCGTAGAGCTGCAAGAACTCCGCGGGGTCGGGGGTGCCGTCTCAGCACGGAGGCAGGTCTGGCTTGAACTTGCCAGGCCAGACGACGCTGCACAGCTCGGGAGTGAAGGCACGGCAGCCTGCTGTGGTCACCGGAGCCCGTCACGGAGGCGGAGCCTAGTCCTCATATCCACCCGCCGCCGCCGCAGGCGGCACGCGGTCTTGACGCAGTGGTGCTGGGGGCGCAGGGGCATTTTCTTGCGGCCTCGGGACTTCTTGGCAGCTTCCTTCTTCGTGCGAGGGTGCCCGGCATGGCGGGTCATGCCGTGGGGCCGCTCGTCTTTGTATGAGGGCATCGTATTGATGCGGAGGTGCTGGGGGCGCCCCGTGAGCTACGTCGCCCGCAGCTGGAGGTGGGCGAGGCAGCGAGAGAGTCGATGCAGGAGAGCCCCCAGCAGCGCTGACGAGGTCGGTGATGCGGTCCAGCCAGTCCTCGTAGAGGTCATCGACCGGGCGGTAACGCAGGAGCTCGCGTGCCATGAGCAGCGTGGCATGTGCGTCCGTGGGCGCGCGGCGAGCATGGGACGACGAGCCGGCCAGAGTAAGCGACGGAGTGGCGGTGCGTCCGTCCCGCCGCACGGAGGGGTGTAGTGATGAAGCTTGCTGCTCGTTCCCCACCTGGCTGGTGGCGGCGTTGGCAGCGGGTGATGGAGAACGGAGGGGAGGTCCGACAACGGGCGCCGTGTGAGCGACGCGGGCGGCAAGGGCGGCCCGGCGCTCAACACAGGCTCGGTGAGCGTTTGCCATGGATACGACGGAGTAGGGGAGCGTGGATTAGCGGAAGAAAGGCCTCAGCGCACCCCTACCTGGCATGCCAAACGTCGGATTCCGGGTTCCGGCAAACCCTTGAGGTTCGAACTCTGGGGTGCGCACAAAGAACTCTCTCCCCTAGCTCGCTCTCACAATGATCTCAAGGCCTAGCTCGCCCAACCCAAGGAACAAGAGACGCTAGAGTTTATACTAGTTCGGGCCATCGTGTGGTGTAATACCCTACTCCAGTGTGGTGTGGTGGATTGCCTTGTAGGCTGAGGATGAACAAGTACAAGGTGTGAACAGCCTCCTGAGGAGGGGTGTTCTTGAGCTCGGAGGAGCTGGAGTGTGTGTGGATGGTCTGAATGATCTGTCCAGATCCCCTGCAAGTTCAGTTCAGTTGCCTCCTATGGTGGTGGCTAGTCCTATTTATAGAGGCCCTGGTCCTCTTCCCAAATGCTAGGCGAGAAGGGATCCCACAATGACCAATTTTGAAGGGAGACAACTAGTACAAGTGATCCTGACAAAAGGTGGTCTTCGCCTGCCAAAGGCTCTGGTGGTTACGCTACTATGGGCTCCGCGATGACCTCCGTCCTGCCGTCCTAAGGCACCCAAATGCTAAAGAAGTCATCCCAGATCGTGAAGAACATCATGCTGGTGCGCCTGAAGAAAATGGTTCTAAAGAAAATGAGAAAATTCCTCGTCGTCAACCTGCTCATCCTCGCGTCGCAAATGAAGTGCAAATTGAGAAAATCATCAGCAACATCAACGCACCAGGTCCTCTCACACGCTCAAAAGCTTCACATTTGTCTAACTTTTGTGGGCACTTTGCTTTCGTCTCTATCACAGAGCCCACTAGTAGATGAAGCATTTTTGGAGCCTGAGTGGATTCAAGCTATGCAAGAGGAATTACATCAGTTCAAGCTCAACAATGTCTAGGAACTTGTCAAGCGACCAGACCCTCGCAAGCACAATATCATCGGCACCAAATGGATCTACCACAACAAGCAAGATGAAAATGGCCTTGTGGTGAGGAATAAGGCATGGCTTGTAGCTCAAGACTACACACACGTTGAAGGAATTGATTTCAATGAAACTTTTGCACCTGTTGCTAGACTTGAGGCTATTCACATATTACTTGCTTATGCTAACCATCATGACATCATCTTATATCAAATGGATGTGAAAAGCACATTCCTCAATGGTAAACTTGAGGAAGAAGTATATGTTGCTCAACCCCCAGGTTTTGAAGATCCAAAGCATCTTGAGAAAGTCTTCAGACTCAACAAGGCCCTCTATGGCCTCAAGCAGGCCCCTCGGGCGTGGTATGATACTTTGAAGGAATTCCTCATGAAGAAAGGCTTCAAACCCGGTTCACTTGACCCAACTCTTTTCACCAAAACCTATGATGATGAATTATTCGTGTGCCAAATGTTGATGATATTATTTTTGGCTGTACTAATCAACGTTACACTGACGAATTTGGTTATATGATGAGGGAGGAATATGAAATTTCTATGATGGGAGAATTGAAATTCTTCTTATGTCTTCAAATTCGTCAATAGCGAAATGGCATCTTCATATCTCAGGAGAAATACCTCAAGGACATATTGAGGAAATTCGGCATGCAAGATTGCAAAGGCGTCAAAATCCCTATGCCCACAAATGGCCATCTATGCACTGATGAAAATGGTATTGACTTCGATCAAAAGTTATACCGCTCCATGATTGGCTCTTTATTGTATTTATGTGCATCTAGGCCAGATATTATGCTTAGAGTTTGCATGTGTGCCCGCTTTCAAGCTATTCCGAAGGAATCACACCATAAGGCTGTGAAGCATATTCTTCGATATCTAGCTCACACTCCAACACTTGGATTATGGTACCCCAAGGGCTCGGCTTTTGATCTCATTGGATATTCAGACTCTGACTATGCTGGTGATCGTGTGGACCACAAGTCAATATCAGGCACATGTCATTTCCTTGGATGATCCTTGGTATGTTGGTCCTCGAAGAAATAGAACTGCATATCACTTTCTACTGCTGAAGCTGAGTACATTGCTGCTGGTTCGTGCTGTGCTCAATTGCTATGGATGAAGCAAACCCTCAAGGACTACGTCATCAATGTGAAGAATGTGCCTCTCTACTGTGACAATGAGAGTGCCATCAAGATTTCTCATAACCCAGTTCAGCACTCGAAAACAGGGCACATTCCGATTCGTCGTCATTTTCTTCGTGATCATGTGTTGAAGGGAAACATCTCTAACGAGCACGTGAAGACTGAAGAACAGCTAGCCGATATCTTCACAAAGCCCTTGGATGAGAGGAGATTTAGCAAGTTGCGGCGTGAGCTAAATATCTTAGAATATTCTAATGTCCTTTGAAAAGGACACACATCCTAACACTTATGCAAAATTGATGACTTAGATGTGCAACACACGAAGTAACGTTTTTCTTCAATCAATGAAGACTAACCCTCTAAGTGTGAAGAAATTAACGAAGAATTTGATTCTCAGAGCCCTACGACAATTGTACGCGGGGTCTGAAATCATTATTCTTATACGGTGGGTCACGCCACCAACAAAAGTTGAAAATCTTCAATTTGAGTTTTTCTTCAGTTTTGAATTTCCTCAGTTTATCAATTGCATTGCCTTCACTTTCTCCGTCATTGTTCTTCATTGACTATATATATATATATATATATATATATATATATATATATATATATATATATATATATATATATATATGAGTTCATGTCCTCTACAACATTCACTTATTGCTAATTCTTCAAGTTGGTTTTTCTGCTAAGTGAATGTGATCGGACCCTTCTCCCTCTATGCTAAACTCAACCCAGTCTGTTCACAAATTCTTCATGTGCGTTCTATTTGAAACCCCTTCAAAATCTTCGTTGTGTCCTTGTCAGTTGAAGAATTTGCGAACGCAATGTTAAAATATTCTTATCTGAATTTTCGGCTTTTGCCGCTCAAACCGTTCCACATCCCACGATTGGATTTATCTACTCACCCTCGATCTCACATGATCTCCACCGCTCTTTACGTGGGTGACACATGTCGCTAGGATGAGAAGGGTTAGGGGCACGTTCATCCAATTTCCTTGGGCGAGCGGTTTTTCACCTTGGCTATATATACCCCTCACCCTCCTCAGACTTTATTTACCCCACTCGACCTCACACCCCTCGCTCGAGCTCTCAAGACCTAGCGCCCTGTTACTTCCATCGTCGTCGGTGAGGAAGAGCTTCACTGCCTCGACCTCGTCGTCGTCGTACTCACTCCGGCCGCGGATTTCTTCTCTCCGCCGCCGCCGTAGCTATCTTCCTCCGCCAAGTTAGGGCGTGGAAGATCTGGACTGACGAACTTCCAGTCTACTACTCTCAGTTCGTCGTGTTCTTCGTCAAGGGTAATTAAAAGTTACTTTTACTGCCCTTGGTGATTCTTCAACTTCCACACTCTAAACACCTTACACAAGCAGCTGCTCTTGATTTGTTTCTCTAAGATATATTTTTCTTCAAGATTCCTCAATTGTGTGGATTTTCAATCTATACAACTCTGGAACCTAAGCCAAAAACGCTTAGTGAAATTCCTCAAGACACCACTGGTCAACTTCCTCAAACTTGTTCTTTTTCCAAAAAATTCTGAGAATGCATATGACCTCTCCGAATTCTTTGCACCTATACTCTATTCACAGGTACACATGTCCGCTGCTGATCACTAGTTTCTCATCAAGTTAACTCATTTGCAGTGTTCCTCGAAGACAAGTTGCACACCTCTTCAGAGAACTCAATTGTTCAAAATCCTGAGCTGAAGAAAATGGCAGATGGCAACAAACCTCAGAAAGGAGGCAAGAAACTGAAAGTTAACGCAGCTTTTGAGATACCTGATGACATTTATGTAGAATATTTTACTCCTGATGAAGCCAAGCATGGCAAGGAGAACAAGAATCAGCGCAAGGTGCGCATCCAAAGGATAGAGAAGAGATGGGCATGGGAATGGAGGGATTACAGATATGTCACTCCAAAGTACATGAAGAAATTCGCTCTTCACCCTCCTCGCCCAAGACCTCCGTTGGCACCTGGCTAAATTGCTGATCCCACTAGCCTCAAGCGCGGTGAGGGCTATCCTGACGAACGGGCTAAACGGCAAGCCAAGCTAGCCAAAATGGCTAAGGAAGCAGTGAGGAAATTCAACGAAGACTCTGCTACTGCCGTTGCTGAGGCTTCTGCTAGCAATCCCAGGAAGTCTATGCAAAATAAGCCAGCTCACAAGACCAGTTCTTCACCAATGCCCTCACGGCCCAGCTCATCTATGCCCTCACAGCAAATTCCTCACGCTGCTCCAGTTCCTCCAATTGCAAAGCCCTCAGCACCTGTGCATCTCGCCTCATGTCAAAGGACCACATGCAGCTCTATTGCCTCAGGAGCCTCTGCAAGTTCTTTAGCTCCTCCGCAATCCTCAACTGGCCCCACTTTGCTGAAGACTAAGGCTACTGCTGGATGAGGCTCAAGACCAAGTCCTCATAAGAAGCCGCAAGTATCGTCCAGTGAAGACGAAGCTAATGATGAAGAACTCGCTGAAATCATCAGAGACAGACAGCAAAGGGCCGCTAGAGCCAAAGGCAGTAATGTGCCATTGATGCTAGATCCAAAGTTGATCCTAGACTTCATCGCCATATGGCATAAGGACCCCAACACTCCTTTGCCTGAGTTTAACCTCACCCCTGGTCAAAGTCATATGTTGTCTGCCTTCATTGGTGAGGAAAAATGGAAATTTTAACACGGGGGGAAGGTGAAGAAAGCTCAGTACAAGAAAGAGCGCTTTGTGAAGCAAAATATGTTGAAGTTATCACCTGATGAACTTGTCGCTCTAAGAAATCAAGAATCTCAGTGATGAATTTGATCGATACTATGCTGGTTGGCTTGGAGCCAAAGTCAGATTTGTGAAAATGGATGAAAGATTCACCTCAAATGTTGCTGCTTCAATGCAACATGAAATTCCTCAAGCTGAAGCATCTGCCCAGCCAACTGAAGATCACGCCAGCACCATTGATGAAAATCAGGCTGCTGATGAACATGAAAGTACCAGGGCTGATGAAGATATTCCAGCCGTTGATGAAATTGCCAGTGCAACCACTAGTGTTGCACCTGAAGAAGAAGCTAGGCCAGCTGAAGCATCTGCCGCTGAGCCTGAAGAAACTGAACAAATCAGGGCAACTTCATCAATCGCACCTGAGGTAAATGAACAAATTTCCTCTGCTCCTCCAGCACCAACGCCAAGTCTTGTTCTTCCTTCTGCATTAGAAGCGAAGAAAACCAAAGCTGCGGAGTGAGCAACAGTGAAGAAAAGGAAAGCATCTGCTTCCTCGGAGTCTTCTGCACCCAAGAAGGCGAAGACTTTGACAAGCTCCTATGAAAATCCAATTGATGTTGTTCCTGTTTCAAGCATGCCATCAAAGGAAATCGTACCCTTTGGTGAAGATTATGAGATCCCAAGTGGATCAGATGCAGATGTTCCTTCTGCTGCTTCGTGAGAGTAGTGGGACGAAGAAATTGTAGTGGATGATACCCCTTAAACCCCACTGGTATTATCGCCCATGCCTCATTTCACGGCTGAAGAGGCAGGCGTTGAAGAAATGGATGAAGAAGAAGACGTGGACATTAGGTGCACCACTCCAGTTCTGAATGATGACTATTGGGAAAGTCATCACCCTAATTGACCCATGTTCACCCCACTACAACAGATTCGTTAGCCCCCAGTCCAAACTGAAGAAGTTCAAATGGGCTCTGATGAACCCCAAGCTTCACTGCTCACCATTCCTGAAGAAATTCCAGCCACTAGTGCTGATGCTCATGCTGCTGAAGAAATGGAGAACCAGACTGCCACTGAAGATATTGCTACTGAAATTCCTCAGCCAACGGCCCCTGAGACTATGATTCAAGAGGCTGTGAAGACACTGACTGATACTCCTCAACCCAAGCCGAAGAATCCCTTCTCCAAGAAGCACAAGTTCAAAGTTGATGAATTCTTTCATGAGCATGTATTCTTCACTGACTACAACCCGTATGACTTTGCTTGTCTTCGAAGGAAGCGTTTCTGGACGCAAGTTAGATGAACTTTTACTCTTCACTGTTATTTGATAAGGACAAGATCTTTGACCATGAGCATATTCCTCACATGGATATGGAATCGCTGCCTTGCTTCACCCCAGTCCTCAGTGCTCTTCATGACGCTGGGCTGCTCATTTTTTGCACTGACATATGTGACTGGAATGAAGAGCTAATTCTTCAGTTCTACGCTACATTGCACATCACCGACAACGCTGAAGATGTGAATTAATGGGTGTTGGACTGGATGACAGAGAACACGCACTACAAAGCACCGGCCTCTGAATTGCTTCATTCCCTGCCTGTCAGTCCTCCCCTTGAAGGTGCACAACTCATCTACCATGAACCTGAGCTATATGATCATTACATGCAAGTGTTGATGAAGCCGCTGAAGCCTGGTCAAGCCCCCAGAACCAAATTCCTCGTGAAGGAATTGCTACATGTGCCAAGGACTGTTTATAGAATTGTGACCAAGACCCTGAGTCCTATCAAGGGCCACGACTCTAATGAAGAAGAGGTCGTTGGCATCATGAAGAATCTGCTATTCAACATCATGCATGGCATTCCAATCAACTACCATGATTTCTTCATGAGGACTGTGGCAAATGTTGCATTGTCACCATTTGAGTTGAAGCCTTACGCTCCCTGGATTATGATATTCCTCAGATCAAGGTCTTCAATTAGTTACAAGGCTGATACACTTAACCATCGCAGCTACTTGCCCCCTATTGAAGTCCTCAAGCAGACATTTTCCTCAGCTGATGAAAAGGGCAAGGCGACTGTGATTATAGATGAAGGAATTCGTCCATTGGGTTGGCAGTTTTGCAAAGCTGCATCTTACTCCACAAATGATGACTCTGCCACCCATGATTCTGCTGCTAATGCTTCAAAGCAAAATCCTCAAGGCACAGCTCCATGGGTGATGACTGATCGTGAGCTTCTCCTCAGTCTTCACCAGCAGGTCGATCGCAACCACAAATGGGTCAAGCGTCAGTTTGGTTCAATTCTTCAGAACATGACCATCACCCAGAATTCAGTGAAGAAGAACCACTACTACCTCCATGAAGTATTTGATCGCACCTCGGCTGTCCTGTCTCATCTCTACGGTGAAGATCTTAAACAGATGGGCTTCAAGCAGGACTTTGACTGGTCTCAGCCACCTTCGAAGAAATTCAGGACTTTGGTGGCCAACTCTTATTCTTCAACGCGCGAGACTAATGAAAATGAAGACTTGGACGACACTACGGCAGACCCTACTTCAACAACCGACCCCAACAACGCTGGCGCTCCTCCATCGACTTCGTGATGATATTCTCCAGGGGTGTTAGTCCTCATTTTTCGTCCCTTTTGGTCATTCGATGACAAAGGGGGAGAAATTTGAGTTAGTCTTCAAGCGGGGCTATGTATGGGCATTTATTTGCTAAGTTACAACTCTCGTTCTTTTGAAGACTTTGTTGGATCGAGTTGTAATCTTAACTCCGATGGTGGTATGATAATTTTGCTCATTATTCTTCATGCTATTTCCTCATATATGTTAATGCACGCATGCTGAATTACATCAGTCACCATATTTCATCATGCATTTCAAATTCTTCGTATCATATGTTAAATGCGTGTATGAATTACAAGATATAGGGGAGATCTCCATGATACTACTCTTCAATGTGCAATGCTTCAAAAGCAAATTCCTCACTATGCACATCTTCAGGGGGAGTTCTTCTATATCTTGCAATCATATTCCTCAATATCAGTATTTACACTTCATATGTTTATCCCCGTTGAAAACTTAACCTATATTGTCATCAATCACCAAAAAGGGGGAGATTGTTAGTGCATCTAGCTCCCCTTAGTGATTTTGGTGTATTGAAGACTTATAGGTTAAGGGACTAATGCTTTTGTGAGTGTACACAGGACTATAAGTCTATGAGGAGTTTAATATTTACAGAGAAAGTCGACCCCTAAAAATGAATGTCTTCAACTGAAGACTTTGAAAGTAAAGAAATTGGTGTGACCGTGAAGACTCTATATTCATGCGAAGAACATGAAGCATGAAGACTTTTGTTTTCGTAGTTTCATTTTCTCTTTCTTGAGTCATAGGAAACACCGTACTGTTAAAGGGGGTCGAGGAAAAACTAAGGAAAAGTTTCCAAGTGATGCTCATCTCAAAGTCCTACACCTACCAATCCTTTCGAGTGAAGCCATTGGAAATCTCATACAGTTCAGTCAATTTCTTCAATGACAGAGACGAAGAGCTTCTGGTCTCTGAGGAATTTGTTCTGACTGAGGAGTTAGGAATTCGCCAGTGCGGATTGCCTACAAGTGAGGAACATGATAGCTCTGAGGAATTTGATAGACAAATTTCCGACCGTTGTTGTGCTATGCACCAGCTGTCCCGAAATATCTACCAACCTAACGGTCATATCATTGAAGGGCATTTATGTCTTATCATGTCAGGCTGCTCCTTAGGCTATAAATAGCCGCCCCCTACAACCACTAGCTGGTTGGCTGCTCCGAGAGAAACTGACACTTGTCATTGAGAGCATCCCATCCTCCGAGGACTTTGAGAGAAAATCATCAAGTGAGGAAAACCCAAACCCAAACACCTACAAACCCAAAGTGATTGAGCTTCACTAAAGAGATTGTTTCGGTGTGGATTCGACGCTTGTTACTTTTGAAGACTGTGCACCTTCCAGACAGTTAGGCATCATGGTCTAGAGCATCCAAGAGAAAATTGTGGATCGCTGAGTGACCGAGTTTGTGATGGTTTGGAAGTCACCTGAAGACTTACCACGAGTGATTGGGTGAGGTATGTGTGACCTTAGCTCAAGGAGAATACGGTGAGGACTGTGTGTCCTCGGGTTTAAATACCTAGCCGCTCCAACCAGACGCATAAATCACACAGTTAGCTTGAACTGGTCTACCAAATCACTGTCTTCACCGAGCTAACTGGTTCTATTTCCTCAACCCTGTCATTTCCTCATTACTATGTTGTGTACTTGATCGTTAATGTTAGAAGACTTTGACTGAAGACTTTCTAAATTTCCTCAGTTCAATTTCTTTAGTCAGTTTGTCTTCAGCCTGCTTATCCTGATTTACGCCTTTTGTACTCTGTGCTTATTTTCATTTCATCATGATGATTGTGCTTATGTTCTGTTATGTTTGCATCTGAGTACTTATTCTGCTGCTAGTAGTTCGTGCCTTAGGAATTTATGTTCTGTTATGTTTGCATCTGAGTACTTATTCCGCTGCTAGTAGTTCGTGACTTAGGAATTTCCTCACCCTGAAATTCCTCAGTGACGAATTTGTAAAAATCGCCTATTCACCCCCTCTCTAGTCGACTTCACGCACCTTCAGTATTATTTATTTTCCTTCTTGTACATTCAACTACCAATTGTCTACTTCTAGGTCCCTATGTCTTGTGACTTTTCTGTGAACATCCTCATCATGTTTCGTCGAGCTTGAATTTGCATATATATTCATTGTGGACATATATGCTAGGCACACAGTTCGGTAAGAATACAATTCGGTTGTACAGTTTTAGAACTGTCTCATTGACTCTTTGTTCTGAATATGAACTTGGTAATGCAAGAGCCAAATTTTCATACACTGATACACCATTGTGTCATCGAGTGAACAAGTTGCTCTTAAGTTCAAGTTCCACTTTCCACCTTCAGTTCAAGAGGTGGTGTGGCGTCGTATCTACCACATCGATAATGACGGATCTTGGAGGCATGGTGCAGCAGAGTCTCAGCTATGGATGCGTCTTGACGGACGAACGCAGGATGGCGCCGTTGTTTGTGTTGATCGCTCCTGAAGCAGGACTACAGAAGATGGCGGCGGCTGATGATACATCTCCAACATATCTATAATTTTTAATTGTTAAATGTTGTTATATTATCATTCTTGGATGTTTTACAATCATTTTATAGAAACTTTATATCATTTTTTGGGACTAACCTATTGACATAGTGCCCAGTGCCAGTTGCTGTTTTTTGCTTGTTTTTTACTTCGTAGAAAATCAAAACCAAACGGAGTCCAAATGCAGCAAAACTTTTTGGAGAATTTTTCTGGGCCAGAAGACATAGGATGGGCCAAATAAGTACCAGAGGGGTGCCCCGAGGGGGGCACAACCCACCTAGGCGTGCCTGGGGGCCCAGGCATGCGCTGGTGGCTTGTGCCCACCTCGGTGGCCTCCCGCCCTGCCTCTTTGCTCTATAAATACCCCAATATTCCAGAAACCCTAGGGGAGTCGATGAAAATCGATTCCAGCCGCCGCAAGTTCCAGAAACCACAGATCCAATCTAGACACCATTACGGAGGGGTTCATCATTCTCATTGGTGCCTCTCCGATGATGCGTGAGTAGTTCATTGTAGACCTATGGGTCCGTAGGTAGTAGCTAGATGGCTTCCTCTCTCTCTCTCTCTCTCTCTCTCTCTCTTTTGATTCTCAATACAATGGTTTCTTGGAGATCTATTTGATGTAACTCTTTTTGCGGTGTGTTTGTTGGGATCTGATGAACTTTGAGTTTATGATCAGATCTATGTTTTTATCCATGAAAGTTATTTGAGTCTTTTGATCTCTTATATGCATGATTACTTATAGCCTCGTATTTCTTCTTCGAATATTTGGTTTAGCTAGGCCAACTAGATCGATTTTTCTTGCCATGGGAAGAGGTGCTTTGTGATGGGTTCGATCTTACGGTGCTTGATCCGAGTGACAGAAGGGGAACCGACACGTATGTGTCGTTGCTATTAAGGATAACAAGAAGGGGTCTATTTCTACATAAATAGATCTTGTCTACATCATGTCATCGTTCTTATTGCATTACTCCGTTTCTCCATGAACTTAATACACTAGATGCATGCTGGATAGCGGTTGATGTGTGGAGTAATAGTAGTAGACTCAGGCAGGGGTCGGTCTACTAATGTTGGACATGATGCCTATGTAATGATCATGGCCTGGATATCGTCATGATTATTTGAAGTTCTATCAATTTCCCAACAGTAATTTGTTTACCCGCCGTATGCTATTTTTCTCGAGAGAAGTCACTAGTGAAATCTACGGCCCCCGGGTATCTTCTTTATCATATTTGCCTTCGAGATCTATTTTTATTTTGCTTTTGCTTTAAGATCTATTAATCCGAAAACACAAAAATAACTTGCTGCAATTTATTGTTATTTATTTTATCTTGCGTTCCAGCGAGATCTATTTATCCAATCTACTATAATTTTACCTATCTTTTTACCCATGAGGGAGTGACAAACCCTCTCTTACGTCGGGTTGCAAGTATGTGTTCTTTGTGTGCAGGTACCGTTCACGTAGTGTTGCGTGGTTCTCCTATTGCTTTGATGTGCTGCATCATCCCTTCCGTAACCTTGGTCTCATCACTGAGGGAAATACCTACCGTAGATGTGCTGCATCATCCCTTCCGTAACCTTGGTCTCATCACTGAGGGAAATACCTACCGTAGATGTGCTGCATCATCCCTTCCTCTTTGGGGAAATATCGATGTAGTTCAAGCCGCATCAAAAGGAATTTCTGGTGCCGTTGCCGAGGAGGCATCATCAACATCTATCAGGTTCCTAATCACAAATCTCATCTCCTTGCAATTTACATTATTTGCCATTTGCCTCTCGTTTTCATCTTCCCACTTCACAAAAATTTGCCTTTTTATTCGCCTTCTTTTGCGTTCGCCTTTTTCTCGCCAGATCTTTTGTTTGCTTGTGTTTCCATGTGCCTTCTATATGCTTGCATCTTCGCTTTCTAAAAATCTGTTGATATGGATCCCCATCCTCTTGCTAATCTTTTTAAAAGATACAAGCATGATGAACCAATTGCTAGTGAGTTGAGTGCACTAGATTACCTTTATGAAGTTTTGCTTGAGATTCGTGAATCTGAAAATTGTGATGAAGAAATTTATGAAGTGATTCATGATAGCTCCTTGAATGAAAAGCATGATTGCAATGATTTTACTATAAATTCTATTAATGTCAATTGTGCTAATAATATGCAAAACCCGAAGATTGGGGATGCTAATTTTGCTATGTCCACTACTTATTATAATGATCATGATTGGGGTGATTCTTCTTATGATCTTGAAATTTTATTTAAGCCTCATGATGAATATATCATTTGCAAGAAAGTGGGTTCGGAAGAGCATCAACTTTAGGTAAAAATAATCCCTCATATTCGGAGAATGTTCAATCTTATGAATTTTTTTATGAAGGTGGGTTTGGAGAGGTCATGACTTTAGTTGATGTTAATCCCACTATCTTGGAAGATTATAAAACTTATGCATGAGGATCATGAAGAGAAAATTTATATGATAGCTATATTGCTGAATTTTATTATTATCCTACATGTAATTATGAGAGAGGAAAATATGGTTATAGAAATCTTCATGTTACTAGATTACCTCTCTTCATGTTGAGATTGCAATGGTTTTCTTTCATGCATATGCTAGATATTTCTTGTCTTGATAATTTGTTTGCTTATAAAATGCCTATGCATAGGAAGTATGTTAGGAGTGCGGCTAATCTGCACCCGGGCTCATCTGCACCCGGGCTCAGCTGCACCCCGGCTTAGAAAATAATTCAAAAAAAAATACTAGAAAAATTCAAAAAAATCCAATTTTTTTTGTGGTGGTAGATAATTTGACGCGTGAGGTGCGCCCTAAAATTCAACTCATTTGAGCATCTGAGCAGCTCTCGGCAAAAAAGACAAAATCAGGGTCTGTAAAAATGTGTACTGTTCACGCACTGTTTTGACCCCGATTTGTCTTTTTTTCCGAGAGCTACTCAGATGTCCAAATAAGTTGAATTTTGGGGCGCACCTCACGCGTCAAATTATCTACCACCACAAAAAAAATTGGAATTATTTGAATTTTTCTATATTTTTTTGATTTTTTTGCTGAGCGGGAGCAGATGAGCCCGGGCACCATTTTGAGTTTTCGGTATGTTAGACTTAAATTTGTTTGTCACATGTTTTATGATGCTCTCTTTGCGTTGCAATTATTATCTTTCATGTGAGCATCAATAAAATCTCAAGCCTATCTTGATGGCTATAAAAGAAGAGCTTGTTGGGAGGCAACCCAATGAATTTTAATTTTGCCTTTATTTCTATTCTTGAGTGTTTGCACAATTATGCCTCTGTTATGATTGTGTTTTTTATGTTTTAATTAGTGCTTGTGCCAAGGAAAGCCTTTGGGATCATGTTGGGTGATAGTTGACTTGATGTTGTTGGAAAACATAAACTTTTGCGTGCAGTAAAATAAGTTTTAAAAATCACAGAAGAGACGAAAAATTCTGAATTTTTTACACAAGATTCATATACAAATTGCCTACGTTGTCCTAATTTTTCAGAATTTTTGGAGTTACAGAAGTATAAGAAATTTTCAGATTGCTACAAATTGTTATGTTTTTGACAGATTCTGTTTTCTTTGCGTTGTGTGCTTATTTTGATGAATCTATGGTTTGTATTGGAGGGAATAAGGTATAGTGAAGTTGGAATACAGTAGATATAATGCAAAAATAAAATATGAATGGGCTTGCAACAATACTTAGAGTAGTGATTTGCTTTGTTATACTAACGAATCTCACGGAGGTTTTGTTGAGTTTTGTGTGATTGAAGTTTTCAAGTTTTGGGTGAGATCAAGATGGATGAAGGAATAAGGAGTAAGAAGAGCCTAAGCTTGGGGATGCCAATGGAACCCCAAGTTATTATCCAAAGAGGAACAAGCAACTAAGCTTGGGGATGCCCCCGAGTGGCATCCCCTCTTTCTTCTAACGACCATCGGTATTTTACTTGGAGCTATATTTTTATTCGTCACATATCATGAGTTTTGCTTGGAGCGTCTTGTATTATATGAGTCTTTACTTGTTTGATTTTTCTTTTTTGTCATCTATCATGGTTGTACACACCTATTTGAGAGAGCCAAAATTATGCTATGATTTGTTAGAATTGCTCTTTGTGCTTCACTTAATTTTTTTGAGCTATATGGAATTGCTCTAGTGCTTCACTTATATCTTTTTGATCACGGTGTGCTTTAGTATTTTTCAAGAAATGCTCTCATTCTTCACTTAGATTTATTTGAGAGTTAGTATTTTTTTTAAAAAATCCTCTCATGCTTCACTTAAATTATTTTGAGAGAAGAAATTTTGTATGCTCATGTTCTTCACTTAGATTTGTTTGAGCTATCAAAAGCAACATATGAAATTAGTCCCAAAGTTATAGATATTCAAGAGGGATATAAATAAGAACTTTCATGAAGATCATTGGACAAAATAAACTTGATTCTTTTTAATAGTTTTCCGGTATGATGATATAATATGTGAGTCATGTTGATGAGTAATTATTCTTTAGTAAGAATATTGATGTTTAGGTTTGTGATTCCCTATGCAAGCACGAAGTCAATAGTTATGCAATGAAATTACATCCTACTTGTGGTGCATTATTTGGTGTTAGTTATGCTTATTGCTCGTTTATGAGATTTTTCGTTTCTTGGTTGGATGCTTCTCAATCTTTTGCTAGCCTTCACCTGTACTAAGTGGGATTACTACTTGTGCATCCAAAATCCTTAATCCAAGTTTTTGCTATATTAGTCCACTATACCTACCTATATGCGGTATTCTTTTGCCGTTCTAAGCAAATTTGTATGTGCCATCTCTAATCTTCAAAATAAATTTCATTTTTGTGTGCTCATACCGCTCATGAAACCGTAGAGGGTGGATGATATTTTTCCATGCTAGATGTGTTATTCTCAAGATGAGTGTTTGTTCACTTGTCATTGCACGAGAGTACATCAAATGTATTAGGGATGCCCAGTCCCGAAATGAAAAATGAATTTATTTATGTTGTCAAATAATAAATTCCTTGGAAAGTGTTGGTATGGACGGTACCCATGGATTCGGTTAGCCGTGGAATGGGACAGTATGGTGGAAAAAGGAATAAACTTCAGTTTCTGTTTGGGAACCGCCTATGATATATCTAGCATGGAAAGTATTGGGAACTTCTCGATCGTTTTCTTTGACAGGAAAGGCATGCCACCCAAAATGTTTTCTCTCTCTTTTTCCGCTTTGAGCTCTCGCACCTCTACAAATCACTACTTCCCTCTGCGAAGGGCCTTTCTTTTTTACTTTATGCAAGTTTTATTTTTATTTGAGTCTCCATTTTCTCTTATAAAGCACCAACTAAGGGGCACTATGATCATACTGGAGCATTGGGTGTAGCTAATATGTGAGTGTGTTTTATGAATGGATCAATGATTGAGCATAATGGGCTAGGGATAACTTGCTTTAGTGTTGATATTTTGAAAGACATGGTTGCTTGTTGACATGCTTGAGTATTCAAATCTACAGGTCAAAACTAGACTATTGCTTTGTATCATATAAAAAGTCCAAATGTCCATGCTAAAAAGAAAAGAATATGTGATGAACATGTTAGGCAGCATTCCACATCAAAAAATCTGTTTTTATCATTTACCTACTCGAGGATGAGCAGGAATTAAGCTTGGCGATGCTGATACGTCTCCAACATATCTATAATTTTTTATTGTTCCATGCTATTATATTATCATTCTTGGATGTTTTACAATCATTTTATAGCTACTTTAATTCATTTTTTGGGACTAACCTATTGACATAGTGCCCACTGCAAGTTGCTGTTTTTTGCTTGCTTTTTACTTCGCAGAAAATCAATACCAAACGAAGTCCAAACGCAACAAAACTTTTTGGAGAATTTTTCTGGGCTAGAAGACATAGGATGGGCCAAAGAAGTACCAGAGGGGTGCCTCGAGGGGGGCACAACCCACCTGGGCGCGCTTGGGGGCCCAGGCTTGCCCTGGTGGGTTGTGCCCACCTTGGTGGCCTCACGCATTGCCTCTTTGCTCTATAAATACTCCAATATTCCAGAAACCCTAGGGGAGTCGACGAAAATCAATTCCAGCCGCCGCAAGTTCCAGAAACCACAAATCCAATCTAGACACCATCACGGAGGGGTTCATCATCCTCATTGGTGCCTCTCTGATGATGCGTGAGTAGTTCATTGTAGACCTACGGGTCCATAGTTAGTAGCTAGATGACTTCCTCTCTCTCTCTCTCTCTCTCTCTCTCTCTCTCTCTCTCTCTTTTGATTCTCAATACAATGGTCTCTTGGAGATCTATTTGATGTTACTTTTTTTGCGGTGTGTTTGTTGGGATCATATGAACTTTGAGTTTATGATCAGATCTATGTTTTTATCCATGAAAGTTATTTGAATCTTTTGATCTCTTATATGCATGATTACTTATAGCCTCGTATATCTTCTTCGAATCTTTTGGTTTAGTTAGGCCAACTAGATCAATTTTTCTTGCCATGGGAAGAGGTGCTTTGTGATGGGTTCGATCTTACGGTGCTTGATCTCAGTGACAGAAGGGGAAATGGCACGTATGTATTGTTGATATTAAGGATAACAAGATGGGGTCTATTTCTACATAAATAGATCTTGTCTACATCATGTCATCGTTCTTATTGCATTACCCCATTTCTCCATGAACTTAATACACTAGATGCATCACTACAAAAAAAGTACACTTCGGTGATGATACGTGTTTGTCATAGTAGGTCACGTTTTATGTCATGCATGTACATCCATGACGATTTTACGACAGAATCAAGATAGTCATACCTGTGCTGTCGATGAAGTGTTCAATGACATTACCAAAATTATCATCACGGAAGTGTCCACTTCCATGACGATAAATCGCGTGTCATAGAAGTGCTTTCGTCAAGGGTGACTGACACGTGGCATCCACCGTAACGGGTCGCCGTTAAGCTATCAGGTTCGATAACCCGTTAACAGCCTGGACCAATGGGGATTTTCCACGTGTAAAATTCGCATTGGCCGGAGGAAACATGTGTCAGCTCGTCAGTGGGTCAGATAGGCGCCTATGATATGTCGACCCGTGCGACGGCCCACCACTGCCCCATTTAGCTTACAAAGGCCGGTCCGTTTGACTTGGTCAAAAGTTAGCGGGCTGGCCCATGAAAACCTGTTAACGTTCTCTTCGCAAATAGCCCATTTTATGGCCCGGTAACTCACGGTCCATTAGGGCCTACCCGAAATCGGCCCAACAACATCATGTGGGCCGTCGAATATAACACCAAATTGCTTTCACTTTCGCCCATGTATGGCCCATTTACGCCTTTTCGGCCCATATGAGGCCTTTAGTATCTTTAGGCCCTTTAGAGGCCCACGGTGACTCTAGCCCATAATGAACAGTAAATTACTTTGTACCCATTAACGGCCCATGATTCACATGGGTCGTTTCCAGCCCGTGTTAGCTTTCGGCCTACTGACGGACCATACGTTCTTGAGCTCCTTTCCGGCCCTTGATTACTTCCGGCCCGTTACTGGCCTTGTAGTGGAATTGTCACGGCAGATGTCCTCTTGTAAGGACTTAGTCGTGGAGCCATCGCAACTAGGAAGCTTAAAGGGATTAATCGGGACAAAGGACACGAGTGGGTTTATACTAGTTCAGCTCCTTACGTTGAAGGTAATCCTACGTCTAGTTGGGTTGGTATTGCTTGAGGTTTCGATGACCAGGGAGCGAGATACGCTATGCCCGGTTCTCGATTGGTTGTTTCTTGCCCTAAGCCGCTAGCGGGTCGTCCCCTTATATACACGGGTTGACGCCCTCCGGGCCTATAGAGTCCCGCCGCTTATAAACAATGTCCGCTCGGTGACTAGTCAAGTCTACCTTATGATACAAGTCATGCCATTACGGCGGTTTACTACAACGGGCCTTGATCGCTGTGGGCCTTAGGCCCCTTGTTGAGACGCCATCTTCATGCTTGGACTTGGGCTTCGTTTGGTAACCTCTTTACGTAACCTGCCCTCCCGGGCGGCTTACACAAATTGTTATATCCCCAACATTAGGCCCCGATTGATTTGAACCTGTTCATGTCAATCTTAAAATAACTTAAAACATAAATCTTCAGTCTCTTGACTGCGCAAAAAGACTTTCTTTAACCCGCCGTGACGTCATTCTTTGGATCCGTGTTAACCCGTCATGACGTCATTCTTTCCTTTTATCTCTGTCTTTATTGCCCGTTACGAGAATCGAGGCGTCGGGGCCGCTGGATAGTAATTCGTATCTCCTCGTTTCCCGCGCCGTCTCAGTTATGATCTCCTTATAAATAGGCACAACCAAGGTTTCATTTTTTCCCCTTCCAGTCGTCTCCTTCCTCTTGCCTCCTCTCGAGCTCCGCCGCCGCCAAGCTTATCGTCTTCTCCGACCCAGGCCGCTGCATCAACCTGAATCGGTCCAGAAACACGCCGGCGAACCTCCGCAGCTCCTATAGACCTGTAAGTCCATTTCCTTTCATGTCTTAGATCTGTATTATAATTTTCGTCGAGTTCGTCGGTGTTCATCACCGCCCGCTACGAACCCTTGATAGATCTCACCCCCAACGCCCTTTTTTGATCGTTAGATGGCATAGAACTGCTGCAGTACTTGTTTCAGCCCCATTTTATATGCAAACAGATCCCTTTTCCTTTGTTCAGAAGCTTCTTTCGAGTGTATGAACTTCTCTGCACTTGTTTTAGGTCTAGAAATTTTTCTTTTCATGACGACCATTTGATCCAAAATAATAGTTGTAACTTATGAAACCTGTTTTTATCACCCGGAACACTTCTTATGTTAAATGCCTTTAACATAACTGTCCAAATATCCGGTTTAAACGCATCCCACTTGATCTGTGAACCTTGGCGCCTTCTTAGGTCTTTAAAACTTTTGAACTGTTGCTAACACTGGTGGCGGCTTTAAATAATGTTGCCCAACTATCCTTATGTCATTAGGCCCCTTTAAGCCGCTACCTTCAGCAATTTGAATATTTTCTTTCGGGTTAAAATTAAGCCAGAACTTCTTATTTTGTAATAGGCCAATTTGTTGTCATGGCGCCTAAGTCGACCAAAGCTCCTGTAACCTGCAACTGGGTCACATCCACTGTTACTAAAAGCAAGCTGGCTGAATTTGTGAAGTCTGGCCATTTTCCAAAGAAAGAAGTTATGTCTTATCGCGTCCCTGACCCATCTGAAGAGAAGCCTCAACCCAAAGAAGGGCAGGTAATAGTTTTCACGGATCATATGAGCCGGGGATTTGCCCCTCCCGGCTCAAAGTTCTTCAGAGAAGTTTTAAATTTCTTTGACATTAGACCTCAAGACATTGGACCCAATTCCGTGTCCAACCTTTGCAATTTCCAAGTCTTCTGTGAGGTGTACCTGGGAGAGGAGCCAAGCCTGCTCTTATTCAGAGAACTATTTTACTTGAACCGGCAGAATGAGCGCACCAACGGGCCGAGTCTTGAACTTGGCGGTATCTCAATCCAGCGACGGAGAGACTGTTTGTTTCCTTATGCTGAGCTGCCGAGTCACCCCAAATACTGGAACCAGTCATGGTTCTATTGTCAGGACACTTCTCCAGCAAATGAGCCGCCTCTGCCCGGCTTTCGCGCCCTGCGACTGGAGTCTAACCACCCACTGGCGGATAACTGACCGCTGTTGAACGTCTGCCGCTCAACCCCACCATCAAGAAGATTAAAGCCCTTCTGGGAAATGGCTTAAACGGCATCGACTTGGTCCGGTCTGGGTTACTTATGATACTCCCATTAAGCCGCCGCCCGCTTAATGTGCACATATATAGGCGTAACAGAACGACCCAATGCGCCATACGATTCGACGACTTACCAGATGACGTGGCAGATGCTACAACTCAGTCACTGCTGAAGGAGGGTACTGTTATCAACAACACCTTTGGGTTACTTCCCTTCTGCAAAAAGAACCCGGCCCCTGCAGTAAGTTACCAAACTTTAATAGATACTCTTTAATACGTTTACCTCCTTGTACTTATAATTCCTTATCTTTCGCACATGCCAATGATGATTTCTGGAAAGTCAAATATGACCACGAGGCCGCCCAACAAGCCAGAGCAGCCAAGAAAAATGAAAGGAAAAACGCCAAGACAGGGACTTCAAAGAAGAAGAAACCCATCGCCTCTGAATTACTCAAATTGGATGACTCTTCTTCAGATGAGTAAGAGGTAATCTCTTATTCTCTTTAACTCCTTTGTTGCTATTTTATTGATATTTCCGCCTTTCAGGAAGACACTGGAAACAGCCAAGCTCATGGCGAAGAGGTAACTATAATTTCCTCCGACTCAGAGCCTTTGCCAAAGCACAAAACCTGGCGGGTGACCCGGAAAGTAAAATTTTCACATCCCTTAGCTTATCAAGATCCTCAATTTCTTTTGAAGCAACAACAGCTTGAGAACCGCAGGCAAACCCGGACAAGCAAGGATGTAGAGCTTTCTTTCGGCTTACCTGACGTAAGCAGGAAGCGTCAAACTGAGGTCATCTCCGCTTTGCGTTCTATTTATCCTTTGGCGGGTTTAATTCGTCAGCCTCTCAATTCATCTAACTCCAATTATCAGGATACCTCTCCTTCTTCTGGCGAGTCTATGCAATCCAACATGTCGGCTTTCAAGACTGCCCCTGGGTAATGTACCTTTGTTATCCTCATGCTTTGCATTACTCATATTTTGTACTCATCCCATTGTTTTATTCATAGTGTGCAGGCGAAGCCCAGTAAGAGGGCAAAGAAGAATAAGCCGATTGAAAACCCGGTAGCAACGCAGCCGGAACTCGGAACCACTGCCCCTGATGCTTCTACTCATCAGCCTCCTCCTAAGCCGGCCCATGAAATTCCGACACCATCTTCCGACCCGCCTCAAGAAAACACTCTTGATAACTCCGATAAACCGGAAATTCCTAGGCCGGTCCGGACGGCTGAACTGGAAGTTGAATACTTGAAAAGCCAGTATGTTGACCCGGGGCGGCCTACTGTTCTTGCCAGGTGCACCACTAAGGAAGAACTTGTCAAAAGCCGGAAGACCAAACAGGACATCGCTGATTATGCCCACTTAAGTATTGGCGATATAGTCTCAGGCTATCTGAATCAAGTGCATAACAGCCGCGACCTGGAAATTGACATGGTGAAACAGATACATCATAAATCTTATGTATAACTTATATCATTTCTCCTAAATCTTACTTACTGTACCAGCCCCCAAGTCTACTGCTTATAGGTAAATATGCCGTAGACTTAGATACCGGCTTACAGTTAGCTCACCCGGTTTACAAGAAAACATATTTACCCGGCTGTAATATAGCAACTTTTTAAAGAAGCGATACACATTAGCCCCCAAGTGTCAAGTATTTTTACTTGTAAAATACTTGAGACTTTAATATGCATAATCTGACATTATAAAGTTAAATTTTCTTCAGCATACATTAGCCCCCAAGTGTCAAGGGTCTTTACTTGTAAAGTGCTTGAGACTTTAATAATACCTTACCATAACCTTACCATAACCCGGCGTTATTGCAGGTCTTCACCAGTCAGTTCGAATTGCAGATTGCTGATCTGAAGACCCGGCTCACGGCCCAAGACCTTGAGATTCAAAAATCCGACTCCAAATTCGCCTTCAGCATCTCTGAGCAAGAAAAGTTGAAGAAGGATTTTGACGCAGAGAAGAAGGCCTGGGCGGATGAAAAATCATCACTTGTGACCCGGGCCGAGACAGCAGAAGCAGCTCTTGCCGAAACAACTGCCGAATTGTCCGGCTTAAAAAACCAGATATCCCAAATGGTCTTAGCAATTTTTTGTAAGTGACTATGTGTAACTTTTGAACATCATCATGATTCATTTGATAATTGTTTCAGATATGATCTCCGGCTTAACCTTATATGCATAAACGCAGGTCCCAGGAGTACCAACCTGAAACAGAAGATGCTGATCAAGCTTAAGGCGGTGTATACTCTAGTGGAACAGCTGTACACCGGGTCACAACGTGCCTTGGCCGTTGTGGCTTTATCAAATGATACTCCTTATCTCCTGCAGGAACTCAAACGGCTTGCCGTGTTACCTCAATGGATCCAGGAGTTAAGGCGAGCATCTGGTAGAGCCGGGGCCATAGCCGCCTTAAGCCGTGCCAAAGCGTTGGCTCTAGAGCTAGACTTAAACGATGTCGCTCTTGGATACCCTAGCTTAAAGGAGGACGGCTCTGCATTCAGTCAATCAGACTTACCACCTGTGTGAGAGTCGTACGTCCTGTGGCCACCATCATCGGCAACGATATTGATCTTACAAAGTACCAGCCGGGTTACGATCATGACAACCGGAGGATTCCAACTCCTCATTATGATGATGTCAGCCTGATCCCTCCAACTCGTAAGCATACATTTGCTCCTGAAGTTGACCCGTCCAGTTTAATAGATGATGAAGCTGAATTTGAAGCGTTAAGCGGCATTGACTGGACCTCGTCAACCTTTCAGGACAAAGCAGCGCATTTAAGAGGCGGAGAAGGATAACCCGGAGTCGTCAAGTCCACCAAAGGAGTAACCCGCTGGCACTAAGTCTGTGAAAAATAATGCCTCATTATTCAGACTCGGGAGTCTTGTAATAGG
Organism: Aegilops bicornis; assembly: GCA_021605145.1. Lineage (NCBI taxonomy): Eukaryota > Viridiplantae > Streptophyta > Magnoliopsida > Poales > Poaceae > Aegilops > Aegilops bicornis. Next base: position 576,823,450 of record CM038672.1, read on the forward strand.
GTAGAAACACTTCTTAACTCTGTCATGCCTTGGCGCATGTTTGTGGTGCTTAACAATGTCTCAAGCCACTTATTGTTGCATACCGGCTTACTTGAGTTGCTTCTTAACATCCAAAAGCTTTTTGCTTTACCCTGTGTATAAATACAAAAAATTCCTTTGGCATCTCACCACATCCGGGGTCACGTAAAAATAATATTAACCCGGAGTATGAACCAAAACATCATAAGTATCAGCCGGTTTAAGGCGTACATTCCCGCTTACATTGCTCCGGAAAATGCATAGTTATACTTAACTTCGAAAATTGGAACATATAACGTTTACTGGCCCTTAATATTATTCACTCTTATAGAGTAAGGTAAACCTAATTTTCAAAGGCCTCACGATTCGAATACGATCAGTAGAACCGTTCCAAAGGGGTTAAGCTAAGATTCGGATATGATCATATAGCCCCCAATGGCTTCGGCGATGCCGATCAAGTGGGTATCGACAGCTATGTTCTCTTTGGTTCGAATATGACCTATGTTTGAATAGGAAGCCCCCAAGTGACCATGAGAGTTGTTTAATGACGCTGATTCGAATACGATCCACATCAGACCCAAAGGGGTTAAGCTATGATTCAAATATGATCAAGAAGCCCCCAAGTGGGTTAGGCAGTATGCCGATCAAGTGGGTATGGACAGCTATGTTCTCTTTGGTTCGAGTACGACCTATGTTTGAACAGGAAGCCCCCAAGTGACCATGGCTTGATTCAGATATGATCATAAGCCGGACCAAAGGGAAAACCGGATTCAGATATGATCCGCTCCCTGTTAATCGTTTCCATCACCTGGTAAAGAAGACACATAAACCTTGTAGGATGGAAAGGAAAGAGGTCCTGCTTTATTGCTTTATATAATATATACATTGCTAAAAAATAAAAACAAATATACTCTGAAAGCCGATGGCTTAAGAATAGTAGGGCCGGAGATGCGCTATGTTCCATGGCCGGCGGGTCTCCTCCTCCGACTTACGTGAGTCTTTGTGCTCTCGAACATCAATGAGGTAATATGACCCGTTGTTGAGATTCTTGCTGACCACGAAAGGTCCTTCCCAAGGAGGGGACAACTTGTGCATATCGGATTGATCCTGGATGAGTCGGAGCACTAAATCGCCTTCCTGGAAAGTTCTGCTTCTAACCCGGCGGCTGTGATAACGGCAAAGGTCTTGCTGGTAAATTGCCGAGCGGGCTATTGCCAAGTCTCGCTCCTCATCCAACAAATCAAGTGCATCCTGTCGAGCTTTTTCATTATCAGCCTCAACGTAAGCCGCCACCCGTGGTGAATCATGCTGGATGTCACTTGGCAGAACCGCCTCTACTCCGTACACCATGAAGAAAGGTGTGTAACCAGTAGACCTGTTAGGCGTTGTGTTGATGCTCCATAGCACAGAGGGTAACTCCTCCACCCAACAACCCGGAGTTCGCTGTAAGGGAACTAAGAGCCGGGGTTTGAGACCTTTCAGGATCTCTTGATTAGCTCTTTCTCGCTGACCATTAGATCGGGGTGAGCAACAATTAAACATCAAGCGGATGTGCTCTTGTTGATGTAACTCTTCCATGGCACCCTTGGAGAGATTAGTACCATTATCAGTTATAATATCGCGGCGGAAAACCAAAGCGAAAGATCACCTTTTGATGAACTGAACCGCCGTGGCTGCATCACACTTATCGACCGGCTCGCTTCAACCCACTTGGTGAATTTATCCACTGCCACCAACAGGTGTGTCTTCTTATCCTTAGACCTTTTGAAAGGTCCAACCATGTCAAGCCCCAGACTGCAAACGGCCAAGTAATTGGAATCATCCTCAATTATTGAGCCGACACATGAGCTCGTCGTGAGAATTTTTGACATCCGTCACATTTGCTGACCAGATCCTCCGCATCAGCATGACTCGTCAGCCAATAAAAACCATGACGAAAAGCCTTGGCTACCATAGACTTTGAACCGGCATGATGACCGCAATCACCTTCATGAATCTCACGAAGTATCTCCTGACCCTCCGTAGGTGACACACAACGCTGAAACGCCCGGTGACGTGCGGTGATGCAACTTCGCCATGAACAATCGTCATGGATTTGGACCGCTGACGATTTGTCTTGCCAAGGTCTCGCCCTCGTGCAACTCTCCCCGGGTCATATAGGCTAAGTATGGAACCGTCCAGTCCGGGATGGCATGGAGAGCCGCCACCAGCTGCGCCTCCGGGTCTGGCACTGCAAGCTCTTCCTCTGTAGGCACTTTGACAGAAGGGTTATGCAAAACATCAAGAAAGGTATTAGGCGGCACCGGCTTACGCTGAGACCCCAGCTGGCTTAAAGCATCAGCCGCCTCATTCTTCCTTCGATCAATGTGCTCTACTTGATAACCTTTGAAGTGCCCAGCCACCGCATCAACTTCATGATGATAAGCCGCCATGAGGGGATCCTTAGAATCCCACGTGCCTGACACCTGTTGAGCGACGAGGTCTGAATCGCCCAAGCATCTTACCCGGCTCAAATTCATCTCTTTGGCCATCCGGAGGCCATGGAGTAAAGCCTCATACTCGACTGCATTGTTAGTACAGGTAAACATAAGCCGGAGAACATAACAAAATTTGTCACCTCGGGGGGAAGTCAAAACAACTCCAGCCCCCGAGCCTTCCAACTGCCTGGACCCATCGAAGTGAATAGTCCAATATGTGTTATCCGGCTTCTCCTTTGGTGCCTGCAACTCCGTCCAATCATTAATAAAGTCCACTAGGGCTTGAGACTTGATAGCTGTGCGCGGCATATACTTCAAACCGTGAGGCCCAAGCTCGATAGCCCACTTGGCAACTCGTCCTATGGCTTCCTGCTCGATGATGTCTCCCAAGGGGCTGAACTTACCACGCTTATAGGATGACCCAGAAGTATCGCTTAGCTTCCGGCTCGCCATGAACACCCCATAAACCAGTTTCTGCCAATGCGGATACCTTTGCTTAGACACTATGAGCACCTCACTGATGTAATAAACCGGCCGCTGAATCGGATGCTCCTTGCCAGTCTCCTTACGCTCCACCACAATGGCCACACTAACAGCACGTGAGTTAGCAGCAACATACAATAGCAATGACTCTTTATCAATCGGAGCTGCGAGAACCGGCGGCTCAGCCAATTGTCTCTTTAGATCTTCAAAAGCAGCATCAGCAGCTTCACTCCAGACAAAGGTGTCTGCCTTCTTCATCATCTGATACAGTGGTAAAGCCTTCTCCCCTAGCCGGCTTATGAATCGGCTTAGCAAAGAACGACCAATTCGCCGCTGAACATCATTAATGCACGCCGGTTTAGCCAGAGAGGTAATCGCCTTGATCTTCTCCGGGTTAGCTTCAATGCCCCTGTTTGAGACCAGAAATCCCAAAAGTTTGCCTGCAGGTACACCAAATACACACTTGTCCGGGTTAAGCATCATCTTGTAGACCCGAAGATTATCAAAGGTTTCCTTTAAGTCAGAAATCAAGGTTTCCTTCTCTCTGGACTTCACCACAATGTCATCCACATAAGCATGAACATTGCGCCCAATCTGATTGTGGAGACAATTCACAGACACCGCCGATAAGTCGCTTAGGCACTCTTGAGCCCAAACGGCATAGACACATAGCAAAAGGCTCCAAATGGAGTAATGAAAGTCGTCTTCTCCTGGTCCTTAACTGCCATCTTGATCTGATGATAACCAGAGTAAGCATCCAAAAAACTCAACCGTTGGCAACCCGCTGTGGCATCGATGATTTGATCAATGCGGGGTAGAGCAAAGGGATCAGCCGGACAAGCTTTATTTAGGTCCGTGTAGTCCACACACATCCGCCAGGTGCCGTTCTTCTTGAGCACCAAAGACCGGGTTAGCCAACCACCTCGGTGAAAAACTTCCACGATGAACCCGACCGCTAAGAGCCGAGCGACCTCCTCCCCTATAGCCTTTCGCCTTTCCTCATTGAATCGCCGGAGAAACTGCCTGACCGGCTTATACTTTGGATCAATATTAAGAGTGTGCTCAGCGAGTTCTCTCGGGACACCCGGCATGTCAGAAGGTTTCCATGCAAAGATGTCCCGATTCTCACGGATGAACTCGATGAGCGCGCTTTCCTATTTGGGATCCAAATTGGTACTGATCTTTGAACTGCTTGGAAGAGTCGCTCGAGTGAAGTCAACCAATTTTGTCTCGGCGGCCGACTTAAACTTCAACACCGAGTCTTGCTCTGTGGTTGGCTTCTTCAAAGAGGTCATATCTGCCGGGTCAACATTAGTTTGATAAAACTTCACCTCCTCTTCAGCACAAACAGATTCAGCATAAGCCGCATCGCCTTCCTCACACTCCAAAGCCACGGTGGGCGCCAACTGTCGTGGAATTGTCACGACAGATGTCCTCTTGTAAGGACTTAGTCGTGGAGCCATCGCAACTAGGAAGCTTAAAGGGATTAATCGTGACAAAGGACACGAGTGGGTTTATACTAGTTCGGCTCCTTACGGTAAAGGTAAGCCTACGTCTAGTTGGGTTGGTATTGCTTGAGGTTTCGATGACCAGGGAGCGAGATACGCTATGCCCGGTTCTCGATTGGTTGTTTCTTGCCCTAAGCCGCTAGCGGGTCGTCCCCTTATATACATCGGGGTTGACGCCTCCGGCCTATAGAGTCGGCGGCTTATAAACAATGTCCGCTCGGTGACTAGTCAAGTCTACCTTATGATACAAGTCATGCCATTACGGCGGTTTACTACAACGGGCCTTCACGCTCAGGGCCTTAGGCCCCTTGTTGAGACGCCATCTTCATGCTTGGACTTGGGCTTCTGTTTGGTAACCTCTTTACGTAACCCGGCCCCTCCTGGGCGGCTTACACAAATTGTTATATCCCCAACAGGCCTGTTCCCCTAATGGGCCAAATTCGGCCCGTGCCAAGAGTCGGCCCGTTTGTGTCCTGTTAACCCGTTGCGCCGTTTCCTGCCCGTCCCAGATTCTGGCCTATTAACGACCCGTTATGCATGTGACAGAATTAAGCCTTTGCTGTCCTCCGGCCTGTTAACGGCCCGTTACTATGCTGGGCCGATACCAATTACACCTGTTTACGACCCATGTAGGCCCATTTATCCGATGGCCCGAGGCCCATCGATTCTACGGCCCTGTTGGAGGCCCATTTATTGACGGCCCATAGGAGGCCCATGGATCCTTCGGCCTATAGCAAGGTCAAGGTTACCACGGTCCGTATATGGCCCATGGTTGTTGCGGCCACTAGCAAACCAGGGAAAAAGAAGACTAGGAAATAAATAAGCATGAAACTAACGCTAGGCTATTAAGGCGATTGCACAGATTACATCCACTGGGCATCAAATATCGCCACCAGTGCAAATATAGGGAACACCCTACACCATACAAAAATGGCTTGTTGTTTTCTTCAGCCGGTGGCTGCACGTTAAGAACAAATTTTGTATCGCAACAAAACAATATACAACTATAAAACAAAAGGATGGTTGGCATAAAAGTTAACAGTTTGGCACATAAATGCACCACCAGTATTTCAGAAGCTCAGTTCATTTGACCTGACTGTTACGTTTTCATGTTGTATTGTCCGATGGAGCACTATAACCTTCGCTTTAATTTCTCCCAGGCTCCTGAACAACATAGAAAATGTCTGATAGTCTGATTTCAAAACCATGCATATCTTGACGACATCGAACAATGTTTGTCCTTGCTTCACAAAGGGTCTCTGTTAGGGAATGGACTTGTGTCTGGAGCGCAGATATAACATTGTTTTGAGCATGCATATCTTGATCATGAGGCAGTTTGGATGAGATTGCCTTGACAACCAACCCAGTATTACGTTGGAATGTGCTTTTGGCCTTTGTTAGTGGACAGTCTTGACCCATCGCAGCAAGAGCTGACATTGCGGTTATAGTTGCCTCGTCACCTTCAGAAGGTGGCGGTTCCACCATTTTTCCATAGCTTTAAGTTGAGTTTTTACATTAGTAGTACCAGAACAGAAGATATTAAGGAGGCAGCAAAACCAAACAAAATAGCTTTGGTTTATATACAGAACTTATTCTGGTGAACCCATGTAAAATATTAGTTGTATGTTACTGCAAAGTACATAATAAAACCAGGTTCCAAACATATGACCATGTACCATGGCTAATGTATTGTCTATTTCTTCACATTGTATTGACAGCTAAGGATAAAGAGACAAAGTTTATAATACGGTAAGCATAGTATGACATCATTCATATCACAAAACAACTGAGAACAAACAAACATGCAATTGTAACATTGTGTGGGAAAGTCCAACACAGAACTAGATTACAGATCAAGACCAAAGGAACATCACTCCTCTCTTTTAAACCTTGTAAGGTGCAATGATACGCTAAGACAATTGTGTATAAAATTGAAAAGAGTCATAGACATTGGCTGCAAACCATGCAGTTCAAGGCACAAGTCAGAGTAAGTAGTAGTTAAAAGGCATGAGGATTAAGGACTTACAACAGCGGCTTTGACTGGTGTAGTCATGCCCTTCGTCTTGCTGGTGTGACAGTCCTTGAAGATTTCCACAACATTTGGTTCAGGTACTTTTTGGTCCTTGCGGGCTTTCCTCTGCATTTGGAACAAGTCAATATAGATCTGATAATATGGTACAGCGAAAGAGCTAAACAGCAATGACTAATTACAAGAGCCTCGCAGTGTGCAATATAGCTATGAGATCATGTCGTCTATTGGAATTTCACTTTCGTACGGTTGGCCTTGTTCTTTGAACAGTTCACGTACAAGAAGATAGATTTGTGAGGCACATGTGTAGATAGGACTTCAACATGTGATCTGATCACATATATATAATGTACCTGATACTTTGGATCAGACGAGTGTTTAACGAGGCCCCTCCAGTCTTCATCTGATATATTTTCCACTGGAGATGTTTGGGCAAGTTCACTATTAGCCTTGCCTTCAAAGTGAGTTTTCCTCAAGTTATACCGATCTTGTGCCGCAGAAAGCGTACTTGAAAACATGGGTGAAAGCTTGTCTGGTTGCATAATCTTGGCTATCCAACTTCAACCTCATCTGTTGAAAATTATGTGAGTCTCATTATCAGCAACCTAGAAAGTATGGGACAGAGATGTTGGGAGGATACTTACATGACACCTAACAGCAACCGATGCCTCTGATACTAACTTGGCTGACTCTATAGCATCACGTGGCCTTTTTAAACCTGCCTCAAAACGGATCTCCATTCTTCCTCCTCTAGATTTAGTTAACCTATCGAGCATTATCCCTGATGTTTGTTTCCTCTTGTGCCTAGTTGCTAGTCCAACAACGAACATAGGAAGTGTTAGTGTACATCAAACTGTGAGACTACATATAAAGAAGCATGCAACTGTAACTTGGAGCTTGGGAACATGCTGCTAGCTGAGTTGACCAACGAGTAACTCGTGCGACTGGTGGTACTGTGGAAGGTGTTGCAACAACTAGGGCTGTCTCTGCTTGTTTGGTGGTAGCTATTGGTTTCTGTTTGGCTTGTTCTGCAGCTCGTCTAGCATGGGATACCCTGTTTGTACAATTTTCCACTGGACTTTGACCTTCTATTGCACCATCAGTACCAGCAGAATATGCTGGATTCTTCCGCTTCGCTTTCCATGTCATTGTGTGTTCCTTCCTCTTTGTCTGTGCCATGTTAAGTCGAGCCGTCAAGAAAAACGAATAACAATTTAGTTCTTCAGAATAAATTGATGCGTGATATAGACGAACTGAACTTTGATGTTAGACAACCACATGATAGGACGATGTAATATGTACGAAAAACAGGACGGCATGAGATAACCAGAACTATGATGTGTAAACTAAGGTAAGACATTTCACTAAATTAGAAGCAATGCAATGGAAGGTAGAGACCATATGAAAGATGCTACAAATATCGCTCTGCCAAGTTAACAGTGTCTCGTCATAAATGGCGTTTAAACAAATGTGAAGCAGTACAAGAAATAAATCATATGCAAGATGCAAAAAACATCACACCACCAAGTTAAAGGTCTCTCGTCATTAGTGCCTTTGCATATTCATAGCATTGCATATTCACAGCTTATGATGTGTAAACTAAGGAGAAGGCATTTCAACAAATTAGAAGCAATGAAAGCTAGACACCATATGAAAGATGCAACGGATATCACTCTACCAAGTTAAAACGGTCTCTTCATAAGTGCCATTTCAACAAATTAGAAGCAGTACAAGCTAGAAAAGAATGCGAGATGTAACCTATGTCACACTCCCAAGTCAAACATGTCTTATGATAAGTGATTGTTGCATGTTACACAACAGTAGTACTTTGATGTAAGAACATGGTGTGATAGACAAATATTGTATGTTCTAAAAACAAGAACACGTGTCTTATTCACAAGTATAATGTGTAAAGTAAGCAGATGGAATTCAACAAAATTAGAAGCAATACAAGCTAGACATCATACATAACATGCAACCACATATAACAGTGCCAAGTTAGAGGGAGCACCTGTGATGCTGCACTAGGGGAGACGTGCTCATCATCAACACAGCTACGTTGAGTGTATATGCATGTGTTGTTTTGCAAATCTTCTTGGGGGGTGGCAGAGTAGAATGTGTAGAAGCCCTCAGTTTGGAAGGAGCACCTATATCCGCTGCCTTGCTACTTTCCTTCCGCTTTATTGATTTTGAATTGTCAAGTAAAACCGACAAGAGAACGCAATAAAATTCACTCTTTGGAACTCATTCGTGCATGGTACTGACAATCACTACTTTGATGTAAGGCAAACACATGATACCAGGATGGAATATGTACGAAAAACAGGACGACATGGCATATTCACAATTGTTTGTGTAAACTAAGCAGAAGCCATTTCAACAAATAAGAAGCAATGCAAGCTAGATACCACATGAAAGATGCAAACAAAATGACTCTGCCAAGTTAAAAGCATCCCATCATAAATGGCGTTTCAACAAATTAGAAGCAGCGCATGCTATAAATCATATGAAAGATGCAACTAATATCACACTGCATATACTAAAGGTGTCTCGTCATATTGATTCATGCGGGATACAAAAAAACAATAGTTTTATGTAAGGACATGCTTAATAGACAGATGTACTATGTACTAAAAACAGGAAGGCATGTCACATTAACAGGTATAATGTATAAACTAAGCAGAATAGCACATGCAATTTAACCAGATTGGAAGAATTACAATCTAGACACCATATGCAACATGGAACCACATATCACGCTGCCAAGTTAGAGAAAGTACCTGCGATGCTGGTGTAGGGGAAATGCGGTCATCAACTACAGAGCTACGTTCACTATCTTCATCTAGTCTTGCTGTTTCTTGAGAATCATGTGGGGAGGTTGACACTGCATTCTTTAAAAGAGCATATTTTCTCACAGTAACCCACGGGCATGACTGTCTCATCATAAGTGATTGATGAGAGATACACAAGAACATTAGTTTGATGTAAGAACATGGTTAATAGACAGATGTACTAGTATGTACCAAAAACAAGAAGCCATGTCATATTCAAAGGTATAATGTGTAAGCTAAGCAGATGCAATTTAACCAAATTGGAAGAAATACAAGCTAGACACCATATGCAACATGCAACCACATATGACACCGCGAAGTTAAAGCAAGCACCTGGGATGGTGGTTCATCGCGAGCGAGGTCATCAACTCCAGAGCTATGTTTACCATCTCCATCTCACGACCTCGCACCCTTTATAAGGCTGAAACGTGTCTGGCCTAGCCACGTACGACGCTGGAGCGACTTCTCTCTTTTCTTTTCTGCTTCTCTCATGGCAACAGAGTCTGAAATACCCTTGCATAAAAACACAACAATGATGGTATGGGTGAAGTGTGTTCAGAACTAGTGCACCGTAAAAGTAGCAAATAGCAGGTGGCTGAAAAATAAATTACAGGAGACATATGATAGCTCAACAACATTGCATGGCAAACAAAATTAGATTCTACTCCGTATGATTTTGTAATATATGAGCACAGGGATGGCTGGGAAATGCAGGTACTCCTCCAGCACACCACCACATGTGGTCCTATCGAAATAACAGTCGACTGAAAATAAATAGGTCAGACGATTTTTTTATGAACCGTCCGATCTATAAGGAACGGGCAGATGGCCTTCGTCTACCTCCTGCCAGTCACTGTTGATGATCTTTCTAGAACCGCCAGCGACCACCGGCCCAGACCCCTGCCTCTACCGCCCCGCCCTCCCTCGACCTCACACCACCGTCGTGCTTGTCAGCACCCCCATGCCATCCCTTTAATCCTGGCCATCCTCCAGATCGGGCGCCAGCAGCTCTAGGCCCCACACGCCCCTACGATAAACACCCAGGCGCTTCTTCCCCGGCGTAATAGGTGGACTAGCGCCTGTTACACCAGGGAATGCTTCCGTTAATTGGGAATCAACTAACCAGGAATTGAAATCCAGGGGGCGACGGACCTCTAGCTAAGGTGAAATAGTATATGAGGAGAAACGTTGTGCATCACGAGTTACTAGGAACATCTAGTATCAAGAAGAAGCGGTCAACTAGTGTCTTCTGTGGGATGAATACCATGCAAGCAGACACGTAAGATTTGCACGAATAAGGGAAGAGGAGTAACATTTCCGGTTGCCAGTGTTGTGTGCTCCATATGTCGCGGCGATTTTCTTGTTTTTGCCGGGGGAACCGATGTTTTGGAGGAGGGTGCAGCCTTGGACGAACCCATGGCCAAATTGTTGACTGTGTTGCCGTGGCGGTATGTCGGCGAAGGGGAAGCAGATCCGAGGCGGCGAAGGACGACATAGTAGGAACAGCTCCTGTGCGATGGACAGTGGCGAAGTAGGAGCGGCAGCGGTGAAGCGCAGGACGGCGTGGTTGAACTGGCTCGGGTACGGACGGCTCGGCCTCGGCTTCAACTACTAGCCGTGGAGGGCGTTGCGGTTGAGGTTGCGGTGGACGACAACGTCGGGGTATCGTATCCAGCGTGATGGAGGAGGACGGTGGTTGATGGGTGGGATGGGATGGCGGACAGAAGACGCCGGGGTTTCGCGGCTGGTGGAGAGGTAGTTTTGGCGCCCACGGAGTACGAATGGGGAATCGGGCGGGGGGAGCTAAGGGAGAACCATGTTTCGGTCTGGGACGCGCTTGTTTTTGGCTTTTTTGAACAGATGGGACGCGCTTGTTTGAAATTTGGGGAAAGTACAAACTTTGCCCCCCTCTTAAATTTCAGACCTACTGCCGGTCGGGGGTAGGATGGTAATCCCAGGTGTCCCAAATAGTGAGCAGGAGCAATTTCGGCCGCGCGCATGTGTGCTTAGGCGGCCATTGTGTATGAATGTTTTCGGAGGCGGTTGTGTGGCGTATAGATGAAGCTACAAACCTACCACGGTTTAGACCTTTGGACGTTGGGCCGGTAGGGTTTCACGGGTCGGAGTTAGAAAAGTAATTTCCTTCTGCTACCAAACGTTGGTCTCACGCGGTTTCGGGCGAGTAGAGGCTCTTTTGGCGCTTCGTTCAAAATTTTGAAACAGAAGCATTCACGTTTAGAGTACTATTCAAATTTGAGGATTGACCTAAATAGACAACGTTAAATTTGACCTTGTATATTTGAAAACCTCATTAAATTATCCGCTTCTTTTTGAAATTTTGACACTTGAAAAATCCTGTAACTATGATTATTTTGGAACGGAGGAGCTAAATTTGTATCTATTTTGTACACGACTATATATGCTATTATGTGCAAAAGCAGAGCAAAGATTGGTGCCCCCATAATTTAGTTACGATTTACAAATGCCATGTTATCGAATTCAAATAATTGAGTGGACTTCATGTTGAATTCGAAATTTTTAAACCACCTTAAGTTGAATTCAAATGTATGCTAGTTCATAGCTAGCTATTTATAATGTTCATTGTGTAACTTTTGTATGTATAATGTGCTTTACACACACATCATGAACTATACTCATGTTTATATTCGATTGCTAAAGTGATGCATTGTCTGGAGTTCAAAATACTAACTATGTGGATCAATTATGTCGAATAATAACATAGACATGCTCAAATTCGATAGAATCTAGATGTTTGATGGATCAATGAACGTTCCTTACGTGAATTGCAAATATCATGATCCCATCCTAATATTTGGATACAATTTATATCTTTAATCGATGTGTACATCAGTCTTTTACGTGTAGTTCCACTCTCCATCAGTGGTCTCTCACACATGCTCACAAACTCTCTCCCGAGGTGTCTTTCTCGTAGACATGCTCTCAATATAACCCTCCCTCCCTCTCGTAACCATTTACGACTGTTTTCACTAACCTTTATCACAAGAACTCTTCCTCTCACAAGCATACACACGCACAATCCCCATCGACCCTTTCTATATACATAGACCTGCCTACGTGTCTCCTCAGACGCACATTATCTTTAGGCCTGTCTCTCACGCATTGTCTCACACCTCTCTTCCTAATTGACGAGTATGATTCTAGCAGAGCATTTTGTAGGATGCCCCTTAAAGTTAGGTTGGGTGAATAGTAATATCAGAGATAAGGTGTTACCTTAGTCCGAGGACCTAGGGATACAAATCCTAGCCGGCTTTGTCAGTGGACATAGAGTCCTTCATGATTCTGCCATCTTTGTCTTGTACGACTAGTCATCCATGGGTCTCCCTAAATGCGTCACGGGCCGACCAATGTGGCGCAGGACAGAACCGAACCAAGGGCCTCACCTCGGCCCACCGGACCTCACGCGGTGACACACCCTCTGCCCCAGGTCTCGTTATCCTCTCACACCAACACATACAAACACAGACACCACACAAAAAAATTCTCCTTGTGCCTCTATCCCCTCCCCCCTTGCATATACACACTCAAGGGAATCTCTTGCCGTGACATCATATTCGTCTCTCTCTCTCTCTCTCTCTAGACCACTCTCATTTCTCGTTCTATCTCTCCCACGCCCCTCCCCCCGCCGGCCCCTCTATCCCTGCCTCTCTCGAATACGTAATACACACACATACCTCTCTAGGCCCTACCAAATACATCAACTACACATTCACACATGTTACATCACGTACCCCATTGATCTAAATAGCCCTCTCTTCATGTTTATTTCGCATACAACATTCCTTTTGAATAAAGTGTGGCCAAAAATTATTTTAGAATTTCTACAAAAATACAACATTACAAAGTTATATGCAGGAGTATGAATGTTAATTTGCATTGCATGGTGCCCACAATGATATTTATTCCGCACTGTGAATTTTTATATTTTTATACTATATATAAAGTTAGTCATAATAAAGAGAAACGAAGAGCATCACTCACTCCATCGCATACACCGCCTCTACGCCCCTTTCACGTACGCACACAAATTATCTCCAGGTCCTCTAAAAGTACACCCCCAGCACATTCCCGCATGTTTCATCTTTCTCTTGCGATATATACAGTGATGATCATTGTATTTGAAGCGAAAACACGATACGTACATTGGACTTCATAATCCAGTCATTACGGTCACCATTTATGTTTTGTGGTTATTATACAGTCACGGGCTCACCGTACAACTCTGTATTTGCTCAAGACACGACTAGTTGACCAGTTAAACGCTCCACGTGGCACCTCTAGTGTTGCATCACATTATCTCACTACCATTGGGCCCACCTATCGGCTTGTATCTACTCTACACTCTTATAAAAAACAGAGTTGGTGATGGTGGTGTGCCTGCCATCCAATATATAGGCCGTCCGATTTATATCTGACGGATAGGAAGGAAACTATGGCAATTTTGCAAAAAGGTACCCACACACCTCTCCACATTTGCAAATAAGGCCTTCCCTCGTTCATTCTTTTCTCTCACAAGATAAACTAGTCATACAAATGCATCTTGATGTTAAGTGCAACGCACGGGCATCTTGCTAGTAAGAATGAAAACAAACGACAAAAAAAATGTTGGACGGTCGTTCGAAGTCATGACCGCGGGCACATCGGACAAGGTGGACTTGTATTGGTATGCTGAGCCATCTGTTTTAACACACATGAGCTGGTGTGGTGATTATAAACACACGCACGCATGCACATGAACTGCATGCACACAACACTCACACGAACACATGCAGCCACACACGCACGCAACACTCACACGTACACACGCAGCCACGCACGCACGCAACACTCACGCGCACACATGCATGCACACACCACACGACCAACACACACTCTCATGCTCAAGTGCTCAATCTACACGTGCATGCGCACACGTCAGGCCCTGACAGACACATACACAACTAGGTGGTTCCCATGCACGAGTTGGAGTCTTGTCGCGCCTGCGTAAATTTGTTTTATCTGACCTTTTTCCTATATGAACTGACCGGTGGGACCCACAAGGAACGTGGTCAATTTAACTAGTCAACATGGTGCCACGCAGACTATTTGGCCAGTCAACAAAGTGCAATCCGATGTTGAACGGTGAGTAAGTGATCGTATAATCACCGCAAAACATATATAGTGACAGTAATGAGCTTATTCTGAAGTCCGGTGACCGTATTACGCTTTTCTCTCTGTAGGCCCTCCAAAACTACATCTCTACACGTTCTCGCATGTTACGTCTAACAACTATGCAATACAGCACTACTACTACACTCTAACACAATAAATCATATGTGTTTTTAGTTTTACTAGATATCATATTGTTACTTAATTATTCAGTTTGCATACTTAAAATTGCCTTTGGAATGTATGTCCAGTATCATCTACCGCGCGGGAAAAATCCCGCCCTTTCCTGTTTAACCAGGTTTGTATCGATGGATCGTGCGAAACAACAAAACTATTGTACTATAGTACTATACAGTACAAGTAACAGTTCACTAGGCCGCCGTGTCGTGTACTCCTCCGTCGTAAGAGTGGAGCACTCGCTTTCATAAATGTTCTAGTCCCTTTCGACGACATGTGGGACATCAAGCTACCGGGTCCACGGGCCATACCGAAATACAGTGCAGAGCAGCAGGGGTGAAGCACCCCAGTCATGGCACCAGCGTAGTAATGAGCAATGAGGCGTAGAATCACAAAGCTGCACCTTTCCCGCAGTTAAGTTGCAGGGACGAAGTAATAATACTAAAAAAAGAAGTTGGAGGGACGAAGCAACCATCATTTCACTCGTTGCTGAATCCGCCTCTCCCTCATCTTCTTCAAGTTAACCACGTGTTTCTTCTGTCGTTGTCCTGCCTCATGTGGGACACACATCGGCTTGGTAAAGCACTGACACATCAGACCGCATGTTAGCAAACCGCCAGGCCAACGTCCTCTAAAAATAAGAAACCTCCCACGCCATCCGCGTGGCAAAATCACCTCCTTTTTACTGATCTTGATTCTATAATTGTTTAGATCAATATAATTGAGATTTGTATACATAGCACACATGAGCAAAACCAAGCGGCACGGTTAAGGGCATCCACAATGTGTAGCCAAATGTGAAAATAGCTTTTGGCATCGATGGGAACCATTGTGGACGGTGCTGCCAAAGCAAAAAAGATGGAACCGAAGCTCCCTGTTTGATTGATTGAAGGAATAGAAAAATGAAACGTCTCTCCTCTTTCTCACCCTCTTTCTCCCGTGCTTCGACGCATGTACAGTATAGAGCACAGAGTCTACCCCCTGTCCCTTCTATCACAAATCACAAAGCAGTGAGGCGTCAAATCACAAAGCACGGACGAAGCAACCATCATTTCACTCTTCGCTGACTCTGCTTCTCCATCGTCTTGTTCGAGAAACCACCTCACCGCACTAAGATGGACGGACGACGCTATTGTGTACTAGTAGTACTAGTACATTTACGCGGCCTTTGGTTCAACGGACTTCCTAGATGCAGATAAGGCGGTTGTCTCGGCTTGCAGGCGGCACTTGCGAACGACTTATCGTGGTCTCCTCAATGGTGTTCTCCATCGAATGCACTTTGCCAAACCACAACATTTGAGATATCGTCAATGTCACCGCAATGGGGAAGGAAGTCAAATAGTTAGCACCTCCTTTTTTTTGTACACAAGGCCAGTATATCAAAATTACAATTTGCAAATGGCCACTAACACTAATCGAGGCAAAATTGATGGGGTTTGCCTCGTATTAGCAACCAAGGAAGTGAGAAGGTTGGTTTGCATGGCGCTTCATTAATCAAGCGATGAGGAGTGAGATGGTTAGATCTTTGGGCTTTGGAGAAAAAAAATACGCATTAATTGACATGTCAAACGAGGATTAATCCCGCGAAGGAAAACTGCGCCTTTCTTTTTTAACACTAGTACTCCTAGTACGTACGTACTTGTATCTTGTTTGGGTCTAGGCCTTGCATTGCCAAACTTTGCCACAAATTTTTGCCAAGCTTTCCTAAAGTTTTCAAAATAAAAAGGAGGTACACTTGCGCACGGCTATTGCGGTCGCACGGCACCCTCACACAGTCGCTCCTGCACGCCGCAAACCCAACCAAGCGAACGCACCCTCACTGACACGTGCTACCGTATGTGATCAAACCAAACTCAGCCATCCTACCGCTGACACATAATTTTCGTTCATACAGTATGTTTATCCAACCGCATGTTGGGGAGGATCCGTAGGGCCCGTGCGGTGGTCTGTTGGGGAAGAAGAAGAGGTGAGGAAGAAGGGTTAGGAGACGTAGGATATTTATCCAACCGCCTGAAATGGTAGACTGACCCAAATGATGAAAGTCAGGCGACTTGCATAGCAATATATGTTTTTACACAGCAAAAGATCCCTAAAAAACAACAACATAAATAAATAAAAACTATCACTGATCGCGGAACGAGACGGTCTCGTCGTCTTTGGCTGCAGGCGCGAACCATCCGTAGCAGCGGATGTGTGTCTCCGCATCGTGGTTGTCCTCGTCCTCTAGCTACTCGTTCACGCGGAGCGTGTGGGCGCTCTGTACGGATGAGAGCACCGCTCGGTTCAAGTCCAGGACGTCCGGTTCCGCCTGCAAGAGGGCCTCGATGGCAGCAGCATCCACGCGCTCTGCGTCGAGTTGAGCCTCCGCCGCCCGGTTCAAGTCTAGGACGTCCGGTTCCACCTGCAGGAGGGCCTCGATGGCAGCGGCATCCGCGCGCTCCGCGTTGAGTTGAGCCTCCGCCGCCTGGTTCAAGTCCAGGACATCCGGTTCCGCCTGCAGGAGGGCGTCGATGGCAGCGGCATCCGCGCGCTCCGCGTCAAGTTGAGCCTCCGTCGCCCGGTTCACATCCACGACATCCGGTTCCGCCTGCAGGAGAGCCTCGATGGCAGCAGCATGCGCGCGCTCCGCATCGAGTTGAGCCTCTGCCTCCTTGTCCTCCTTTAGTATCGCCAGGTTGAACCGCTGGTCCGCCTGCACCATGGGGGACCGGGACGCCGGCACGAAGTCAACGTCCATCGTCTCATACCCATCGGGGGCCTTCTGCACCACGACCTACGCCATGAACATTGGATCGGCTTCCTCCTCCTCGTAGCTTTGCTCCAGAGAACTCGGGGATTGGCCCGCCGCAAAGCGAGCTTGGGAGCAGTGCAGAGGTGCGCGCCGACCGCCGCCGCGCGATTTCTGCACGGCGCTCGGCGCCGGCATCTTGTAATCACGTGATCTTGACGGCCTTTCATGGCTTTCCGGCGAACTAGGGGACGCTTGATGCGGGCTAGGGGATCGAAAGGTGGGGGAATGGGCTGGAGAGGAGGTGTTGTTTTGGGGTAGTGGCTGGCGTAGGCCGAGCAACGAAGGTTCTGGTGTGAATAGTGGTTCCGGTGACGACCGGTCAACCGGTTTTGACTGTATATCGCTCTTGTCGCGTTCGGGTTGCACACCGGCACGTTGGACCCTCCACATCGCTCACCTAATGGAACACGCTACGTCTTGCGTTTTCGCTCGCTTGTGGGACCGTAGTTGAGAGAAAACCGACGTCCCTCCCCCTCCCCCGCCCGCGTCATTTATACTACCACTCCCTCTGTTTTATGCGGAGTAAATAAAAACAGAGGGAGAATACTACGGCCGAGGATCCTCGACGTGGCGAACCCATTGAGTAACTAACATGCGGGCCTAGCAAGCATGGGGTCCGCCAGTAAGTGACCGAAAGGGAGGGTAAGGCAGGGATACCTACGTCAGAGGATCCACTTCCACTACTACTCCCTCCTTCCATCTACTATACATGGCCTAATGCGTTTTTCGAGGTTAACTTTGACCAAATGTTAGAGTAATAATATATGGCATGCAACTTACACAAAGCATATGGTCAAATTCGTATGTGAAAGGAGCTTCCAATGATATAATTTTCACATTATACATCTCATGTACTATTAATCTTGTCAATATTCAAAGGTGGTTTTGAAAAACGCATTAGAGCATGGTTAATATTATAGCCAGCCGATGGCTATAAGGAACTGCCATGTCATCTATAGCCATCATCTATATGCACTCATACAATAGTGTGGGCTATAAGGTTGGCTATTTCCCGCAAAAAAAAGGTTGGCTATTGTATTAGTACTTTTTTCCATCTCCCCTCTATCTCTTTCTTCATATTTATTGTATTTACCTAGGAATGCGTATATAGCTAGGCTCTTGCATCACAGCTCACTCCCCTTACTTTTTCACATCTCTCTCCTCCACATAGGCAAAAGTGACATGTAAGCGGGCTATAAGCCCACTGTTGTACTTGCTCTTAGTCCCTATATAAATGGAAGGAGGGAGTACTATGAGCACTGCATACTCTACTACAGATGTTGTGAGTATTCCACTAGTACTATTGGACAGGGGGCTTAAAAAAGTTACTATTGGACTGGCTATACGTGGCGAAATCCTAGTAGGAAGAGCATGTGCGAGAACAAGCACATTCACGTGGTTGAAAACAAATTGGAAACCATCTCTGTTTGAATACAAATCTAGGAGTACGTATGAATCTAACAATATTGATTGGGCGGTGTTGAATGTTGATACTTTTTTCTGTAAGTTTGATCAAATTAGAGATACTTTGACTACACATAAAACTTATATGTAAACTAGAAAGGATCGGAGGGTGTATATTGTACTCTCAAAAGTGAAACGAACATTGAATACCCTTTATATATGATTTGCGGACGCTATGATCACCGGTTCAAAATTCTGAATCTGCCTTAGGTATCACACATGCACCCACTCGTTCTCTCTCGATTTCATCTCAGGGTCCGGAGATCGATTGAAAGAGGACTAGGGTGGGTACAAAACGCTCGTTTCACTTATGAACGTACAATATACTCCCTCTGATCCCCACAGAACCCCCCCCCCCTCGCGGGTCATTTCTATCATAGAAACAGACCAAACCTTTATCTCCTTGCACGACACGCAATTGATCTCTCAACATCAATCGATCTCGTCAAGATATGTCGGGGCATGAACCGAATGGGATGTCAAAACTAAGATGCGAAGCGACACGTAGTGGAGGCAAAGTGAAACTTTAAACGAACTGTTTGTTTGTATGCATGTCGGACAAATTACAACATTGTAAATACAAGCATGGTCTAGGCCCACATGTGAATGATACTCGGCGGAATGTTCAAATGAGGCATGCGGGAGGATGGACTCGACCGGAGGGCGGCATGATCGATGGAGAAGAGGGTTGGAGAGGAATGAGAAATAAGCAAATGCCACATGATTATACTTGAACGGCTCCAATAAACAATAAGTTGTCTCGTTTGGCCTACATAGTGAAAGGCCTAATACGCAACGCGGAGCAATGACGCTCGAATATGGCTGGGGAAACAGGGAAACCGACATGTGGGGCACACCTGTCGTGACAACGTAGCGCAGACTAGTCCAATGGAGGAGCTGGCCCACGACCTCCTCGCTACCGACAACCGTTCATGTGGGTCGTGGGGGCCAGCAACGTGGCGCAGCTCCAACACCACCTCTGGACACGGTGACCGCAGTGAGCGACACGCTCATCGTCGCTGGACATGGTCGGTTTCAGTGTGCCGAGGGTGGCGTTAGCGTTGTGGCATGACCAGCAGATCAACACCCGGCTCGTCGAGGATGCATGGGGCGCCGAAGTGCGCACGTGCCGCGACGCGTCCGCGGAGTGGTGTAGCGCGGCCAACTGCATCCCCAGGACCAGAGACCATGCCGGGTCGTCTTGCTTTTTCAATGACATGTGGGGATCGCATGTGAGCAAAGGGCATCTCCAACGTTGCCATGACCGCAGCTGACTACCCTGGCACACCAAAAACCCTCGTCCCTCGCGCCGTCGCGCGGTGCGTTCCCAGCCGGCGCCAGCTGCCCGCATTCATGCCGTTCGTCCGTATGCCGTTGTTAAGAGGCTCGGTTCCCAAGGAACCAACTCCGGTGACTTAATGACGCACCCGGACGCTTGGCCTCACCGGAATGCGCTACTTAAAGCGGCAACACCCTGCTAACCTCCACACCATAGCGCATCGTCCTGCTACCTGGCACCACGTCCGCCATGACCGCGAGCGCGAACGGTCTGCGGGAGAGCTTGTCTTCGGGGATGAAGCTCAAGGTCGCCGCCCTCGCTCAAGTTGCCGCTCGCGACGCAATAGCGGCGTAGCCAGACGCGACTGCACAAGCGGTGGCCACGCTGGCGGCCGACGACGGGAGCACCGTCAGACACGCGTCCTACTTGCCACCGTCCAACGTCTGGCACCGCGGAGGTCGGGGACTCCTCCGAGGATGAGTAGGGCATGGGAGGCAGCAGGCCATGGTGTGCCAACTGGCCGGTCCGTATCCCGTATTCTACTGTTCCTCGCCAGAGACTACACATTCACTTCACGGGTCTTGAAAGCCGCCCCCGTACATGGAGATCGCAGATGGAGGACTGATAACCCACAAGTATAGGGGATCAATTGTAGCCTCTTTCGATAGGTAAGAGTGTCGAACCTAACGAGGAGCTAAAGGTAGAACAAATATTCCCTCAAGTTCTATCGACCACCGATACAACTCTACGGACGATTGACGTTCGCTTTACCTAGAACAAGTATGAAACTAGAAGTACTTTGTAGGTGTTTTTGAATACATTTGCAAGAAAATAAAGAGCGCGTAAATAGAAGCTAGGGCCTGTTTAGATAAAGACACAACTAAATTAGTAAAGAGCTTTTTGTTACGAGAAAGTTATTTGTCCCTAGGCAATCGATAGCTAGACCGGTAATCATTATATTTTATTTGAGGGAGAGGCATAAGCTAACATACTTTCTCTACTTGGATCATATGCACTTATGATTGGAACTCTAGCAAGCATCCGCAACTACTAAAGATCATTAAGGTAAAACCCAACCATAGCATTAAAGTATCAAGTCCCCTTTATCCCATACGCAAACAACCTACTTACTCCGGTATGTGCTTCTGTCACTCACGCCACCCACCATATGCAAATCATGAACATATTGCAAACCCTACAGCGGGAATCCCTCACTCTTGCGCGACACGGAGAGCACCATAGGACAACACCAATAATAAAACATGCAACTCAAACCAATCTTGATCATCAAATAACCCATAGGACAAAACGGATCTACTCAAACATCATAGGATAGCCATACATCATTGGGAAATAATATATAGCATTGAGCACCATGTTTAAGTAGAGATTACAGTGGGTAAGAGAGAGGTTACACCACTGCATAGAGGGGGGAAGAGTTGGTGATGATGGCAGTGAAGTTGTTGGTGAAGATTGCGGTGATGATGATGGCCACGGCAGCGTTCCGGCGCCACCGGAAGAGAAGGGGAGAGGGGGCCCCTTCGTCTTCTTCTTCCTTGACCTCCTCCCTAGATGGGAGAAGGGTTTCCCCTCTGGTCCTTGGCCTCCATGGCGTGGGAGGGGCGAGAGCCCCTCCGAGATTGGATCTGTCTCTCTGTCTCTCTCTTTTTATGCGTTCTCTTCTCCTGCCCTTTCACCGTTTCTTTTATATCCGGAGATCCGTAACTCCGATTGGACTGAAACCTTCGCCGTGATTTTTTTTACCAAAAATTAGCTTTTTCGGCCGAAAGAGGGCATCAACCGCCTTACGGGTGGACCACGAGGGTCAGGGGCGCGCCCTGGGGGGTAGGGCTTGCCCCCCTACCTCATGCCCACCTCGGACTCCGTTTCGCTATGATATTTCTTCCAGACTTTCCAAATATTGCAAAAAAAATCTGCGTCCGTTTTTATCCCGTTTGGACTCCGTTTGATATGGATATTCTGCGAAGCCAAAAACATGCAATGACGAGGAACGGCACTTGGGCCTTTGGATCAATATGTTAGTCCCGAGAAATAGTATAAAAAGTTGCCAAAAAGTATATGAAAGTTGAATAATATTGGCATGGAACAATCAAAAGTTATAGATACGACGGAGACGTATCAACATCCCCAAGCTTAATTCCTGCTCGTCCTCGAGTAGGTAAATGATAAAAAAGATAATTTTTGATGTGGAACGCTACCTAGCATGATCTTGATCATATGTCTAATCATGGCATGAATATTAAGACACGAGTGATTCAAAGCAATAGTCTATCATTTGACATTAAGACAATAATACTTCAAGCCTACTAATAAAGCAATCATGTCTTTTCAAAATAACATGGCCGAAGAAAGTTATCCCTACAAAATCATATAGTCTGGCTATGCTCCATCTTCACCACACAAAATATTCAAATCATGCACAACCCCGATGACAAGCCAAGCAATTGTTTCATACTTTTGACGTTCTCAAATCTTTTCAACTTTTACGCAATACATGAGCGTGAGCCATGGACATAGCACTATAGGTGGAATAGAATATGATGGTGGAGGTTGTGTGGAGAAGACAAAAAGGAGAAAGTCTCACATCAACTAGGCGTATCAACGGGCTATGGAGATGCCCATTAATAGATATCAATGTGAGTGAGTAGGGATTGCCATGCAATGGATGCACTAAGAGCTATAAGTGTATGAAAGCTCAAACTGGAAACTAAGTGGGTGTGCATCCAACTTGCTTGCTCATGAAGACCTCGGGCATTTGAGGAAGCCCATCATCGGAATATACAAGCCAAGTTCTATAATGAAAATTCCCACTAGTATATGAAAGTGATAACTCAAGAGACTCTCTATATGAAGGATCATGGTGCTACTCTGAAGCACAAGTGTGGTAAAAGGATAGTAACATTGCCCCTTCTCTCTTTTTCTCTTATTTTTTATATTTTTTTATATTTTTATTATATTTTTTATTATATTTTTTTGGTGGGCTTCTTGGCCTCTTTTTTGGGCTTCTTTGGCCTCTTTTATTTTCCATAAAGTCCGGAGTCTCATCCCGACTTGTGGCGGAATCATAGTCTCCATCATCCTTTCCTCACTGGGGCAATGCTCTAATAATGATTATCATCACACTTTTATTTACTTACAACTCAATATTACAACTCGATATCTAGAACAAAGATATGACTCTATATGAATGCCTCCGGCGGTGTACCGGGATGTGCAATGATCTAGCGTAGCAATGACATCAAAACATCATGCTAGCTATCTTACGATCATGCAAAGCAATATGACAATGAATGCTCAAGTCATGTATATGATCATGATGGAAGTTGCATGGCAATATATCTCGGAATGGCTATGGAAATGCCATGATAGGTAGGTATGGTGGCTGTTTTGAGGAAGGTATATGGTGGGTTTATGGCACCGGCGAAAGTTGCGCGGTACTTGAGAGGCTAGCAATGGTGGAAGGGTGAGAGTGCGTATAATCCATGGACTCAACATTAGTCATAAAGAACTCACATACTTATTGCAAAAATCTATTAGTTATCAAAACAAAGTACTACGCGCATGCTCCTAGGGGATAGATTGGTAGGAAAAGACCATCGTCATTCCCCGACCGCCACTCATAAGGAAGATAATAAATAAATAAATCATGCTCCGACTTCATCACATAACGGTTCACCATAATGCATGCTACGGGAATCACAAACTTCAACACAAGTATTTCTACAATCCACAACTACCCACAAGCATGACTCTAATATCACCATCTTTATATCGCAAAACTATTGCAAGGAATCAAACATATCATATTCAATGATCTACAAGTTTTATGTAGGATTTTATGACTAACCATGTGAATGTCCAGTTCCTGTCATCTCTCTAAATAGATATAAGTGAAGCACGAGAGTTTAATTCTTTCTACAAAAGATATGCCCACGCTCTAACAAATATAAGTGAAGCAAAAGAGCATTCTACAAATGGCGGTTGTCTATGAAAAGAGAAACAGGCAATCCTAGCTTCAAATGATATAAGTGAAGCACATGAAGGATTCTATAAAGCCATACTCAAAAGATATAAGTGAAATGCAAAGAGCATTCTATAAATCAACCAAGTACCATCTCATACCAGCATGGTGCATAAAATAAAAATGAAAACTAAATGCAAAAGACGCTACAAGATTTGCACATATCGCATGAACGAAACGAATCCGAAAACATACCGATACTTGTTGAAGAAAGAGGGGATGCCTTCCGGGGCATCCCCAAGCTTAGACGCTTAAGTCTCCTTGAATATTTACTTGGGGTGCCTCGTGCATCCCCAAGCTTGAGCTCTTGCCTCTCTTCCTTCTTCTCACATCGAAACCTTCTCGATCATCGAACACTTCATCCACACATAACTTCAACAGAAAACTCGGTAAGATCCATTAGTATAATAAAGCAAATCACCACTCTAAGTACTGTTGCAAACCAATTCATATTTTATTTTTGCATTGTGTCTACTGTAATATAACTTTTTCATGGCTTAATCCACTGATATAAATCGATAGTTTCATCAAAACAAGCAAACTATGCATCAAAAACAGAATCTATCTAAAACAGAACAGTCCATAACAATCTGAACATTCACCATATTTATGATACTTTAAAAATTCTTCCAAAATTAGGAAAAACAAAAAAATTGTACAGCAAGACAGTGCAAAAAGAATCAGAACCATTTGACGTTCCAGTAAAAAATTAAAATTCGCGCACTACAGCCAAAGTTTCTGTCCTGCACCGTACAAACCAACAAGCATTGTAAACATCCTAAAGGCAAACCTTGGCACATTATTTTTATAATAAAAAGGAATTGCACAAGGGGATAATTATTTTTATTAAAAAGTTTCTGTAATTAAGATTCACAAAGTTCCCATGGGCATGAACAAAGTTCAAGGACGTCCCCCACTTTCACAATGCTCGTCTCTCTCACTTTCACCTTTCATTTTGAAAAAGTTTTGGGTTCCCCTCTTTATTTTTGTTGTTTTTAAACTGTACGAAAGCACTCAACAGAAATAAATGACTCTCTAAAACTTCCGGGTTGTCTCCCTGGCAGCGCTTTCTTTAAAGCCATTAAGCTAGGCATATAGTGCTCAAGTAGTGAATCCACCCGGATCCCAAGGTATATCAAAGCCAATTTTAATTAGCAATGATTTAGCATTTAGTAGTGAGCACAAAGAAACATATATCAACCAATGACCAAGTCTAACTCTCTTCCTATGCATCGGCCTGTCATAAAGAACAATTCATGCACACATAGTAAAGGCCAATGCATGGTATAAACAGTTTCTTGCAATTTTATCGTGTGGGAAACATAGAGAGGTGGAGATATAGTTCCTTTCTCACAATAATTGCAAGTAGGAGCAGCAAGCACATGCATATTATATCTATCAAAATCATCATGTGCAACGGTAAAAGTCAACCCATCAATGTAATCCTTAATAAGTGCAAACTTCTCCGATATAGTGTAGTTTGGAGAATTCAAAAATATATTAGGACTATCATGTGTGGGTGCAATAGCAACAATTTCATGTTTAACATAAGGAACTATAGCAAGTTCATCTCCATAAGCATAATTCATATTGGCATCTTGGCCACAAGCATAGCAAGCATCATCAAAAGGTATATTTCAAGAGAATCAATGGGATCATAACAATCATCATAGCAATCATCCTTCGGTAAGCACGAAGGGAAATTAAACAATGTATGAGTTGAAGAGTTACTCTCATTAGAAGGTGGGCACGGGTAGCTAATCCACTCTTCCTCCTTTTCTTCTTCGCTCTCCTCATCATCTTTTTCATCCAATGAGCTCACAGTTTCATCAATTTCTTCTTCCATAGACTCCTGCAAAATATTAATCTCTTCTTGGAAAGTGAAGACTTTCTTAATAAGTGCATTAATATAGGAATTATATTCATAATTATCATAGCAATATTTTAGGATAGCTAAATTTTTAGGCCTATAAACATCATCATCAAAAGCTTCATACTTTTCAAACATAGATTCAATTTCATAAGCACCCTTAAAAGCAACAAATTCTCATATTTGTTCCACATCATAGAAATCATATATACCATTAGCATAAGAAGCTAAGGTTTCATTATCATTAAATTTGCATGAAAAGGGAAGGTGTGGAGCCTTCTTCCTAGAGCAACAGGTAATATCATAATTCAAGCATACTTGCCGAGCATACCACTTCAATATATAAATTTGATCCCATAATAGTTTCCCTTTTTGTGTCAAGCGATAATCCCTAAAGTATTCATGTTGATCCAACGTTACTCCCATTACCAAATTGAATGAGGTTTTCTCAGGATTATCAAAGTGGTACATAATATTTTTCACATATTGAGCATCGAGGGTTTTAGGAGGTTCCCCATCTCCATGAGCAGAAAGTACACCTAATTTTTTTGGTATTTCGTGTTCCATATCCAGAACTAAAGATAGAGAACAACTAGGAACAGTAAATAATAATTACTTAGTGATAAAGCAAACAAGCACACACGAGAATATTCACCCCACTCTATAACTCCCCGGCAACGGCGCCAGAAAAAGGTCTTGATAACCCACAAGTATAGGGGATCAATTGTAGCCTCTTTCGATAAGTAAGAGTGTCGAACCCAACGAGGAGCTAAAGGTAGAACAAATATTCCCTCAAGTTCTATCGACCATCGATACAACTCTCACGCATCGCCGACGCTCGCTTTACCTAGAACAAGTATGAAACTAGAAGTACTTTGTAGGTGTTTTTGAATACGTTTGCAAGAAAATAAAGAGCGCGTAAATAGAAGCTAGGGCCTGTTTAGATAAAGACACAACTAAATTAGTAAAGAGCTTTTTTTTACGAGAAAGTTATTTGTCCCT
Organism: Aegilops bicornis; assembly: GCA_021605145.1. Classification (NCBI taxonomy): domain Eukaryota; kingdom Viridiplantae; phylum Streptophyta; class Magnoliopsida; order Poales; family Poaceae; genus Aegilops; species Aegilops bicornis. Next base: position 576,850,608 of record CM038672.1, read on the forward strand.
AGGCAATCGATAGCTAGACCGGTAATCATTATATTTTATTTGAGGGAGAGGCATAAGCTAACATACTTTCTCTACTTGGATCATATGCACTTATGATTGGAACTCTAGCAAGCATCCGCAACTACTAAAGATCATTAAGGTAAAACCCAACCATAGCATTAAAGTATCAAGTCCCCTTTATCCCATACGCAAACAACCTACTTAGTCGGGTCTCAGGCTTCACACTCACGCCACCCACCATAAGCAAATCATGAACATATTGCAAACCCTACAGCGGGAATCCCTCACGCTTGCGCGACACGGAGAGCACCATAGGATATCACCAATAATAAAACATGCAACTCAAACCAATCTTGATCATCAAATAACCCATAGGACAAAACGGATCTACTCAAACATCATAGGATAACCATACATCATTGGGAAATAATATATAGCGTTGAGCACCATGTTTAAGTAGAGATTATAGCGGGTAAGAGAGATGTTACACCGCTGCATAGAGGGGGGAAGAGTTGGTGATGATGGCGATGAAGTTGTTGGTGAAGATTGCAGTGATGATGATGGCCACGGCAGCGTTCTGGCGCCACCGGAAGAGAAGGGGAGAGGGGGGCCCTTCGTCTTCTTCTTCTTCCTTGACCTCCTCCCTAGATGGGAGAAGGGTTTCCCCTCTGGTCCTTGGCCTCCATGGCGTGGGAGGGGCGAGAGCCCCTCCGAGATTGGATCTGTCTCTGTCTCTCTCTGTTTCTGCATTCTGTTCTGCTGCCCTTTCACCGTTTCTTTTATATCCGGAGATCCGTAACTCCAATTGGACTGAAACCTTCGCCGTGATTTTTTTACCAAAAATTAGCTTTTTTGCGGCCGAAGGAGGGCATCAACCGCCTTACGGGTGGACCACGAGGGTCAGGGGCGCGCCCCCCTACCTCGTGCCCACCTCGGACTCCGTTTCACGATGATCTTTCTTCCAGACTTTCCAAATATTCCAAAAAAAATCTCCATCCGTTTTTATCCCGTTTGGACTCCGTTTGATATGGGTATTCTGCGAAACCAAAAACATGCAATGCATGTGAACCGCACTGGGCCTTTGGATCAATATGTTAGTCCCGAGAAATAGTATAAAAAGTTGCCAAAAAGTATATGAAAGTTGAATAATATTGTCATGGAACAATCAAAAATTATAGATACGACGGAGACGTATCAAGGACGCCAGTGGCCACCGTAGATTAGGTTTAGGTTCGGGTTTCTTTTATTTTTCTGTCCTATAAAAGTTTGAAATGTAATGAAAATATGCCGTGTTTGCATTAATCTCGGCCAGTGTGTATGAACTTTCAAAATAATATAGTATATTGTAGGAGTACTAGCAAGATGCTCGTGCGTTGCGTGGAACATCAAGATCTTGTGGGAGAAAAGAATGAACGAGGGAAGGCCTTATCTGCAAATGTGGAGAGGAGTGCGGGTAAATTGTCATAGTTTCCTTCCTATCCGTTAGATATAGATCGGACGGCATATATTGCAGGATGACATGCACACCATCATCACCAACTCTGCTTTTGATTGAACCGAGACAAAGCTAACATGCAAAGTAAATAAACACATAGGGTCTACATACACAATTTATCTTAGGCACTCCAATAGTACGTCCACTACACATTCACGCATTTCACATCTTTCTACATCTACGGGAACCTACGAAAGGGCTAATGTAAGTTGCCTCTCTCTCGCCTCCCTAATTTTCATGGTGGTGGGCCCCTCCCTCCCCCCAATCTACAATCAACAGCTCACACGTTTCACATTACGTTAATTACATAACTGGGATTACGTAGGTGTAGCATTACTCGTCCTAAAAAAACCAACTAAGCCAGCCTCCCACCATATCATGCGGGAAAAGACCCGGCGCGCCGTTTTAGTCGGGATTACCGGATTACTAGTAGTAGTATCGATGGATCGCGCGAAGCTCCAAGTTTTTTTGAGGGCGCGAAGCACCTAGTTTAAAAGGAAAAAAGGCGGTACACTCACGGCACTTCGTCATGCGTCGCATTGCACCCCACACACGCTCGGTCCTGCACAGCTCACGCGAACGGAACGCCGCTTCGCTTGCTCTTCACCGACACGTGGTAATCGCACTTGGAGAAACCAACCATGCGCCAAACTCCCCGCCCACCGCATTTAAAATCCTCCCCCAAAATTTCCCCCCAAATCCCAAATTCAACCGCCCTTCGGCCAACTAGCCAATAATATTCCCCAAACCCCCCTCCCCCAAGTCCCCCTCCACTCCATTCGCTCCGCCAAAGCCACCCTCCCCGATGCGCCGATACGTCAGTGCCGTGGTTCATCAAGGGGATGCACGGTGATCCTCTCGCTCCCACAGTACGCTCTCGTAGACTGCCGTCCTCTAGCCGCGCCGCCACCGCTGGCGACGTTCTTGTGGAGGCGCACGGCGGTCAGCGCCGCCACCGCTGGCGACGTTCATGTGGAGACGCACGGCAGTCAGCTTCTCCCACGGTACGCACATTCTAGTCTAAGGCCCCGTGCATGTCGGTGTAGCGCTGGATGTTAGCTGATAGACGCTGTTAATCTCACTGTTTGCCGAAGTAGTTTACAGTCAATATGCTCTGCTTAAGAAGCTTCCTTGCCCTGTTCTGCACTCAATCTGCTTAGCTGAGACGGCATGCCAAGCCCGATTAGTTGCTCAAATATCCTGCCATATATTTATTGTTACGTAGATTGCCATGGTCTAGTAGCCAATCTGTTAGGTGAAATAGCTCTACACCGTTTTATACTCGATCTTTTTTGTTGCGATGGCCTTCAATAGTTCGATAGTTGTGTGCTCAGCCTCATTGACTGTTGAAACAGCCTGCCATAATTGAGCACTCAAATCTGTTTGCTGAATTAGCTTTACATATATTTCGTAACTTAGATCTGCTCGTCCAAATATCTTGCCATAGCTTTAGACATCGACCTAGCTATTTTTTCTGGACTTAATAAAAAAGCATATATGTTTTTCCTGTAATATCTAGTAGAAGAACTAATTTGTATGTCTAACAGATGGACAGGACTTGGATAACTTCTGCTCGAAGATTCTCCGATGCATATGTCGAGGGGTTGAAAACTTCATGAACATTATCATAGCTGAGTACGGTGGTCCCAAATCAGATGTGCTCTGCCCGTGTAGCAGTTGTATGAATTCGGTTACAAGACCCCAGTCAACTGTGCAAAATCATCTACACTTGTATGGGATGTCGGCCACATATACTAGGTGGGTTCATCATGGTGTAGCTATGAACGTCAATGTTATTGACTACGTAGCAGCAGATCACCATCTTGATCTGCCTGATGCTCAGGTGGAAGAGGAGGACGAGGTGGTGGTGGCGGAGCCAGTGAGTTTGACCAATATTGAAACAATGCTACAAAATGCTCGTACATTTCGTGAACTTTCACCTGCAGAAGAAAAATGGTGGGCCCGCATGTTGGAACAATGCAACGTGGCTGTCACCTGAGGAAATAAGTTGTCGGTATTCTCAGCTATGGTCACCTTTCTTCAGGTGAAGACATCTGAGCGGATGACCAAGAAATCATTCGATGCGATGTTGGCTGCTTTCCGCAGATCTTTCCGAGATGCATCTGAGCTGCCACACACCTACAGTAAAATGAAGAATTTCCTTCGTGCAGTTGGAATTGGATATGATATGATCCATGTTTGTAAGAATAATTGTGTTACATTAGGAAGGATTACGCCAACTTAAGTGAATGCCCGAAATGCAAATCATCAAGATGGAAAGATGGCGTCTTTGTGAAGAGGATTCCTCATAATGTTCTAAGACATTTTCCAATTATACCAAGATTGCATAGGTTGTCTCATGATGCTGAAACAAGAGAGGATGTATTGTGGCATTCTAGGAACCAGGAGTACAGAGATCAGAATGTAATGAGCCATCCATCTCATGGTAGTGAGTGGAAAAGCTTCATTCAGAAACACAAAAAAGTTTGCTGCTGACCCGAGAAACATTAGACTTGGCTTAGCTTCAGATGGATTTAACCCATTTGGCCACCAGAGCACCACATATAGCATGTGGCCTGTGCTTGTTATCCCTTATAACATGCCTCCAAATGTCAGCACCAAAGAATCAAACTACATGATGGCCTTGCTCATCCTAGGTCCAAAAAGTCCTGGAAAGGATTTTGATTTATTCATGGAGCCTCTAGTGGAGGAACTTCAACAACTATGGAGGGGTATTCTCACTCGAGACCTATATAGCAGCCCACCACCTGATTTCTTTCTGCGTGCTGTTATAATTTGGTGCATCCATGATTATCCGGCTTTGGGCACTATGTTAGGGCGAACGACACATGGTTACAATGCATGTGTTCGTTGTGACAGGAATCCGTTGTCATACACAATACTTAGCAAGATCTGTTACATTTGACACCGCTGTTTCCTTGCCAAGGACAAATCGCGTCCTAGAAAAATACCGAAGACATGTGTTCAATGCAAAGCATGAAAACCGTGATGCGCCAAAGAGGCTCACCGCCGATGAGTTGCAAGTGGAATTAGAGAAGGTCAGGCATATTACACCAGGAAACCATCCTGGTAAAGGTAGCGGGAAAAGGAAGCGTGGTAGGGCAGAAGAGAGATTATTGTTTACCCGTAGGTCCACTTTGTGGGACTTGGAGTATTGGAAAGATTTGGATCTGCGACATAATCTTGATGTGATGCACATCAAGAAAAATATATGGGACAGCATTATCGGCACATTTCTTAATATTGAAGGCAAGACAAAAGATACCTTAAAATCTAGGATTGATTTGAAACACCTGGGTATCACACAGGATTTGCATGTGCCAGATGAAGGTAAACCATGGGATATGGCACCAGCTGTGTACATCTTTGTCGGTGCACAAAAGTAGGGGCTTCTTGTAAGTGCATCTAGTGCCCCTTAGTGATTTTGGTGTATTGAAGACTTATAGGTTAAGGGTCTAATGCGTTTATGAGTGTACACAAGTCTATAAGTCTATGAGGAGCTTGACATTTACAGTGAAATTCGACCCCTAAAAATGAAGTTCTTCAACTGAAGACTTTGGTACTCTGAAGACTTTCTGAAGACTTTGAAAGTGAAGAAATTGGTGTGACCTTGAAGACTTGGTATTCATTTGAGGAACATGAAGCGTGAAGACTTTTGTTTTCGTAGTTTCATTTTCTCTTTCTTGAGCCATAGGAAACACCGTACTGTTAAAGGGGGTCGAGGAACTACTAAGGAAAAATTTCCATGTGATGCTCAACTCAAAATCCTACACCTACCAATCCCTTCGAGTGAAGCCATTGGAAATCTCATACTGATTGATCAATTTCTTGATGTGAGAGACAAAGTTCTTCTGGTCGCTGAGGAATTTGTTCTGACTGAGGAGTTAGGAATTCGCCAGTGTGGATTGCCTACACGGTTAGGAACATGATAGCCCTGAGGAATTTGATACTCAAATTTCCGACCGTTGATGTGCTACCCGCCAGCTGTACCAAAATATCCTATCTACCTAACGGTCATATCATTGAAGGGCATTTATGTCTTATCATGTCGGGCTGCTCCCTAGGCTATAAATAGCCGCCCCCTACAACCACTAGCTGGTTGGCTGCTCCGAGAGAAACTGACACTTGTCAATTGAGAGCATCCCATCCTTCGAGGACTTTGAGTGAAATTCATCAAGGGAGGAAAACCCAAACCCAAAACACCTACAAACCAAAAGTGATTGAGCATCACTGAAGAGATTGATCCTGCGTGAATCCGACGCTTGTTACCTTTGAAGACCGTGCTTCTTCCAGACGGTTAGGCGTCATGGTCTAGAGCATCCAAGAGGAATTGTGGATTGCCGAGTGACCGAGTCTATGAAGGTTTGGAAGTCGCTCAAGACTTACCACGCAGTGATTGGACGAGGTTTGTGTGACCTTAGTTCAAGGAGAATATGGTGAGGACTTGGTGTCTTGAGCTGCGTGCTCGGATCGGGTGTCTGGGACTATGTGTCCTCGAGTTTAAATACTCGGCCCGCTCCAACCAGACGCATAACCGAGACAACAGTTGGAACTGGTCTACCAAATCATTGTCTTCACCAAGCTTCTTGGTTCCATTTCCTCAACTCTTTCATTTCCTCATTATCGTGTTAAGTGCTTCATCATATCTGTGTTTGAAGACTTTCACTGAAGACTTTCTCAATTTCCTCAGTTCAATTTCTTCAATCTGTTTGTCTTCATCCTGTGTTATCATGTGATTACGCTTTCAGTACTCTGTGCTTGTCTTCATTTCATCATGATGACCATGCCTGTATTCTGTTATGCTTACTTCTGAGTACTTATTCTGCTGCAAGTAGTTCTTCGCTAAGGAATTTCCTCACTGGCAAATTCCTGAGTGAAGAATTCATAAAAATCGCCTATTCACCCCCCCCCCCCTCTAGTCGATATAACGCACTTTCACTTATGTACCCCTTTACTTGTGCACGGGTAGTTGTAGCCATGCTTGCGTCCACGCTTTACGGGGCACAGGAAGAAAAGACACAAGACTACCAGAGCAGCGCCCAATCCAGAGGCACAAGGAGCAAAGGGACAAGATGGTCTTTCCCCGGCAAGAGCTGCGCAGCCCCGGCAAGAGCCTTGCCGGGGCAACATGCCCAACACCAGCAATGCTGCCACCCTTGAGCCTAAGAGTTCCGACACCATCGGCAACATTGGAATCAAGGCTCGGGAGGCGCCTGCATGGTGGTATGCAGATCTTTGTGAAGACCAAAGGTCTGCGAGACTAGATCAGAACCAGAAGATGAAGGCCCTGGCAATACCCTTGCCGTGGACGCCCATAAGACCCCGGCAAGACCCTTGCCGGGACCACTGCAACACCGTTGCCGGGGACATCTGGAGGGCCGCGGCCAGGCCCACACCTACCAAGGCTCCGCCGCCCCGCGGCCGTTCCAACACGATGATCAGCTCGCCAACTAGGCGAACGCCTACGTGGCAGCATACAGCTTCTAGGTCAACTAGCCAAGCACTGATACGTCTCCGTCGTATCTACTTTTCCAAACACTTTTGCCCTTGTTTTCGACTCTAACTTGCATGATTTGAATGGAACTAACCCGGACTGATATTGTTTTCAGCAGACTTTCCATGGTGGTATTTATGTACAGAAACAAAAGTTCTCGGAATGATCTGAAACTCCACGGAACATATTTTTGGAAAATATTAAAAATACTGGAAGAAGAATCCACGTCAGGGGGGGCCTCCACCTGTCCACGAGGGTGGAGGGCGCGCCCCCCTGCCTCGTGGGTGAAGGAAATATGCCCTAGAGGCAATAATAAAGTTATTATTTATTTCCTTATTTCATGATAAATGTTTATTATTCATGCTAGAATTGTATTAACCGGAAACATGATACATGTGTGAATACATAGACAAACCGAGTGTCGAGTATGCCTCTACTTGACTAGCTCATTAATCAAAGATGGTTATGTTTCCTAGCCATGGACAAAGAGTTGCCATTTGATTAACGGGATCACATCATTAGGAGAATGATGTGATTGACTTGACCCATTCCATTAGCTTAGCACTTGATCGTATAGTATGTTGCTATTGCTTTCTTCATGACTTATACATGTTCCTATGACTATGAGATTATGCAACTCCCGTTTATCGGAGGAACACTTTGTGTGCTACCAAACGTCACAACGTAATTGGGTGATTATAAAGGAGCTCTACAGGTGTCTCCGAAGGTACATGTTGAGTTAGGCGATTTCGAGATTAGGATTTGTCACTCCGATTGTTGGAGAGGTATCTGCAGGGGCCTCTCGGTAATGCACATCATTATAAGCCTTGCAAGCAATGTGACTAATGAGTTAGTTGCGGGATGATGCATTACATAACGAGTAAAGAGACTTGCCGGTAACGATATTGAACTAGGTATTGAGATACCGACAATCGAATCTCGTGCAAGTAACATACCGATGACAAAGGGAACAACGTATGTTGTTATGCGGTTTGACCGATAAAGATCTTCGTAGAATATGTGGGAGCCAATATGGGCATCCAGGTCCCGCTATTGGTTATTGACCGGAAACGTGTCTCGGTCATGTCTACATAGTTCTCGAACCCGTAGGGTCCGCACGCTTAACGTTCGTTGATGATATTGTATTATATGAGTTATGTATGTTGGTAACCGAATGTTGTTCGGAGTCCCGGATGAGATCATGGACATGACGAGGAACTCCGGAATGGTCTGGAGATAAAGATTATTATATGGGATAATAGTGTTTGATCTCCGGAAGGGTTCCGGAATTCACCGGAAGGGGTTCCGGATGTTTCCCGAAATGTTTGGCTACGAGAACACGTTATTTGGGCCAAAGGGGAAAGCCCACAAGGTTTTTGGAAAGCGCAAAAGAAAGTTTTGCGGAGTCCAGGGGCCGACGCCAGGTCCTCGGCGTTCGGGTCCAGACGCCGAACCCCTGGCGTCTGGCCCGGGAGTCCGAGAAGGACTCTTGCCTTTCGGGTGAAACCGACTTTGTGGAGGCTTTTACTCCAAGTTTCGACCCCAAGGCTCAACATATAAATAGAGGGGTAGGGCTAGCACCAAAGAGACATCAAGAAATACCAAGCCATGTGCCGGTAACCCCGTCCCCTCTAGTTTATCCTCCGTCATAGTTTCCGTAGTGCTTAGGCGAAGCCCTACGGAGATTGTTCTTCACCAACACCATCACCACGCCGTCGTGCTGCCGGAACTCATCTACTACTTCGCCCGTCTTGCTGGATCGAGAAGGCGAGGACGTCATCGAGCTGAACGTGTGCAGAACTCGGAGGTGTCATGCGTTCGGTACTTGGATCGGTCGGATCGTGAAGACGTACGACTACATCAACCGCGTTGATAAACACTTCCGCTTAGCGATCTTCAAGGGTATGAAGATACACTCCCCCTCTCGTTGTTATGCATCACCATGATCTTGCGTGTGCGTAGGAAAATTTTGAAATTACTACGTTATCCAACAGTGGCATCCGAGCCTGGTTTTATGCGTAGATGTTATATGCACGAGTTGAACACAAGTGAGTTGTGGGCGATACAAGTCATACTGCTTACCAGCATGTCATACTTTGGTTCGGCGGTATTGTTGGATGAAGCGGCCCGAACCGACATTACGCGTACGCTTACGCGAGACTGGTTCTACCGACGTGCTTTGCACATAGGTGGCTGGCAGGTGTCTATTTCTCCAACTTTAGTTGAACCGAGTGTGGCTACGCCCGGTCCTTGCGAAGGTTAAAACAGCACTAATTTGACGAACTATCGTTGTGGTTTTGATGCGTAGGTAAGAACGGTTCTTGCTCAGCCCATAGCAGCCACGTAAAACTTGCAACAACAAAGTAGAGGACGTCTAACTTGTTTTTGCAGGGCATGTTGTGATGTGATATGGTCAAGACGTGATGCTATATTTTATTGTATGAGATGATCATGTTTTGTAACCGGGTTATCGGCAATGGCAGGAGCCATATGGTTGTCGCTTTATTGTATGAAATGCAACGCATACTGTAATGCTTTACTTTATCACTAAGTGGTAGCGATAGTCGTAGAAGCATAAGATTGGCGAGATGACAACGATGCTACGATGGAGATCAAGGTGTCGCGCCGGTGACGATGGTGATCACGACGGTGCTTCGGAGATGGAGATCACAAGCACAAGATGATGATGGCCATATCATATCACTTATATTGATTGCATGTGATGTTTATCCTTTATGCATCTTATCTTGCTTTGATTGACGGTGGCATTTTAAGACAATCTCTCACTAATTATCAAGAAGTGTTCTCCCCGAGTATGCACCGCTATGAAAGTTCTTCGTCTTTGAGACACCACATGATGATCGGGTGTGATAGGCTCTACGTTCAAATACAACGGGCGCAAAACAGTTGCACACGCAGAATACTCAAAGCTAAACTTGACGAGCCTAGCATATACTGAGATATGGCCTCGAAACACGGAGACCGAAAGGTCGGCGTGAATCATATAGTAGATATGATCAACATAATGATGTTCACCATTGAAACTACTCCATCTCACGTGATGATCGGACATGGTTTAGTTAATTTGGATCACGTGATCACTTAGATGACTAGAGAGATGTCTGTCTAAGTGGGAGTTCTTAAGTAATATGATTAATTGAACTTAAATTTATCATGAACTTAGTCCTGGTAGTATTTTGCAAATTATGTTGTAGATCAATAGCTCGTGTTGTTGCTTTCACATGTTTGTTTTGATATGTTCCTAGAGAAAATTTTGTTGAAAGATGTTAGTAGCAATGATGCGGATTGGATCCATTATGTGAGGTTTATCCTCATTGCTGCACAGAAGAATTATGTCCTTGATGCACCACTAGGTGACAAACCTATTGCAGGAGCAGATGCACACGTTATGAACGTTTGGCTAGCTCAAAAAGATGACTACTTGATAGTTTAGTGCACCATGCTTAAATGGCTTAGAATCGGGACTTCAAAGACGTTTTGAACGTCATGGACCATATGAGATGTTCCAGGAATTGAAGTTAATATTTCAAGCAAATACCCGAGTTGAGAGATATGAAGTCTCCAACAAGTTCTATAGCTAAAAGATGGAGGAGAATCGCTCAACTAGTGAGCATGTGCTAAGATTGTCTGGGTACTTCAATCGCTTGAATCAAGTGGGAGTTAATCTTCCAGATAAGATAGTGATTGACAGAATTCTCTAGTCACCATCACTAAGTTACTAGAACTTCATGATGAACTATAGTATGCAAGGGATGACGAAAACGATTCCCGAGCTCTTCGTGATGTTGAAATCAACGAAGGTAGAAATCAAGAAAGAGCATCAAGTGTTGATGATTGACAAGACCACTAGTTTCAAGAAAAGGGCAAATGGAAAGAAAGGGAACTTCAAGTAGAATGGCAAGCAAGTTGTCACTCCTACGAAGAAGCCCAAAGCTGGACCAAAGCCTGAAACTGAGTGCTTCTACTGCAAAGGAAATGGTCAATGGAAGTGGAAATGCCCTGAATACTTGGTAGATAAGAAGGATGGCAAAGTGAACAAGGGTATATTTGATATACAAGTTATTGATGTGTGCCTTACTAGTGTTTATAGTAGCCCCTGAGTATTTGATACTTGTTCGGTTGCTAAGATTAGTAACTCAAACAGGAGTTCTGAATAAACAGAGATTAGTTGAGGGTGAAGTGACGATGAGTGTTGGAAGTGGTTCCAAGATTGATATGATCATCATCGCACACTCCCTATACTTTCGGGATTAGTGTTAAACCTAAATAAATGTTATTTGGCGTTTATGTTGAGCATGAATATGATATGATCATGTTTATTGCAAAAGCGGTTATTCATTTAAAATCAGAGAATAATTGTTGTTCTATTTACATGAATAAAACCTTCAATGGTCATACACCCAATGAAAATAGTTTGTTGGATCTCGATCGTAGTAATACACATATTCATAATATTGATGCCAAAAGATGCAAAGTTGATAATGATTGTGCAACATATTTGTGGCACTGCCGTTTGGGTCATATCGTGTAAAGCGCATGAAGAAACTCCATAAAGATGGATTTTCGGAATCACTTGGTTATGAATCATTTGATGCTTGAGAACCATGCCTTTTGGGCAAGATGACTAAAACTCCGTTCTTCGGGACAATGGAACGAGCTACTGACTTGTTGGAAATAATACATACTGATGTGTGCAGACCAATGATTATTAAGGCTCGTGGCGGGTATCGTTATTTTCTGACCTTCATAGATGATTTGAGCAGATATGGGTATATCTACTTGATGAAACATAAGTCTGAAACAGTTGAAAGGTTCAAAGAATTTCAGAGTGAAGTGGAAAATCATCATAACAAGAAAATAAAGTTTCTACGATATGATCATGGAGATGAATATTTGAGTTACGAGTTTGGCTTTTAGTTAAAATAATGTGGAATAGTTTCACAAACTCATGCCACCTGGAACACCGCAGCGTAACGGTGTGTCCGAACGTCATAACCGCACTTTATTTGATATGGTGGGATCAATGATGTCTCTTACCGATTTACCAATATCGTTTTGGGGTTATGCATTAGAGATAGATTGCATTCACGTTAAAATAGGGCACCATCAAAATCCGTTGAGATGACGCCTTATGAACTGTGGTTTGGCAAGACACCAAAGTTGTCGTTTCTTAAAGTTTGGGGCTGCGGTGCTTATGTGAAAAAATTTCAGCATGATGAGCTCTAACCCAAATCGGAGAAGTGCGTCTTCATAGAATACCCAAAAGAGAATATTGGGTACACCTTCTATCATAGATCCGAAGGCAAGATCTTTGTTGCTTAATATGGATCCTTTCTAGAGAAGGAGTTTCTCTCGAAAGAAGTGAGTGGGAGGAAAGTAGAACTTGATGAGGTAACTGTACCTACTCCCTTATTGGAAAGGAGTTCATCACAGAAATCTGTTCCTGTGATTCCTACACCAATTAGTGAGGAAGCTAATGATGATGATCATGAAACTTCAGATCAAGTTACTACAAAACCTCGTAGGTCTTCCAAAGTACAGTCCGCACCAGAGTGGTACGGTAATCCTGTTCTGGAAGTCATGTTACTAGACCATGATGAACCTACGAACTATGAGGAAGCGATGATGAGCCCAGATTCCGCGAAATGGCTTGAGGTCATGAAATCTGAGATGGGATCCATGTATGAGAACAAAGTGTGGACTTTGGTGGAGTTGCGCGATGATCGGAAAACCATATTGTATAAATGGATTTTCAAGAGGAAGACAGACGCTGATAGTAGTGTTACTATCTACAAAGCTCGACTTGTCGCAAAAAGGTTTTCGACAAGTTCAAGGTGTTGACTACAATGAGATTTTCTCAACTGTAGTAATACATAAATCTGTCCGAATCATGTTAGAAATTGCCACATTTTATGAAATCTGGCAAATGGATGTCAAAACTGCATTTCTTAATGGTTTTCTTAAGGAAGAGTTGTATATGATGCAACCATAAGGTTTTGTCAATCCTAAAGGTGCTAACAAAATGTGCAAGCTCCAGCGATCCATCTATGGACTGGAGCAAGCATCTCGGAGTTGGAATATATGCTTGATGAGTTGATCAAAGCATATGGTTTTATCTGAACTTTTGGAGAAGCCTGTATTTACAAGAAAATGAGTGGGAGCTCTGTAGCATTTCTAATATTATATGTGGATGACATATTGTTGATTGGAAATGATATAGAAATTCTGGATAGCATGAAGGGATACTTGAATAAGAGTTTTTCAAAGCAAGACCTCGGTGAAGCTGCTTACACATTGAGCATCAAGATCTATATAGATAGATCAAGACGCTTGATAAGATTTTTCAGTGAGTACATACCTTGATAAATATTTTGAAATAGTTCAAAATGGAACAATCAAAGAAGGAGTTCTTGCCTGTGTTGCAAGGTGTGAAGTTGAGTAAGACTCAAGACCCGACCATGGCAAAAAAAAAAGAAAGAGAATGAAAAGTCATTCCCTATGCCTCAGTCATAAGTTCTATAAAGTATGCTATGCTGTGAACCAGACCTATTGTATACCTTGCTCTAAGTTTGGCAAAGGAATACAATTTTGATCTAATAGTAGATCACTGGACAGCGGTCAAGAATATCCTTAGTGAGGACTAAGGAGATGTTTCTCGATTATGGAGGTGATAAAAGAGTTTGTTATAAAAGTTACATCAGTGCAAACTTTTACACTGATCCAGATGACTCTAAGTCTCAATCTGGATAGATATTGAAAGTGGGAGCAATTAGCTAGAGTAGCTCCATGCAGAGCATTGAAGACATAGAATATTTGCAAAATACATACGGCTCTGTATGTGACAGACCCGCTGACTAAATTTCTCTCACGAACAAAACATGATCATACCTTTGTACTCTTTGGGTGTTAATCACATAGCGATGTGAGCTAGATTATTGACTCTAGTAAACCATTCGGGTGCTGGTCACATGACGATGTGAACTATGGGTGTTAACCACATACAGATGTGGATATTGGTGTTAAATAACATGGTGATGTGAACTAGATTATTGACTATAGTGCAAGTGGGAGAATGAAGGAAATATGCCCTAGAGGCAATAATAAAGTTATTATTTATTTCCTTATTTCATGATAAATGTTTATTATTCATGCTAGAATTGTATTAACCGGAAACATGATACATGTGTGAATACATAGACAAACTGAGTGTCACTAGTATGCCTCTACTTGACTAGCTCATTAATCAAAGATGGTTATGTTTCCTAGCCATGGACAAAGAGTTGTCATTTGATTAATGGGATCACATCATTAGGACAATGATGTGACTGACTTGACCCATTCCGTTAGCTTAGCACTTGATCGTATAGTATGTTGCTATTGCTTTCTTCATGACTTATACATGTTCCTATGACTATGAGATTATGCAACTCCCGTTTACCGGAGGAACACTTTGTGTGCTACCAAAAGTCACAACGTAACTGGGTGATTATAAAGGAGCTCTACAGGTGTCTCCGAAGGTACATGTTGAGTTGGCGTATTTCGAGATTAGGATTTGTCACTCCGATTGTTGGAGAGGTATCTCTGGGCCCTCTCGGTAATGCACATCACTATAAGCCTTGCAAGCAATGTGACTAATGAGTTAGTTGCAGGATGATGCATTACATAACGAGTAAAGAGACTTGCCGGTAACGAGATTGAACTAGGTATTGAGATACCGACGATCGAATCTCGGGCAAGTAACATACCGATGATAAAGGGAACAACGTATGTTGTTATGCGGTTTGACCGATAAAGATCTTCGTAGAATATGTGGGAGCCAATATGGGCATCCAGGTCCCGCTATTGGTTATTGACCGGAAACGTGTCTCGGTCATGTCTACATAGTTCTCGAACCCGTAGGGTACGTGACGCTTAACGTTCGTTGACGATATAGTATTATATGAGTTATGTATGTTGGTAACTGAATGTTGTTCGGAGTCCCGGATGAGATCATGGACATGACGAGGAACTCCGGAATGGTCCGGAGATAAAGTTTTATATATAGGATAATAGTGTTTGATCTCCGGAAGGGTTCCGGAATTCACCGGAAGGGGTTCCGGATGTTTCCTGAAATGTTTGGGTACGAGAACACGTTATTTGGGCCAAAGGGGAAAGCCCACAAGGTTTTTGGAAAGCGCAAAAGAAAGTTTTGCAGAGTCCAGGGGCTAGACGCCAGGGTCCCTGGCGTCTGGCCCTGGAGTCCGAGAAGGACTCTTGCCTTTCGGGTGAAACCGACTTTGTGGAGGCTTTTACTCCAAGTTTCGACCCCCAAGGCTCAACATATAAATAGAGGGGTAGGGCTAGCACCAAAGAAACATCAAGAAGTACCAAGCCGTGTGCCAGCAACCCCGTCCCCTCTAGTTTATCCTCCGTAATAGTTTCCGTAGTGCTTAGGCGAAGCCCTACGGAGATTGTTCTTCACCAACACCGTCACCACGCCGTCGTGCCGCCGGAACTCATCTACTACTTCGCCCGTCTTGCTGGATCGAGAAGGCGAGGACGTCATCGAGCTGAACGTGTGCTGAACTCGGAGGTGTCGTGCGTTCGGTACTTGGATCGGTCGGATCGTGAAGACGTACGACTACATCAACCGCGTTGATAAACGCTTCCGCTTAGCGATCTTCAAGGGTATGAAGATACACTCCCCCTCTCGTTGCTATGCATCACCATGATCTTGCGTGTGCGTAGGAAAATTTTGAAATTACTACGTTATCCAACAGTGGGCCCCCTGTTGCTCCACCGACCTCTACTCCAACTCCATATATTCATGTTAGTGGAAAAAAAATCAGAGAGAAGGATTTATCGCGTTTTACAATACGGAGCCGCCGCCAAGCCCTAAAACCTCTCAGGAGGGCTGATCTGGAGTCCGTTCGGGGCTCCAGAGAGGGGAATCCGTTACCGTCGTCATCATCAACCTTCCTCCATCACCAATTTCATGATGCTCACCACCATGCGTGAGTAATTCCATCGTAGGCTTGTTGGACGGTGATGGGTTGGATGAGATTTATCATGTAATCGAGTTAGTTTTGTTAGGGTTTGATCCCTAGTATCCACTATGTTCTGAGATTGATGTTGCTATGCTTAATGCTTGTCACTAGGGCCCGAGTGACATGATTTCAGATCTGAACCTATTATGTTTTCATGAATATATGTGAGTTCTTGATCCTATCTTGCAAGTATATAGTCACCTACTATGTGTTATGATCCGGCAAACCCGAAGTGACAATAATCGAGACCACTCCCGGTGATGACCGTAGTTTAAGGAGTTCATGTATTCACTATGTGTTAATGCTTTGGTCCGGTACTCTATTAAAAGGAGGCCTTAATATCCCTTAGTTTCCATTAGGACCCCGCTACCACGGGAGGGTAGGACAAAAGATGTCACGCAAGTTCTTTTCCATAAGCACGTATGACTATATTCGGAATACATGCCTACATTAAATTGATGAATTGGAGCTAGTTCTGTGTCACCCTATGTTATGACTGTTACATGATGAACCACATCCGGCATAATTCTCCGTCACCGATCCAATGCCTACGAGCTTTTCACATATTGTTCTTCGCTTATTTACTTTTCCGTTACATCTTGTTACAATCACTACAAAACCCAAAAATATTACTTTTGCTACCGTTACCGTTACTTCCATATTACTTTGCTACTAAATACTTTGCTGCAGATACTAAGTTATCAAGGTGTGGTTGAATTGAAAACTCAACTACTAATACTTGAGAATATTCTTTGGCTCCCCTTGTGTCGAATCAATAAATTTGGGTTGAATACTCTACCGTCGAAAACTGTTGCGATCCCCTATACTTGTGGGTTATCAAACACCTGCGTGGTGGCATGCAAATCTTCGTGAAGACCTTGCCACTGCACCAGCTCAGCAGCCAGCCAGCCACCGTGGCGCTGCACGCCTTGTCAGCTTGGACGCGCGTCGGAGCGAGGCGAAGCGGCAATAGGCAGAATGAGCTTCCTTGCCGTCCCCGATAAAGCAAGAGGGCACGTCGGCAGCGCATTAAATGTGTTTGTCATACAGTGCCAGGCGAGGCCCGAAGCTTACCGAGGAAGGATTTGGAATTTTTGGACTACGCACGCACCGTAGCTAGTTCAAGAGCTCAAGAACACCAAATATACACCAAAGCATGATTAGGGTATTACGCATCGCTTGCGGCCCAAACCTGGATAAAATTCCCCTGCGTTGATCTTCTAAACCCGCTCTTTCCGCAGCCCCGCGCCTTGTCAACCATAGTAGGGATTCCCTGTGATCCCATAGGTGCCGTTTTCCCCGACATCTTTGGCGCGCCAGGTAGGGGGTGCAAGCTGTGAAAATCCGGTTTGGAAGTTAGCGCATCGACTTCATCATCACCATGGCCCCTAAGAAGAAGGGGATCACAACGATCGGGTCGTCCGGAGCCGGCCTGTCCGCACCAGCATGGGCGGGCGACGGGGTGGCCACGGATGGTCCCAGAGGCGTGACCCGCGAGCATCCACGACACTCTGCCAATCGAAGCCAGGCGAGCGGCATTGTTCGGGCCCAAGGCGATGACTCGCACGCCGCTGGGCCCGGTGACGGGGCTGTGCTGCCCACAGGCGGCGCGACAACCTCACAAAATCCCTAGCCGGCGTCCACGTTGCGACCTTCTCAGGCCGCGCGCGACAAGCAACACCGCGACGTCGGTGCCCCCGGGCACCGCCGCGGGAAGATCCCTTTGCGTCACTCTCAGGACGCACCAGGCCGGCAGCGCACCTGGACGCCGGCGAAAGCGGTGTGCGACCACGAGACCGTGATAGAGCTCCTTCTAACATGGTTAGAAGTCGGAGCGCGTTACGGTCCACGCAGCTTTCGCCGCCACCCACGCCAGCGGAAGCATTGGCGCACGTGCAACTGCTCCTCGACTTCCATCCGAAGCCTCAACGAGTGGATGGCCACCATCCGAAGCATCATCAGCTTCGCTAACAAAGACGAGCCACTCCCAGCGGGACCGTCATGCCGGCGTTCTATCGAACCGGTGCATGCCGGCGGTGGGAGGACCGGGGATGCTGCAACCACGGTGCACTCTCCTCCTCCGCGGCCGCGATAGCAGCCGCTGGCTCACCGGGCCGACGCCCGAGACAACGTTTCTACGGCGCCGTCCGACCCGCGAACCCGCTGCGACCAACGTCGAGTTCTTCGAGAGCGAGCTTAGAAGGACGCTCGAACCACCATCGAGCGAAGGCAGGAAGCGCGCCATCAGTCAAATGGGCATGCGGGGCCTAGTATGGACCACCCAGCGCCAGGGGGCTCCGGAGACCTGCCATACGAGGTGGGTTGTCCAGCCTTTACCCGAGAGCTGTGGCAGTTCCAGTGGCCCTCCCACCGCACGTTCAAGCATGATATTGGAGAAAAGTACAACGGCTAGACTCACCCGTTGGAGTTCCTCAGCATCTACACCATCGCGATGCAAACCGCCGGGGCTCGCCACGACAAGGTGCTCGCCAACTACTTTCCGTTGGCACTTAAACCCAACGTCATGTCATGGTTGATGCACCTGCCAGTGGATTCCATCTCTTCTTGGTCGGATCTGTGCCACGAGTTTGTTGGCGCCTTTATCGGAGGCCACCAAGATCCTGGCCAGGCAAGTGATTTGCACGTCATCCCCCAGAAGGACGGCGAGACCCTGTGCAAATACATACAAAGGTTCAGCCATGTACAGTACACCATCCCAGATGTTCACCACGCCACTGTCATCAGTGCATTCCATCAGAATGTACGCAACCACAAGATGCGTGAAGAGCTAGCGATGAACAAGGTTAAGGATGTAGCCGACCTTTATGTTATGGCTGATAGATGTGCTCGGGTTGAGGAAGGAAGGAAGTACCCCGGCGAGGACGCCGGTGCGGAAACTGACTCCACGGACGAAGACGTCGTCGCCCCGACGAAGAAGGGCCGACGCCGCAACAGGAAGCGTAAGGGCAAGACCATGCTTGCCGTTGAGGGATCCGGCGACCCTGGCGCCGCCAAGAAGGCCAAGGCGCATTTACCCCGCAAGGAAGTTACTGCGCGCCACCGCCAGCCTTGGCGGCCGACAAGCCAAGAGGCTCAGACAAGCAGTACTGCAAGATCCATTGCACCAAGGGCCATGACCTCCAGAACTGCCGACAGGTCGAGCTGCTTGCAGAAAAGCAGAAAGTTGAATATGAAAGGCGGGACAAGGAGAAGGGCCAGGATGGTGTTGTGGGGTCCGGCAAGAAGCCTGGTGGCCAAGGAGGTTGCTGCAGCAAAGACAATCAGCAAGAGAGGCCCGCTCAGGGCCGTGATAAGAAGGAGGAAGATGATGATCATGATGAGGACGACGAGTCCGGCGAGCGCGAGTTCCAGAAAGCTACGGAGGCCATGTGCGTCGACGGTGGAGCCTCGCTGCACACCTCTCACCGCCAACTGAAGCAGTGAGCGCGTGAGATCACCATGGCAGAGCCATCGTTCGACGCCCAGAAGCCACTGAAGTGGTCCGGCACCCCTATCATTTTTGACACCGAGGACCACTGAGGGAGTCCTGGATTAGGGGGTGTCCAGATAGTCAGACTATAACCTTTGGCCGGACTCCTGGACTATGAAGATACAAGATTGAAGACTTCGTCCCGTGTCCGGATGGGACTTTCCTTGGCGTGGAAGGCAAGTTTGGCGATACGGATATGTAGATTTCCTACCATTGCAACCGACTCTGTGTAACCCTAACCCTCTTCGGTGCCTATATAAACCGGAGGGTTTTAGTCCGTAGGATGAACAACAATCATACCATAGGCTAGCTTCTAGGGTTTAGCATCTCTGATCTCGTGGTAGATCTACTCTTGTACTACTCGTATCATCAATATTAATCAAGCAGGAGTAGGGTTTTACCTCCATCGAGAGGGCCCGAACCTGGGTAAAAATATCGTATCCCTTGTCTCCTGTTACCATCCGCCTAGACGCACAGTTCGGGACCCCCTACCCGAGATCCGCCGGTTTTGACACCGACATTGGTGCTTTCATTGAGAGTTCCTCTGTGTCGTCATCTTTAGGCCCGATGGCTCCTCCGATCATCAACAACGATGCGCCTGTGGTGAGACTTTTCCCTGCACAGATCTTCAGATTCGGGCGGCTTTTGCACCGCGCCAATTCGCTTGGCCATCCGGAGCAGATTGAAAGCTACGCCCGCCACCGTGTCGATTTGGAAATTTGAACTACACGGCCGACGTCCGCAGAGACTTGATCTTTGACGGGTTCGAGCCACAGCCAAGCGTGCCGCGACCGCCACGAGGGCATGATCTAGCTCTGCCGTAAACGGTGTCCCGGAGGCCGCACTGCAGTCCGCTTCGACCTTACTCCCGGAGCCGACTGTGCCGATCGAGGACGGGTGGCTGGACACCGCCTCGGGGGCTGCAATCTCTATGGCAATTGAGCCGTACACCTACCCCGTCCTTTGCGAAGCTCGTGACTCCAAGGTGCCAGACTCCTCTCTGGACTCCGAGCCTTCCGCACTTCGCTTAATCGATCCGATTAGGCGCCGATCATGGAATTCATCGCCGCGGACATCTTTCAAAGACTCCCTTTGGTGACATCCTCGAACTCACTAAAGTCTCTCTCTTTATCGAGAGCCCTGGCCGGATTATGGTCGGATGGTTGGGATGCGGACGACGAAGAAATTCAAAGCCCACCCACCACCCACTTCGTAGAGCCACCGCCGATGATTTAACCGACATGCTCGACTTCGACCAAGACATCGACGGTATGGACGACGATGCAGAGACGATTAAGAACCAGCGCCCATAGGGCAATCGGAAGGCCACCTCGTCATACGACATATACATGGTGGACATCCCAAAAGATGGGAATGGCGATGGAACAATGGAGGGTGACCCCTCCAAGAAACAGCCTAAGCGCCAAGGCCGGGCGCCGCTCTAAATCCCGCCACAAAGAAACGGTGATTCCGCACGGGAGACAAGAACACCCAGGACAAGGTTGAAGACAACCCTCCAAAGCAGGATTCAGCGCAGGAGGATGGAGAAGCCAGCCCTCGTGAGAGAGCGGCAGAAAGAGAGGTAGAGGACGATAATAACATGCCTCCCTCCGAAGATGAGGCAAGCCTCAACGACGACGAATTAAATCGTGCCCGAGGATCCCGTCGAACAAGAGCTGCTTTCAAACGCAGGCTTATGCCACGGCAAGCAGCCTCAAGAAAAGAAGCAACAGCTTAGAGCTGACCAAGACTTGCTAGGCGATGATGGATCAAGTCCTTGCGTCAAGAGTATGAACTCGAGCGCCTTCCAAGAGCTACCTAAAACGCAGGCTGCTACCCGATTAGAGGAGGAAGCACCCAAACCTACATCACCAGCGCAAGATGATACGGCTGACTGCCACCTCGTGGCCGCGACAGAGAGGCCTCTTGGCCCTCAACTTAAGCCGCACCCCGGCGCCGCTAAAAAAATACCAAGGCGCGGGGAAATGCGCCAGACCTGCGAGATATACTGGAGGACAAGGCAAGGCAAACAAGATCGATCTACGGATCGCGTGGGCGCCCACGACCGTGGCGATTTATAACGTCACGCCGGATATGGCAACTCCGGTCGGGCGAACACAAGAGACAAAGCTCATTTGAGCTGCGCCGTGATATAGCCCAATCTGAGGCGCCAGACACCCACTATGCTTCACAGATGAAGTGATGGATCATCAAATCCATGAGGGTTTCAAACCCGTAAACACTGAATCATACGATGGCACAACAGATCCTGCGGTTTGGATCGAGGACTATCTCCTTCACATCCACATGGCCCGCGGTGATGATCTACACGCCATAAAATACCTCCCACTCAAGCTTAAAGGACCAGCCCGGCATTGGCTTAACAGCTTGCCAGCAGAGTCAATTGGTTGTTGGGAAGACCTGGAAGCCGCATTCCTCGACAATTTCCAGGGCACATATGTGCGACCACCAGACGCCGATGACCTAAGCCACATAATTCAGCAGCCAGAGGAATCGGCCAGACAATTCTGGACACGGTTCCTAACCAAGAAAAATCAAATCGTCGACTGTCCGGATGCAGAGGCCCTTGCAGCCTTCAAACACAACATCCGCGACGAGTGGCTTGCCCAGCACCTAGGACAGGAAAAGCCGAAATCCATGGCAGCCCTCACAACACTCATGACCCGCTTTTGTGCGGGAGAGGACAGCTGGCTAGCTCGTAGTAACAACATGACCAAGAGCCCTGGTAATTCGGATACCAAGGACAGCAATGGCAGGTCGCGTCGCAACAAGCACAAGTGCCGCATTAACGGCGATAATGCTGAGGATACGGCAGTCAATGCCGGATTCAGAGGCTCTAAACCCGGTCAACGGAAAATGCCATTTAAAAGAAATACTCCGGGCCCGTCCAATTTGGACCGAATACTCGATCGCCGTGCGGATACACGGCACTTCGAAAAACCAGCCAACCACACCAACAGGGATTGTTGGGTGTTCAAGCAGGCAGGCAAGTTAAACGCAAAAAAGAATGACAAGGGGCTGCATAGTGATGACGAGGAGGATCCCCGGCCGCCGAACAATAGAGGATAGAAGGGCTTCCCCCAACAAGTGCGGACGGTGAACATGATATACGCAACCCACATACCCAAAAGGGAGCGGAAGCATGCACTAAGGGACGTATATGCGATGGAGACAGCCGCCTAAAGTTCAACCCGTGGTCTTCCTGCCCGATCACTTTTGATCAAGGGACCACCCACTAGCATCCGCCATGGCGGATTCGCCGCATTGGTTCTAGACCCAATCATTGACGGATTTCACCTCACTAGAGTCCTAATGGACGGCGGCAAACTCTGAACTCGCTTTATCAGATACAAAGGCCCAAAATGGGCATAGACCCATCAAGGATTAAACCCACGAAGACGACCTTTAAAGGCGTCATACCAGGTGTAGAGGCCACCTATACAGGCTCAGTTACACTTGAAGTGGTCTTCGGATCCCGGATAACTTCCGGCGAGGAGTTAATCTTCGACATAGTCCCGCTCCGCGGCTATCACGCGATCGCCGGACGAACCGCATTTGCAAAGTTCAATGCGGTGCCGCACTACGCATATCTCAAGCTCAAGATGTCAGGTCCTCGAGGAGTCATTATGGTAAATGGAAACACCGAATGCTCTCTCCGGACGGAGGAGCATACGGCGGCCCTCGCAGCGGAAGTACAAAGCAGCCTCTTAAGGCAATTCTCGAGTCCGGCTATTAAACATCGGGACACCGTCAAGCGCGCCCAGAGTAACCTACAACAAGACCGCCTGACACGTTCCGAGCACGCATAGCAATGCGGCCCAAACCCCAGCCCTCGCGAAATTGCGAAACCAAGATTACGCGTACATAATTACGCCCGAAATACCATGGGCATAGGGGAGGGCACGACCACGGCATGCCTAGAATGCGGCTCAACCGCACTGGGGGCCCCGATTGTGTCATTCTTTCTTTTCTTCTTTCTTTTTTACTTTCGGACTCTGTTCTTACGAAGCCTGTCCGCAAAGAGAATCGCCGAACACACGATGCAACAGCCAGGGAAGTAGAAAGCTACGTCGAGTGTCCAGGTGGTCTCTATTACGAGCAGTATGCCTGTTTTACATACCATCCCATAGCTTACCCCTGGTGGGGGACATGTTAAAAAGTCATGTCCCTTGCTTATCGCACTTTGTATCGCTCGCTTCCATCGCAGCCCTTTTGAATAAACAATAAATAGCTTCTGCATATTATTGACTTCCTTTTTTCTATATATATATATATATATATATATATATATATATATATATATATGTTCAGTTATGACATTGTGAAACAGAACACTTTGGTCCTGGGAATACACACGGGGCTTAAGAACCCCACAATATGGTGTGAGAAGTCAGAACACTTTCACAAGTGCGGCACCCGAACTTATAGCATTATATGCATCGGCTTCAATCACGCCTTGGGTCAATAGTTGGGTTTGCCCGGCTCCCATGTTTTGGTACCTTATGTTCCGTTATATCGGCTAAGGTAGCGCTGGGAGAACCACTGCGATTGTGCCCCGGTTGAGCTAGGTTAAGCACCTCAGTTGAGATAGGGTGAGAGCTGGTCGCTGTTCGAGAGGTTTTTGAGTCCCTAAAGACTTATGCCGCTTAGAGCGAGGAGTCGGCATTGTCCGGCCTAGGCGTGGATAGCGCCCCGAACTCGGTCTTCCGAATACAAGGGGCTTCGCCGAAATTTAAAATTATAGAATTCTATGGCTAAGTGAGAGTGTTCAAGCATTATAGTTCGGTTGCCTTGTTCGCTATGCTGAGCGCCTCCCTCGAAGGACCCAAGAATGGGAACAAGAGCGCTCAAGTTTATCCCGAACACCCCAAAGACTCGTGGCATGGGGGCTGAAGCCGACGACTCGCCATCTCTCAAATTTAATAAACGGCCGCATGAAGGTAATATTTTAAATTCAAAAGTGTTGCTTAACGATATGAACAAGTTTTCAGCGTAAAAATAACAAATGCGAGTCTACTAAAAATTACATCTTTGGAGCATTCACCCGCTTATAAGGCGGGCACCCTTCAGACGCCCTCATAATACATTTCAGTCTTGCGATGCTCCTTGCCCGGTGGTGGTCCGTCGTCACAAGCTTCTCGGCGTCCATCTTGCCCCAAAGTGCACTTTAGCACGGCAAGGCCCTACGGGCACCTTCGATGCGCATTTAAGCGCTTTGACGACTTCAACCCATGGACAAAGGCCCACCAGCCTTTCACCAGCCCGAAGTAGCTCCTGTGCATGGCTTCCTTAGGCCATAGCCAAACTATGAGGCCCTTCATGGCCTGTTCGGCCACCTTATGGAGCTCGACCAGCTGCTTCAACTGGTCGCTTAAGGGCACTGGTGTCCGCCTCAGCCAGATCGAGACCAGAACACCTTTTCCGTCGAGCTTCCCTCCTCGGCTCGGTAGAATGCGGTAGCATCGGACACACTGCAGGGCAGATCTGCGAATGCTCCTGGAGAGCTCCGGATTCGGGTAAGTAACAGATAATTCACTTTCACATGCTTACTTTGCATATAGAATGCCTTACCCTCCACTATCTTCTTCATCGCCTCAATTTCCTGGAGGGCTTTTTGGGCTTCGGCCTTAGCGGCTTTGGCGCTCTCAAGAGCCGAGGCGAGCTCGGACTCTCGAGTCTTTGAGTCACGCTCCAAACTCTCGTGTTTTTCCACGAGAGCCTGGAGCTCTTGCCGCACCTCCGCCACCCGCGCCTCCTGCTTCTCTCGCTCGGTGCGCTCCGCGGCCGCATCGCTTTCGGCCTTGGACACCGCTTCCTTCAGGGTCGCCACCTCATTCGTGGCCCCTGCAATATTCACGTTATTCCTGTCATTTTTTCCAACCACAACTTTTAAATACTCCCATAAGGTATTACTTACCTTCCTTGTCCTCGAGCTGCTTTTTGGCAAGGTCGAGCTTGTTCTCGGACCGCTTGAGGCTCTGCTTCAATGCATCAACCTCCGCAGTCAGTGCGACAGAGGTCAACAGCGCAGCCTGCATTCCCATATTGACATACTTATGTTAGACTCCTCACAGATATCTTTTAGATCCTCAGTTCGCTTTTTCTTTCCGAACACCAAACTGAGCATCGTGGGCTACCGTCTATGCAGTAATATTTTTATATATCTTAAATACATACCTCAAAGCTCGTTAGAAGGTCGGCATTAAGCTTCACCAGCCCGCTCTTGGCAGATCGAACCTTCGGATCACCACACTCATAACAATGCGGTGCTCCTCGTCGATGGAAGCGCCCGTTAAGCGCCTCCATCAAATCATCCGTGCCTCCGGTTGGACGGAGGTCATCAGCGTCCGCGATCTTGCCCTTCTTACGAAGGGGTCGCCGGACTCGGAACCACTTGAAAGGTTCCGATGACGAGTCCGACAGGCCGGACTTAAAGCCCATTGGGGTTTTATCCCTTTGCGCCTGGCACGGGAGGTCGCCTTTGCGGCGCCTCCAAGGCCACCTCCTCTGGCTGGGCCCTTTGGGACTCCACCCGGCGTCATTCGCGGCGGGAGGAGACGAGGCGGTCGGAGGTGAGGTGCTATTCACATCCGACGAATCCAGGGAGCCGCTCGACGAAGCGTCGAGCCCGTCCTTGGGCGGGCTGCATGGTTATATTCGGTGTTAGAAGATGTTGTGCGACAAATGGAACGCCATGAGTTATTCTAGTGTCCGAACACTTATTATTTTGCCAGGGGCTTGGTCCTTGGTGGAACCAGCAGCCCCGTCAAGCGGGCGTCCGCTGGGTCTTCTGGCAAGGGAGCCGGACAGTCAACCTGTCCGGACGTCTTCTTCCAGTCCTGTCAAAGGTGAGGGAGTTTTAGATCCCGCATAGAGTCAAACTATGAAAAAAGAGTCCCGTAAAGGGTAAAATAGCTTACCTCACTGGCTTGATGCCGTGAGCTGAATCCGTGATCTTCGGTAGCGGATGCGGGAGCCTCGGCGCCCTTGAACAGCACCTTCCAGGCATCTTCGTACGTAGTGTCGAAGAGCCGGCTCAAGGTTCGGTGCTGTGCCGGATCAAACTCCCACAAGTTGAAGGCCCGTTGCTGGCATGGGAGGATCCAGAGGATGAGCATAACCTGGACTACATTGACAAGCTTGAGCTTCTTGTCCACCAGGTTTCGGACGCAGTTTGGAGTCCGGTCAGCTCTTCCGAATTACCCCACGTCAGCCTGCCTCTTTCCATGAGGTGAGCCGTAGGGAAGCCAGATCGAATTGGGGCCGCCACCATTTAGAGTCGCTGCCTTGGTGATGTAGAACCACCCCGATTGCCACCCTTTTATGGTCTCCACGAAGGAGCCCTCGAGCCATAGGACGTTGGCCATCTTGCCCACCATGGCACCTCCAAGACTCCGCTTACGGCGGCCCACTATCTTCGGCTTGACATTGAAGGTCTTCAGCCATAAGTCGAAGGCGGGCTGGATGCAGAGGAAGGCCTCGCACATGACGATGAACGCCCGCGATGTTGAGGATGAAATTGGGGCCAGATCGTGGAAATCTAGGCCAGAGTAGAACATGCGCCCGGAAAAATGGGTGAAGTGGAAAACCTAGTCCATGGAGGAAGTGGGGAGGAACACCACCCTCTCATGGGGCCTGGGGTGGGATGAGCTTCCCCTTGTCGGGGAGCCGATGCGCGATGTCGTCGGACAAGTATCCGGCCTTTCGCAGCTTTTTGACGTGCCCCTCCGTGACGGAGGAGGCCATCCACTTGCCTCCCGCTCCGGACATAGTTGGAGAAGGTTGAGGTGGGATGTGCGGACTTGGGCGCTAGAGCTCGAGTGCACGGAAATGGATGAGCAAAGGAGGAAGAAGGTGTGTGTGAAAAAGTGGATCCTTATCCCCTTATATGGACGGACAAAGCTATGCGTCCCCACTGGCCTGATAAAACTCGCTTATCTCCCAAGCACGGTAATCAATGGCGCGGTTGGGTTACCCACGCCCGTATTGATGAGAATCCCGGAATAAGGGGACACGATCTCTGCTTTGACAAGACGTGCCAAGGATGTTGGGTTCTACGGTAGGGTGCGTCAACTACAAATTAAAAATTCCTACGCGCAGAACATCCAGGAACATGCTACGGGAGATGGATCACAGTTCATTACCACTAGACGCGCAGTGCCATGCAGCGGAAGAAGAGTTGGGGCAGCGCGTTCACGTGGATCGTCTCCTCCTTGTCCGATCTCCCTCGAACAGTCGGTCGTCCGATCCCACGTACGAGTTCGCCGGAGCGGCGCAAGTGCACCGCCTCTAACGGTATCCGCGCGTGCAGGAGGAACACCGTGCGGCGGACTGCTAGGTCCGATCACACAGTCGGCGGCGAGTGGAGGTGTCTATTCGCAACACATGCAAACCCTAGTCGCAGTGCCAAAGCGATCAACCGCATGAGTGTGCCGCACCTCCACTTTATATAGCCGTCGGTCGCAGGCTCAACACTTGGGCCTCGCACGGACCCTAAAGCCCAAAATCTACTCGGTCATGTTCCTAGTCCAGTTCGGATCACATCCGGCCAGTGTCCTACGAACCGACCTCGTAGGTTCCTTCCCTTAAGCGCGCGACCCCTTAGGTTCAGGTCGGCTTGGTCACAGTTCGGATCACCTCCGACCTGCACGGTTAGTAGCGGCCCCTTAGGTCCAATGAGTACGACCACCAAGCAGACTATGAAGCTGGTTAGGCGAACCTGTACAATGTGTCACACTTCGGTTCCCTTTGCCACACGATATATGTTGTCGGGCTCAAGGCGAGACTGTCATCCTTGTGCTAGCCTGACCTCTTTCTCGTTCCAGTGATACCGACCACAAAACTGGATTATCTCATAATCCTTGTCGCATGGCCATGCTTATCTTGGTCGAGTCACACGAGGGGCCGAGAGTATATCTCTCCTGATCGGAGGGGAAAATCCCATCTTGCTCGACCATGTCTCGCAGCATGGGACTGGACAAACCCGAAACCTACCTTTGTAACTACCCAGTCACGGAGTAGCGTTTGGTCGGCCCAAAGCAAGTCTGTCACCATCTCGAGTACATGCGTCAGCTCAGGTCTTAGGACATAGAACGTATGTTGTACTAGAGACTCACCGATGACATATCGCTGCATCTCATAGTTGGGTCTGTCCGACTCGGACCTTATCTCGACTCGGATCCGACTACGTCGAATCCGACCAGACCTTTCCAAGTCCATATTATCCGGTTAGCATCCAATGATCCATGGCTAGTGAGACCAAGCCATCAACCATGTCATATGCTAGTCTAGTCGGTTCTTGGCCCACACAGCCCTTTCGACTAGGGACCTTTTAGGACAGTCATCATACAATGCATAGTCCCACAAACAAGTCACGACTTGCCGATACACATCATTGATAATGTCCAAGGACTATCTTTATTCATAAACACATAGGAAATATCATCATACGTGATTGCCTCTAGGGCATATCTCCAACGATCTCCCACTTGCACTAGAGTCAATCAAATAGACATCGAATGCCCATAGCTCTAACGTGCCCCTCATGCTTGGGTTGTGGAAGCGGCTTAGTCAACGGATCTCGCAACATTTGCATCCGTGTGAATCTTGCATAACTCTACATCACCATTCTTACGATCTTTCGTATCAGGTGATATTTCTGGTCTATGTGTCTGACCTTGTGGTGATTCCTCGGCTCCTTGGCTTGTGCGATGGCACCAGAATTATCACAATAAAGTTCCAACGGTTTCACCGAGGTTGGGAAAATACCAAGGTCATCCAGAAAATTTCGGATCCAAACACCTTCCTTTGCAGCTTCACAAGCCACAATGTATTCGGCTTCTGTGGTAGAATCGGCCACTGTATCCTTCTTGGAACTCATCCAAAGGTAATCGCTTCCTCCATTCAGACGCATACACGAATCCCGACCGTGATCGACAATCATCTCTGTCGGTTTGGAAACTAGCAACGACCTAAACCCAAACTAAGAGCTCTTCATCAACTCCAAAAACAAGGAAAATCACTTAAGTAATTTAAAGGTACTTCAAAATAGTCTTTACCGCTGCCCAATGACTCTCACCTGGGTTGGCCTGGTATCTACTTTTTAGGCTTATTGCAAAAGCAACATCAGGCCTTGTACATATCATGGCATACATGATGGATCCGATTGCTGAGGCATACGGAATCCTACTCATCCTGCTTCGCTCATCAGATGTCGAAGGACTCTAAGTCTCGCTTAGCCTTATACCATGTGAGAGTGGCAAGAACCCTTTCTTCGCCTCACTCATGTTGAACCGCTTCAACACTTTATCTATGTACGTGCTCTGGCTTAGGCCAAGAAGCCTCCTCGATCTATCTCTATAGATCTTAATGCCTAAAATATAGACTGCCTCACCAAGGTCCTTCATCGAAAACTTGCCAATGATCCCTTGACCGAGTTTAACATCGAAACATCATTCCCGATCAGTAGTATGTCGTCCACATACAAGATCAAAAACACTATTGAGCTCCCACTTAACTTCTTGTATAAACAAGAGTCCTCTTCGCTTTTGATGAAACCGAGATCAGTGACGACCTCATCAAAACGAATGTTCCAACTCTGAGATGCTTGCTTCAACCCATAAATGGATCTCTTGAGCTTGCATACCTTACTAGTGCTAGTTGGATCGACAAAACCCTCGGGTTGTATCATATACACGTCCTCGGTTAAATTCCCGTGAAGGAAAGCCGTTTTGACATCCATATGCCATATCTCGTAATCGAAATATGCAGCTATAACTAGTATGATCCTCACCGACTTCAAAGATCGCTACCGCCAGTAAGTCTCGTCGTAGTCAATTCCTTGAACTTGTCCATAACCTTTAGCGACAAGCCGAGCTTTGTGGATCTGAACATTTCCATCCACATCGGTTTTCTTCTTAAAGACCCATTTGCAACCAATGGCAGTTACGCCAGGTGGCGGATCAACCAAGTCCCAGACTTGATTCTCATCCATGGACTCTAACTCGGATCTCATGGCCTTCAACCATGCCTCGAAATCTGGACTCACCATCGCTTCCGCATACGTGGCCGGCTCGTCGCTTTCTAGAAACAATACATCACGCATTATGCGCAATCTTTCCGACCTCCGTGGTTCCAGTGCCGCTTCCACTACAGGTTCCCTGAGTGACTCCGGTATGATCTCATCTCCAGCCGAGCCGTCCCCGAGTGGTCCTCGAATTTCTTCGAGTCAAACCGTCCTCCCACCGGCCTCCCGACTGAGAAACTCTTTCTCAAGGAAAACCCCGTTCCGAGCAACAAACATTTTGTTCTCTTCCCGGTTGTAGAAGCTATATCCCAAGGTTTCCCTCGGATATCCCACGAATATGCATTTATCTGACTTAGGTGTAAGCTTATCTGACATAAGTCGCTTGACAAATGCTTCACAACCCCAAATCTTTAGAAAAGACAAACTGGGACTCTTCCCGGTCCACATCTCATGTGGTGTCTTGTCTACGGATTTTGATGGTACCCTATTAAGTGTGAGAGTTGCAGTTTCTAGAGCGTATCCCCAAAATGACAAGGGTAAATCCGATTTGCTCATCATAGACCGGACCATGTCCAACAAGGTCCTATTCCTCCGTTCCGACACGCCGTTTCTCTGTGGCGTACCTGGAGGTGTGAGCTGAGGTACTATACCTCGACTTTTCATATGATCATCAAACTCCTGGCTCATGTACTCACCTCCACGATAAGATCGCAGAAGTTTTATAGTCTTGCCGAGCTGATTCTCAACCTCGTTCTGAAACTCTTTGAACTTTTCAAAAGTCTCCGACTTGTGCCTCATCAAATAGATATATCCATATCTACTCAAGTCGTTGGTAAAAGTCACGAAATCTTGATAGCCACCTCGGCAGTTGTACTCATTGGACCACACACATCACTGTGTATAAGCTCCAACAGCTCGGACGCCCTCTCGCAACTCTTTGCGAAAGGAGACTTAGTCATCTTGCCGAGCAAGCATGATTCACATGTCTCGAACGACCCAAAGTCGGACAAAGTTAGGAGCCCATCATCATGGAGCTTCTTCATGCGTTTCAGACTAATGTGTCCAAGCCGGCAATGCCAGAAGTATGTCAGATTTATCTCATTAGGCTTATGCCTATTGACATTCATGTTATATACCGGTTCCTGTTCTAGATTCAATATAAATAGCCCATCAACAATGGGTGCATAGCCGTGGAACATACCATTCAAAAATATCAAACAACCATTGTCCTTTAAATTGAATTCATAACCTTGACTCATCAAACATGAGGCAGAAATAATGTTCCGACTAAGTGCAGGAATGTAATAACAATTATTCAATTCCATTATGAATCCGGAAGGAAGCTGGAGCTGCATCGCGTCGACCTCCAACGCAGCAACTCTTGCTTTGTTGCCGACCACGATGTCAATCTCCCCTTGTGACACACGCCTAGTTCTTACCAGCCCCTGCATCAAGTTGCAAATATGAACAACCGATCCGGTATCAAATACCCAAGAGCTACTAGGTATGTCAGCAAGGTAAATGTCTATAACATATGCAACAAGTGTACCTTTGCCCGAAGAAGCATCTCCGGCCTTCTTGCCATGCTCTACAAGCCACTTGCTACAGTTCCTCTTCCAGTGACCGGTCTCCTTGCAGTGAAAGCAAACGGTCTTCGAGTCCGGTCCAGACTTCGGCACAGCGGCGGAGTTTACCGTCTCCGTGCCCTTTGCCTTAGCCTTTTTCTTGGACCAAATCTTCTTGAACTTAGCCGAGTTCTGCACCATCAAAACTTGATGTGTGCCTTTCTTAATATCCTGCTCGCCACCTTGAGCATCCCATGCAATTGAGTGAGCTTCTTATCCATGCCATGCATATGATAGTTCGAGATGAACGTCCCATAGCTGGGCGGAAGAGAACCCGTAATCAGCATCTCAGTAGCTCATCCAAGAGCGGAAGCCCAAACGATCCAAAGCTTGCACATATCCGATCATCTTGATCACATGTGGGCTCGATGGATCACCTTCCTTCAGCTTGCAATCCATCAAGGATCGCCAGACGTTGAACCTTTCGGTCCTAGCTCGGTATGCGAAACATGCTCTTGAGACTCTCGATCATATCGTAAGCCTCAACATTTTCGAAATGCTGTTGCAAATCGGGCTCCATACAAGCCAGCATCAGATAGCTGATTTCCATTGATTCATCAACGAGCTTCTGGTAGGCATTCTTAGCTGTGGCACTAGCATTATCGGCAGGTTCCTCTGGAAGTGGATCCTCTAGAATATGTTCCTTTTTATCGTGCTTGAGAACAATTCTTAGATTTCTATACCAGGTGGTAAAGTTTGTTCCATTCAGTTTAGCCTTTTCCAGAATTGATTTCAATGCAAAGTTGGGTTGAGCAGGTGGTGCCATTGATCTACAACAGAAAATATGCAATCACTAAGCAATGTGTTTATGTAGATTAATTCTAGCCTAAACAGAATACTCCCACTGAAGTCAGCATCCCTCCGCAAACTCTCAGTGATTCAGGATCCGACTAGCGCATGCGACTAGTGAGCTTTAGCATCATCGCTAGCCAACATACCTATCCGTAAGCAACTCCTTGCTAATCGTATCTCTATCGACTCTGCCGGTCGGGAAGGTATCTCATACCTGCTCCCAACCTTCTTTGCCACAAGGCCCAAAACCGCTTTTGATAGCCTTGTCAAGTTAACTCGATGCAAAGGCATGTCCGTGTCCGACATTTAACCCTTGATTCAAGGACACCCAAAGAAGCACCCCAATTTTATGAGCCCACTACTAGACGCATTTGACGTGCGAAGGTGCAACATCGCGGATGGCAATTCGCTTGATATTCATGAGGGATCATTCTATCATTCTAACATGCATAGAAACAAAGAAGCATAATAATCACAAATATAACACATATTGTGAAATAGTATGGCTCCTTCATGGATGTTCTTCCGGTCGGCTCGACTCGATGACCATCTACGAACTCCATCTTGTTTGTCACGCCGGGATGCCCAGCCACCAACCTGATCTCTATTATCCAACTACTACAACTAGTAATGAATTTACATAGAGTCACAAGTCGACACGAAGGTCGTTATACAATATAATGACAGCACTTTGGCTCCTACCGGCAGACAAACATGACACACAGGCCACGTATAAATTACACACATGCATGACATACACATGAGCCATACTATTCACATCAAACATGCAAAACAAAGTTACGCATAGAATCGCATTCTACCGGTTTGTGTGTCGGGTACGAAATACACGGTGCTATGCACACGGCGGTCCTACATCGGGGGCTACTGTCTATGCGGTAATATTTTTATATATCTTAAATACATACCTCAAAGCCTGTTAGAAGGCTGGCATAAGCTTACCAGCCCGCTCTTGGCGGATCGAACATACGGATCACCACACTCATAACAAAGGCGGTGATCTCGCCGATGGAAGCGCCGTTAAGCGCCTCCATCAAATCATTCGTGCCTCCGATTGGACGGAGGTCACCGGCGTCGCAGTCTTGCCCTTCTTACGAAGGGGTCGCTGCCGGACTCGGAACCACCTGAAGGTTCGATGCACGGAGTCTGCACAGGGCGGACTTAAAGCCCTTTGGGGTTTTATCCCTTTGTGCCCGGAGTCCGGGGTCGCTTTGGCGCCTCAAAGGACACCTCCTCTGGCTGGGCCCTTTGGGACTCCACCCGGCGTCATCCAAGGGCGGAGGAGACGAGGCGGTCAGAAGTGAGGTGCTATTCACATCCGATTTAATTCAGGGGAGCCGCTCGACGAAGCGTCGAGCCCGTCCTTGGGCAGGCTGCATGGTTATATTCGGTGTTAGAAGATGTTGTGCGAAAAATAGAACGCCATGAGTTATTCTGGTGTCCGAACACTTATGATTTCGCAAGGGGCTTGGTCCTTGGTGGCCACTCCTCTCCGCCGTCGTTGGTGTTGGTGGTGTAGTCCGGAGGGAGGGTCCTTCCCTTCTTGGACCCTCCGGCCTCCCCAGTTGGGGGGGCCTTCCTTTTCTTCTCTCCTTCACCGGGAGAGGCCTCTTTTCCTCCGCCTCGTCTTGGCGGAGGAGTCCACCTCGAGTCATCGGACGATGAGTCCGACAACACTCGGGCGCAGGGAACTCCTTCGAGTTCCCGTGGCCTTCTTCTTAGCCTTCTTCTCCGCACCACGTAAGGTGCCGGAACCAAAGAACTCCGCAAGCGGGCGTCCTACTGGGTCTTCCGGGCAAGGGAGCCGGACAGTCAACCTGCCCGGACGTCTTCTGCCAGTCCTGTCAAAGGTGAGGGAGTTTTAGATCCCGCATAGAGTCAAACTATGAAAAAAAAGTCCCGTAAAGGGTAAAATAGCTTACCTCACTGGCTTGATGCCACGAGCTGAATCCGTGATCTTCGATAGCGGATGAGGGAGCCTCGGCGCCCTTGAACTGCACCTTCCAGGCATCTTCGTACATAGTGTCGAAGAGCCGGCTCAAGGTTCGGTGTTGTGCCGGATCAAACTCCCACAAGTTGAAGGCCCGTTCTTTGGCATGGGAGGATCCGGCAGATGAGCATAACTCGACTACGTTGACAAGCTTGAGCTTCTTGTCCACCAGGTTTCGGACGCTGGGTTTGGAGTCCGGTCAGCTCTTCCGAATTACCCACGTCATGCCCGTCTCTTTCCATGAGGTGAGCCGTGTAGGAAGCCAGATCGAATTGGGGCCGCCGCCCATTTAGAGTCGCGCTGCTCGGTGATGTAGAACCACCCGATTGCCACCCCTTTCTGGTCTCCACGAAGGAGCCCTCGAGCCATAGGACGTTGGCCATCTTGCCCACCATGGCACCTCCGCACTCCGCTTGGCGGCGGCCCACTACTTTCGGCTTGACATTGAAGGTCTTCAGCCATAAGCCGAAGTGGGGCTGGATGCAGAGGAAGGCCTCGCACACGACGATGAACGCCGAGATGTTGAGGATGAAATTTGGGGCTAGATCGTGGAAATCTAGGCCGTAGTAGAACATGAGCCCCCGGAAAAATGGGTGAAGTGGAAACCCTAGTCCATGGAGGAAGTGGGGAGGAACACCACCCTCTCATGGGGCCTGGGGTGGGATGAGCTGCCCCTTGTCCGGGGAGCCGATGTGCGATGTTGTCGGACAAGTATCCGGCCTTCGCAGCTTTTGGCGTGCCCCTCCGTGGACGGAGGAGGCCATCCACTTGCCTCCCGCTCCGGACATAGTTGGAGAAGGTTGAGGTGGGATGTGCGGACTTGGGCGCTAGAGCTCGAAAGCTTGGCGGAAATGGATGAGCAAAGGAGGAAGAAGGCGTGTGTGAAAAAGTGGATCCTTATCCCCTTATATGGACGGACAAAGCTATGCGTCCCCACCGGCCTGATAAAACTCGCTTATCTCCCAAGCGCCGTAATCAATGGTGCGGTTGGGTTACCCACGCCCGTATTGATGAGAATCCCGGAATAAGGGGACACGATCTCTGCTTTGACAAGACGTGCCAAGGATGTTGGGTTCTACGGTAGGGTGCGTCAACTACAAATTAAAAATTCCTACGCCAGTAACATCCAGAACATGCTACGGAGATGGATCACAGTTCGTTACCACTAGACGCCAGCAGTGCCGTGCAGCGGAAGAAGAGTTGGGGCAGCGCGTTCGCGTGGATCGTCTCCTCCTTGTCCGATCTCCCTCGAACAGCCGGTCGTCCGATCCCACGTACGAGTTCGCCGGAGCGGCGCAAGTGCACCGCCTCTAATGGTATCTGCGCGTGCAGGAGGAACACCGTGCGGCGGACTGCTAGGTCCGATCACACAGTCGGCAGCGAGTGGAGGTGTCTATTCGTAACACATGCAAACCCTAGTCGCAGCACCGAAGCGATCAACCGCATGAGTGTGCCGCACCTCCACTTTATATAGGCGTCTGTCATAGGCTCAACACTTGGGCCTCGCACGGACCCTAAAGCCCAAAGTCTACTCGGTCACGTTCCTAGTCCAGTTCGGATCACATCCGGCGAGTGTCCTACGAACCGACCTCGTAGGTTCCTTCCCTTAAGCGCGCGACCCCTTAGGTTCAGGTCGGCTTGGTCACAGTTCGGATCACCTCCGACCTGCACGGTTGGTAGCGGCCTCTAGCAAGGCGTGTCGACCACCAAGTAGACTATGAAGCTGGTTAGGCGAACCTGTACAACGTGTCACACTTCTGTTCCCTTTGCCACACGATATATGTTGTCGGGCTCAAGGTGAGACTGTCATCCTTGTGCTAGCCCGACCTCTTTCTCGTTCCAGTGATACCGACCACAAAACCGGATTATCTCATAATCCTTGTCACATGGCCATGCTTATCCTGGTCGGATCACACGAGGGGCCAGAGTATATCTCTCATGATCGGAGGGGCAAATCCCATCTTGCTCGACCATGTCTCGCAGCATGGGACTGGACAAACCCGAAACCTACCTTTGTAACTACCCAGTCACGGAGTAGCGTTTGGTCGGCCCAAAGCAAGTCTGTCACCATCCCGAGTACATGCGAGCTCTCGGGTCTTAGGACATAGAACGTATGTTGTACTAGAGACTCACAGATGGCATATCGCTGCATCTCATAGTTGGGTCTGTCCGACTCGGACCTTATCTCGACTCGTAGTCGGATCCGACCAGACCTTTCCAAGTCCATATTATCCGGATAGCATCCAATGCTCCATGGCTAGTGAGACCAAGCCATCGACCGTGTCATATGCTAGTCTAGTCGGCATGGCGTCCACACAGCCCTTTCTTTCGACTAGGGACCTTTAGGATAGTCATCATACAATGCCTAGTCCCACAAACAAGTCACGTACTTGCTGATACACATCATTGATAATGTCCAAGGACTATCTTTATTCATAAACACATAGGAAGTATCATCATACATGATTGCCTCTAGGGCATATCTCCAACAAAGGAAACCGCCTCACTAAACGCGCTGAGGTGGGACAGTGAAAACGATTCGAATAAAGGCTTGGCCGTGGTGTGATGTCACGCTGCGGAATACGTCAGCAGATTGAGCTTGTGTAAATATTATTCTCTCTACGGTGGTATGTGGAACTTATTTTGCGAGCCGGACACTATCCTTGTGTTCAAAATCTTCTATGAAGTATTCGGAGGAGGAACCCGCCTTGCAATGCCAAAGACAATATGCGCGCCGGACTCGTCGTCATTGAAGCCTGGTTCAGGGGCTACTGAGGGAGTCCTGGATTAGGGGGTGTCCGGATAGCCGGACTATAGCCTTTGGCCGGACTCCTGGACTATGAAGATACAAGATTGAAGACTTCGTCCGTGTCCGGATGGGACTTTCCTTGGCGTGGAAGGCAAGCTTGGAGATACGGATATGTAGATTTCCTACCATTGTAACCGACTCTGTAACCCTAACCCTCTTTGGTGCCTATATAAACCGGAGGGTTTTAGTCCGTAGGGACTAACAACAATCATACCATAGGCTAGCTTCTAGGGTTTAGCCTCTCGATCTCGTGGTAGATCTACTCTTGTACTACCCGTATCATCAATATTAATCAAGCAGAGTAGGGTTTTACCTCCATCGAGAGGGCCCGAACCTGGGTAAAAACATCGTGTCCCTTGTCTCCTGTTACCATCAGCCTAGACGCACAGTTCGGGACCCCCTACCCGAGATCCGCCGTTTTTTGACACCGACAACCACCCTGATCGCACAATGCGGTCGGGTGTTTGCCGTTGTTGGTTTCACCAACAATACGCAACCTCAAGGTAACAAAAGTGCTAGTTGATGGTGTGGCCGGACTGAACTTGATCTCACCTGCCGTGATCAAGAGGCTGCAAATCCCCGATGGAGACCTCGAGGAGATGGGCACGTTTAAAGGGGTCAACCCGGGGAGGAGTCATCCGAAAGGTAAAATCACGTTACCCGTTACATTCGGGGGCGAGCTGAACTATAGGACGGAGAAGATCGTTTTTTATGTCACCGAGATCCCCTTGCCCTACAACGGGATCCTTGGCCGCCCAGCGCTGGCCAAGTTTATGGCGGCCTCACATTACGCCTACAACACGTTGAAGATGCCCGGGCCGCAGACCATCAGCGCCGTCCCCTCCGCCAAGATGCGCTCATCTGCGCTGACCAACTCTAGAGGGAGGCAGTTGCAGCAACTGCCACCAAGGCACTTGCTCCTGCCACTGGGAAGAAGAACGGCAAGACCTCATGCACCCACTCCGGCAAGCGCGCCTCTTCAGAGTGCAGCGCTCCCGTCGAGGGCATGCCAGAGAGCTCCACCGGCAAGAGCAAGAAATCCAAGGCAGCACCACCAGAGACCAAGAAGGTGCCCATCAAGGAGGATAGCACGGGCAGGGCTTTTACTATAAGCTCCACCCTTGACAGCAAATAGGAAAGCACGCTCGTCGCCTTCCTGCGGGCGAATGTCGACGTGTTTGCATGGCAAGCATCTGACATCCCCGGCGTTCCCAGGGAGGTGATTGAGCACCATCTTGCTGTCTGTCCTCATGCGCGGCCCGTCAAGGAGAAGGTCAGGAAGCAAGCTTTGGAGCGATAAGAGTTCATTATCGAGGAGATCAGGAAGTTGGAGGCGACAGGCCTAGTTAGAGGAGTACTCCACCCCACGTGGTTGGCCAATCCAGTGGTGGTGCTTTAGGCAAATGGGAAATGGAGGCTGTGTATTGACTACACAGATATCAATAAAGCCTGTCCAAAGGATCATTTGCCTCTGCCATGCATTGCCCAGATTGTGGACTCCACTGCCGGGTGTGACCTGCTATCATTCCTCGACACCTATTCAGGATACCACCAGATCTTCATGATGAAGGAAGACGAAGAAAGGACCGCGTTCATCAACCCATGTGGTACGTACTGTTTTGTATGAATGCCTTTCGGGTTGAAAAGCTTTGGTTCAACGTTTGCCCGAGCGGTCCAAATTGGTTTTGAGCCCCAACTACACAGAAATATGGAAGCTTATATGGATGATATAGTGGTCAAAACCAAGGACAGGGCCACGCTTGTGCAGGATCTAGAAGAAACATTTGCAAATATGCGCAAGATCAACCTCAAGCTCAACCCAGAGAAGTGCATGTTCGGTGTCCCATCCGGCAGAATTCTTGGGTTCTTTGTGTCTCAACATGGAATCGAAGCAAATCCCGACAAGATCAAGGCAATTGAGCAAATTGAGGCGCCAAGACAGGTCAAAGACGTCAGAGGCTCGCTGCCGCTGCGTTGTCGCCTCGAAAGGTGTTCATCTCCAAATCTGCTGAGCGCGCCCTCCCCTTTTTCAAAGTTTTGAAAAAGGCGGGTCCAATGAAACGGACTCCGGAGGCAGAGGCAGTGCTGCAAGATTTGAAGAGATACCTCTCCTCCACGCCAACACTAGTCGCGCCTAAACCACAAGAGCCGTTCTTGTTATACTTAGCTGCAATGAATCAAGTGGTCAGTGCTGCAATGGTGGCACAGAGGGAATTTGAGGAAGAAACAGCAGTAGCAGCGCAGCCATCGGATGATGGGCCGGAGTCCTCCCCGGCAGGGCTTGACGCCGGCAAGGCGGAACCCCCGGCAAGGCCCAGTCGCGGCAAGACAGAGTCTGCACAGGTGGGCGAAGTAGAACATAAGAAGAAGGTGGTGCGGCACCCGATTTATTTTATCGCCCCTCTTGTAGGGAGCTAGATCAAGATATTCCGGTATGCTGAGAAGCTACTTTTCGGCCTCCTTATGGCCTTGAGAAAGCTGCGTCACTATTTCCAAGCACACGAGATCACTGTCGTCACCCGCCTCCCTTTGCAACGAATCTTGCACAACCCGGATGCGACGGCAAGGATTGTGGAATGGGCATTGGAACTGTCGAGCTTTGGCCTCAAGTTTGAAAGTACTTTTTACCAATCAAGAGCTGAGCCTTGGCAGAGTTAACAGCAGAATGGACATCAACGCCCGACGAAGAGATTTGAGAGACCACCCTTCCCGGCAAGGAGGCGAGCCGTGATTGGATTATGTACTTTGATGGAGCCTTCCCACTGCAAGGTGCTGGAGTCGGCGTGCTACTCGTTGCACCCACCGGAGAGCGCCTCAAGTACATAGTCCGGATGCACTTTCCTCGGGAAAAATCAACAAACAACACGGTGGAGTACGAGGGGTTGCTTGCCGGTCTCAGGATCGCAGCAGACCTCGGAATCAGGAAGCTCATCATCAGAGGTGATTCGCAGCTCGTCGTCAAGCAAGTTAACAAGGATTACCAGAGC
This sequence comes from Aegilops bicornis, assembly GCA_021605145.1. Taxonomy (NCBI): domain Eukaryota; kingdom Viridiplantae; phylum Streptophyta; class Magnoliopsida; order Poales; family Poaceae; genus Aegilops; species Aegilops bicornis. Next base: position 576,891,423 of record CM038672.1, read on the forward strand.
CCGCTGATGGAGGCCTATGTGGATGAGGTGAGGAAGTTGGAGGAGCATTTTGACGGTCTACAAGCAGAGCATGTTCCCCGAGCGGAGAACATCATTGCCGACGACCTGTCAAAGCGTGCTGCCTTGAAGTTGCCTGTGGAACCAGGTACCTTTGTGCTTCAGTTAACCCAGGCATCCGTTGAGCCATCAGCAGGATAGAACAAACGAAGGAAGGCAGGCCCCGGCAAGTACTTCCCGGCTGAGCTCCCAGGGGCCACCGGCAAGGACGTTGCCAGGTGCCCCAAGCTTGCCGGGGAGCGGCAACCTCCGGCAGGGCCTCAGGCCCTGATTGTAGAGGCAGCTGCCCCTGCGGACAGAGATGAGCCTTTAGTCCTTGCTGTCGAGCCCCAGGCTCTGGCGTGGGCGCAGTGCACCGTCCGTTTCCTCCAAACAGGGGAACTCCCCGAGGAACAGGAAGAAGCAGAGAAAGTAGCCCGTCGGTCCAGCATGTACCAGTTTGTGGATGATGCCCTATACATAAGAAGATCGAACGACATGAAATTGAAGTGCATTCCTCGGGAGGACGGATTGGAGCTGTTGGCATAGGTACATGGAGGCATGTGTGGCTCCCACATAGGGTCGAGAGCCCTTGCCGGCAAGGCGTTCCGGCAAGGTTTCTTCTGGCCCATCGCTCTCCAGGATGCAACTGCCCTAGTAACCAAGTGTGAAGCGTGCCAGTTCCATTCAAAGAAGCTTCATCAACCAACCCAAGCTCTTCAGACAATCCCTCTTTCCTGGCCATTTTTGGTCTGAGGGCTCGACATACTGGGCCCCTTTCCCCATGCTGTCGGGGGCTTTGAGTACTTGTACGCAGCGATCGACAAGTTCACAAAGTGGCCAGAAGTAGAGCCAGTGAGAAAGGTGACAGCACAATCAGCCGTCAAGTTCTTCAAGGGGCTAGTCTGCCGTTTTGGTGTGCCAAACAGAGTCATCACCGATAACGGCACGCAGTTCACTAGCCGCATTTTCATGCAGTATATCCAAGACCTCGGCAGCAAGGTTTGTTTTGCTTCTGTTGCTCATCCCAGAAGTAACGGCCAGGCCGAGAGGGCAAACGCAGAGGTGTTGCGAGGCCTCAAGACCAGGACTTTTGACAGGCTACACAAGTGCGGAAGGCGCTGGATTGATGAGTTGCCAACGGTTCTTTGGCCGATCAGAACGATGCCAAATCGAGCCACTGGCCACACACCCTTTGCCCTGGTATACGGGGCAGAAGCAGTTCTCCCCACGGAATCATATACGGGTCACCTCGAGTGCTCGCTTATGATGAGCTTGAGCAAGAGCAGTTGCGCCAAGACGATGCAACTCTCCTTGAGGAAGATCGTCTTCGCTGCCGTCAGGCGAAGCTGCTCACAAAGAAGCCTTGCGCCGCTACCATAGCCGCAAGGTTCATGCCCGAAGCCTTGAAGCAGGCGACCTTGTTCTTCGGCGAGTCAATCCACTAAGAATTCCAACAAGTTGACGCCAAAGTGGGAAGGCCCTTATCGGGTAATACGAGTCACCGTGCCCGCATACCGCTCGAGACCGAAGATGGAATTCCATGAGCAACTCTGGAACATAGAACATATTCGTAAAGTTTTACCCATATATGCCAAGTATTTTAGCCTCCCGCAGACCACTTTTTGTACAAGCCTTGTCGGCAAGGCATGTAACCCTTTGTACCAAGCCAGGCGCATACCCTAAGCAACAGATAAATAAATGAAGCGTTGGCGCCCTAGAATTAGCATGCATGCTAGTTTGAGTCTCTCTCTCTCTGTTAAGGTTGGTAGTGCTTGGCGGCAACTAACCCCTAGCATAGAGGTCGAGTGCGTGTCTTTCTGTCTCTTCTAGTCCTCTCTTTGCTTACCAAGATGCACAGCGTTTCTGTAGAACCATTTGAAGAAAAGAAGATGGATCGACACCCCGACCCCAGCAAACCAAGGTTACCAGGGACTGAAGATTGAGATAAGTCTTTTCTCCCCGCTGTTTACTTCCATGAAACTTAAAATGTACGAAGCTTCGTTCGTTCCTATGCCACCGTGCTCCTTTCTTCCTATGCCCGAAATCCCTTTCAGGCTAGGATTTGGTTGTAGTTGCGATGGAAGGGGAATGAGCGAAGGGCCTAATCCTACTTTTCCCCTGCCTTCGCCAAGGGCGTGAGTGTGGTTGGGCTATAAAGCAGGAGGACGGCGAGGTTTGTTGCCGGGCGACGTTGTTTGCTTAAAATAACAAGGGCTCGCTCCTTGGTGTGGGCCTCGCTCACGCACAAAAGAACCCGGCAAACACCCTTTTTTCATTAATACGTTGGTCAAACAAGTACATTCCATACATAACATAAACACAAGCAATGGGTTACAAAGTCTAAATTCAACAAGTGCCCGCAGGCTTAAGATCTAAAAAAAGATAAGATGCTCGTAATCCATTTCTTGTCCCTCTCCTCAGGAAGCGGATCGGGATAGCAGGGGGCAAAAGGAGTGCCTAGGCGAGGTACGAGCAGGAGAAGACAACAAGAGAACGTCCCGGCGGCCGTCCAGAAGAAGGCCAGTGATGACGGTGACAGGGAAGAAGCCGAAAGATGAGGCAGCGGGCTGACAATATGCGATGAAGGCGTCGTTGCCATCATACTCCGACTTGATGGCCCGCCACCTGCCTTCTTCGTCTTCTCCGGCCTTCCAGCGCGTCGCCAGAAGTGACGGCCCCGAGAAGTTCAAGGAGCTGGCTCGAGGAACCACCGCCAAGAACTGCCCCCCGGCAAGTCGTCCTGCTGGAGAGAAGGCCAGGTGCAGATGGTGCTGCTGCCGGCTCCGCCTAGGGACGGGGCGTCCGATATGTAGTCGGACCCGTCCCCGTCGACCTCCCCACTAGTCCCCTCCTCGTCGTCGTTGCTCGAGGAGGAGCTCTTGTCGTCGGTCGAGCTCTCCGCGAAGCACCCTAACCTGTGTCCCGAGCGCCCGAAGACCTTGACAGAGAGCAGGTCGCTCTCCACTAATTTGAAGAGGAGAACGTGCCCCTTCATCAAGCAATGGGCGCGTGCAAAGGTTTTCTAGCCCTGATAAAGGAGCATTACATGGGGGACGGGGAACCTTGTTGTAAGGGCATATTTATCCCGTAAGTGTTTTGGTGATTGATGACGATACTTTTGCGGACTAATCGTATGCTTTGAGTTCCTCAGATGGTTCATCTCTAGGCTCGAGACGATTCGGTGCCCCTCGGAGACTATTGAAGACGGCGCCGTCCTACGTTTCTTTTTGGTGGATTTGAGTCATAGGAGAGCCGTACTATTAAGAGGGGGTCCGCGTCGGAAAGGTTAGGGCGGAATCAACACGTACACTTGTCCCTCCTTTCCTTGCACTTTGGAGCTTCCCTTCGTTATCTTGGTTGTGCGGAAATCTGACATTTGCCACTGCTTGCGGTAGTACCGCAGGTACGCTGTAGTACTGCTGGGCGCCGACGGTAGTACCGCCTCAGAGCGGTAGTACCGCTGCTCCTGTGCCTAGTGCCGCCCGTGCGGTAGTAGGGGCGGATGTAATTTTTTACATCCGCGCCCACCATGGTAGTACCGCTCGTCCGGAGCGGTAGTACCGCGGGGGCCCACGGTAGTACTGCTCCCCTGAGCCATAGTACCGTGGCGCTCCTACCAAGTACCGTAGAATCACGGTAGTAGGCACGCCACGGTAGTACCGCCCCGAGGAGCGGTAGTACCGCCGTCGGATTTTCGTGACTACCGCAGTTTCAGCCGGAAGTTGGCACGGATGTAATTTATTTCGTCTGCGCCCTTCTCGTGTCGTGACTTCGCCTTTGGCGGTAGTACCGTAAGGGGAGCGGTAGTACCGCCATGAGCGGTAGTATCGCCCCTAGTCGCTAGTTCGGCTCAGGTTGCCATCGCGTAGTACTGCGGGTCCACCACGGTAGTATCAGGCGGCTCAAGGGTAGTACCGCTACCGAGCGGTAGAAAAGGCTTCATGAGCTGACTTAAGTGGATAACAGTTGGATTTTTCCACGACTATATAAGGGGCTTCTTCAACCTCTAGTTGACTACCTCTTCTCTCTCTAAGCTCCATTGTTGCTCCAAGCTCCATTTTGGCCCGATCTCTCCCTAGCCAATCAAACTTGTTGATTTGCTCGGGATTGGGTGACAAGGGCCCGATCTACACTTCCACCACAAGATATTTGATTCCCCCCCACTTATCCCTTGCGGATCTTGTTACTCTTGGGTGTTTGAGCATCCTAGACGGTTGTGGTCACAATGGAGCCATATTCCATTGTGGTGTAGCTTCGTGGTGTTGTTTGTTGCCTCCAATTGTTGTGGAGATTGCCCCAACCTTGTTTGTAAAGGTTCGGTCGCCGCCTTCAAGGGCACCAATAGTGGAATCACGGCTCTTGCATTGTGCGAGGGCGTGAGGAGATTACGGTGGCCCTAGTGGCTTCTTGGGGAGCATTGTGCCTCCACACCGCTCTAACGGAGACGCACTTCCCTCAAAAGGAAGGAACTTCGTAACACATCCTCGCCTCCACCGGCTCCACTCTTGGTTATCTTATCCCTTTACTTGTGCAAGCTTATTTGTGTTCCTATCCTTGCTTGCTCGGTAGGCGTGTGTTGTTAGATCATATAGGTTGTCCACCTAGTTGCACATCTAGACAACCTTTATTATTGCAAAGTTTAAATTGGTAAATAAAAGCTTAAAATTGTTAGTTGCCTATTCACCCCCCTCTAGTCAACCATATCGATCCTTTCAATTGGTATCGAGCCTCGTCTCTTTTTAAGGACTTTACCGTCCGTAGAGTATGAGTTGACGTCAGAGATGATGTGGAGGAGCACTGGTGCGAATCCGACATCATCTACGGAGATGGGAGTACCTCGATCTCTCGTGAGGAATTCAATGTATGCGTTGGACACATTGAAAAAATCCATGACGAAAGCGAGGTCAAGGACATGTTTAAGGAATTCCTAGAAGGGCTTAAACTTTCCACCGCACCGTGAAAGTGGGTGATCCCGCCAACACGGGAGCGGATGCTAACTCCGATAAGGGGAAGCTACTAGTGAGAAAGCCCCTCGTCTAGTGGTAAGAATGGCACCGCATCTTCACCCATGTGCAACCTCCCGCTTATGGTGGACCGATTCCTTCCACTCATTTGAATCATGCCGGTCCACCACCTAAGATTGATAAAAAGGAGGATTTTGATTCTTGGGTTTATCGCTTTTAAGCGCCATTTAAATCATGTGAACACTAACCTTTGGAGAATCATTGAAGAAGGTTTCTATCCGCATGATCCGAGCAATTTCTCTCCTAGAGAGGTCGTGGACCATCAATTCAATGAGAATGCTCTCTTCATCATCCAAGAAGCAATCCTTCCCAAGACCTCCCTCATCTCCGCCTTACACCCGTGCCAAAGATGCTTGGCTCAAGGTGGTTTCCATGTATCGAGGAAGCGCAAGCATTCAACGCTCCAATTATGAAGTGGTTCAAGATGAAGCCGATGAGTTTGCAATGAAGGAAGAAGAAGAACCTCGTGAGCTCTATCGGAGAGTAACCAAGCTTGCCGTCTCCTCCGGGATCATGGAAGTAAGGACACAGATGACAACCTGGATCAAGCGCCAAATTTCTCAAGGCAATGATGCCCTACCACAAAGCCATGTCCTCCGGCCATCCGTCAACTAATCGGACTTCCACACCTTGTCCTCAAGTGATGTGTTGGATGAGTTTGTGGCTATGAGCTATTGGACAAGACCGCCGACACGCGGTGCTTTGCTCTCAAAGAGCAAAGAAGCCCAACCTCGCTTTGAAGGCCAAGATTTGTGTCGAAGAAGATGGAGAGGAGGAAGAAGAAGAAAGCAACCTCGAAGATACTAAGTATGATTATCATGAACACATGGCCCTTGCTTCAAGACAATTTTGGAGCAAGAAGAACTCAAGGCCCAACTTCAACAAGAGCAATTCAAGTGGCTCTAAGGGCAAGCAACGAGTGAGGACGTGTTTCAATTGTGGAAATGTGAGTCACTTTGTTGCGGAGTGTCCATATGAGAAGAGGGAAGACAATGGTGGCAAGCTCATCCGTAAGGACAAGGCCAAGTCTTTTCCCAACAAGAGCAACTTCCCAAAGAAGACTCCTCACAAAGCTTTGGTGGTTCAAGAAGAGTACAATGAGGATGATGACGATGATGAGGATGGTGAACCGTTTCCATGGCCTCCGTGGCCATTGCAATGACTCCTCGGTGTCTCTCTTGGTTCACCCAATGAAAGCATCACCGCTTAAGTGCCTCATGGCTAAAGCCACCAATAAGGTAACCCCCAACATCAAAACTACCATCATCAATCATTCTTCTTTGACGGATTGCATTGATGAACATGAGGGGACTAGTGTAGAGGAAAATGAATTTGAGATCTTTATGAGTAAACTCAAAGGGAAATCCAAGATGCACTTCATTGATCTCTTGGAACAACTTGGTGAAGCCAATGTCATGATCGAGACTCATGAAGAAACCATTTCTAAGATGGAAGGGCATAGTCGTGACTATGCCGATGAGATTTCGGATCTTTCCAATGCTCTTGAGGAAGAGCGTGGTCTTCGTTTGGCTCTTGAGGAGTCACCCAACGTTGATCACACTAAATTAAAGAAAGACCTTGATCATGCTCTTGTTGTGTCTCGTGTGCTTTGTTCCGAGAAGGCAAAGCTTGGAGTTGATCTTGCTAGACTCAGCGAGGACTTTGACACTCTCGACAAGGCTCACAAAGTCTTGAAGGGTGCTCATGCTAGTATCAAAGAGTCTCATGATCAACTCCAAGTGAAGCTAACCAAGGAGAAAGCCACCTTTCCTCATATGATATTGATTGATAATGCAAATGCTACTAACCCTTGTTGTGAGCATGTGCATCTTGTTGAGGAGAATGCTAAGTTGAAGGAGCAACTTGAAAAGGGCCTTGTCACATGCATTCAAGGTGAGAAGAACCTTAACGACCTTTTGAGTAATCAAAAGGAAGTTGTGGCCAAGGAGGGGATTGGGTTCGCGCCCAAGCCCAAGAGCAAGAAGAAGAATGACAAGACCAAGCAACCTACCCCTCTCAAGCAAACCTTTGTGAGGGAGGGAGAGGGTGCTTCCAAGAAAAAGAAGAACCGTGCAAAGGGTGGCAATGTCAAGAAGGACAACGTCATCCCCATGAACATAGCCGGCGACTTTAACCCCTCTTATGTGTTGTGCCGTGCTAGTGATGGGCATGTTTATGCTAAATTTGTTGGTTCTTCTTATGAGTACATTGAATGGTCTATTTGGGTTCCTAAGACCCTCGTTACTAACATCAAAAGACCCATTACCAAATGGGTACCTAAAACCAAGCATTGATCTCTTGTAGGGTTTGCTTCCTGGGGATCATGGTTGCTCGATAGTGGAGCAACAAATCATATGACCGGAGCAAGGACATGGTGGTGGACGTGCAAGAGATTCCATCTATGCCCACCGATGTCGAGTGGGGTGATGCATCACATTCTAAGGTATTGGGTCTCGGCAAGGTTGTCATTTCACATGATCTTACGATCGAGAAAGTCATGCTTGTTGAGTCCCTTGCATACAATTTGCTTTCCGCTCACAACTTGCAGTCATGGGTTATGCTACTTTCTTTGACATTGATACCGTGGGTCTCTCTTGTGGAGCAAGACTCTTAAAGTAGCCTTTGTTGGGCATGTCGAAAACGGTCTCTATGTGATTAACTTTTCCGAGCGACCCACTAAGACCGCGACATGCCTAATGGCTAAAGTTGACGGGATGGCTTTGGCATCGCTGCTTAGCCCATGTCAATATGAGATCTTTGCAAAGTCTTCTCAAGGGGACCATGTCCGTGGACTAACAAATGTTAGTTTTGCCAAAGACCGTGCTTGCAAAGGTTTGTATTGAAGGAAAGCTTCATGAGAAGGTTTCACCTCCCACGACTATCATATACTCAAAGAGACCCTTGGAGCTCCTTCACATGGATCTCTTTGGGCCACCATCATTTGATAGTCTTGGAGGAAGAAAGTATTGCTTGGTGATCGTGGATGACTATTCGAGATACCCTTGGGTATATTTCTTCAAGAGGAAGAGTGAGACCCAACAAACCGTCATCGACTTTGCAAATGAAGCTCAACGTCAACATAATGCAAAGATCTTGACTATAAGAAGTGACAACGGCACCGAGTTCAAGAACTACACCTTGGATGAGTTTCTTAGTGATGAGGGAATCAAGCATCAATATTCGCACCATATACCCCTCAACAAAATGGTGTGGTCGAGAGAAAGAACCGGACGTTGATGGATGCGTAAGGACCATGATGGCGGAGTTCAAGTCTCCATACAACTTTTGGGCCGAAGCCATCAACACCGCTTGTCATGCATCCAATCGGCTTTATCTCCGCAAAGGCTTGAACAAGACTCCTTATGAGATACTCACCGCAACAAGCCCAACCTCAAGTACTTCCGGTGTTCGGGTGTAAGTGTTTCATTCTCAAGAAAGGTGTTCGCTTTGTCTAAATTTGAAGCTAGAGCTCATGAGGGCATATTTGTTGGTTATGCTACAAACTCTCATGCTTACCGTGTCCTCAATAAATCCACGGGACTTCACCGAGGAGACGTGTAACGTGGAGTTTGATGAGAATAACGGCTCCCAAGTGGAGCAAAGTGGCACTTGTGATGTAGGTGATGAAATTCCTCCCCAAGCCATAAGAAGAATGGGAGTTGGCTTTATCCTACCCACTGAGGAACCCCTTGTGGCTGAAGGAGAAGCACAATGCTCCACTCAAGTGGAGCCATCACCAACCCAAAGCCCACACGCTTCCGAAGAACAAAGTGAAGGCCCTCAACCTCACGAACAAGACCAAGGGCAAGATCATGCTCAAGATGATGATATCACCTTAAATGATGCCCAAGCTCGAGTTCTCTTCCCCGAGCATGCTCAAGATGAAGGTCATGCTCAAGACGGCACTCAAGATGATCAAGTGACCTCTCCTCATCGCACTTCCGAGGAGGATTTAGAGCGTCAGGTCGCCAAGATTGCTTCCAAACTCACTACCAAAGGCCATCTCATGGAGAATGTGGTTGGAAGCCTAAGAAAAGGGTAAGCACTCAGAGACAATTGGCAAACTATTGTGAACATCACGCTGCTTGTCCCTTGTGTTGAACCTCAAAAGGTCTATGAGGCGCTAGAAGACTCGGATTGGCTAAATGCCATGCATGAAGAACTCAACAACTTTGAGTACAACAAGGTGTGGAGATTGGTGCCAAGGCCATCGGAGAACCACAACGCCATTGGAACCAAGTGGATTTTCAAGAACAAGCAAGATGCTCATGGGAACATCATTCGCAACAAGGCAAGATTGGTAGCACAAGGCTACTCCCAAGTCGAGGGTATCGACTACGGTGAAACCTTTGCTCCTGCTGTTCGCCTTGAATCCATTCGCTTGTTGATTGCTTATGCTTCCCATCACAACTTTAAGTTGCAACAAATGGATGTAAAAAGTGCTTTTCTTAATGGTCCCATTAATGAGTTGGTCTATGTCATAACCCCGGTTCGAGGACCCCTACTTCCCGGATCATGTATATCAACTCGATAAGGCACTCTATGGACTTAAACAAGCCCGCGTGCTTGGTATGACCACCTTACCGAAGTTGTTACAAGATCGTGGTTTTGAAGTGGGGCAAATCGATCCCACTCTTTTTACTAAGAAGGTCAATGGGGAGTTGTTTGTATGCCAACTATATGTTGATGATATTATCTTTGGTTCTCCTAACAAAGCTTTCAATGAGGAATTTGCCGCTCTCATGACCTCCAAGTTCAAGATGTCTTCGATGGGAGAGTTGAAGTTCTTTCTTGGTTTCGATATCAAACAAAGAAGAGAAGGAACCTTCATCAACCAAGACAAATACACTCAAGACATGCTCAAAAGATTCAAGCTAAGTGATGTCAAGTCGCTACTACACCAATGCCCACCAAGTGCCAACTTGACATTGATCCCAATGGTAAAGCGGTGGATCAAAAGGTATATCGCCCATGATTGGATCCTTGCTTTACCTTTGTGCATCTAGACCGGATATCATGTTGAGTGTGGGAATGTGTGCACGGTTTCAAGCCGCACCAAGGAAAGTCATTTTGTGGCGGTCAAGCTTAATCTTTCGATATTTGGCTCATACCCCAAACTTTGGCTTATGGTACCCAAGAGGAGCAAACTTCAAGCTTGAAGGATTTACGGATTCCGATTGGGCGGAGACAAAGTGGATAGGAAGTCCACTTCCTGAGGGTGCCAATTTCTTGGTTGCTCCTTGGTAAGTTGGTCTTCCAAGAAGCAAAGTTGTGTGTCTCTCTCTGGCCCACCAAGCGGAATATGTGGCGGTCGGTAGTTGTTGTGCTCAACTCCTATGGATGAGGCAAACTTTAAAGGAGTACGGTGTCATTTGTGACAAAGTGCCTCTTTGGTGTGATAATGAAAGTGCCATCAAGATTTCTCTCAACCCGGTGCAACACTTCAAGACGAAGCACATCGAGATTCGGTATCACTTCATCCGGGATCACATTAGGCGAGGAGAGATCGAGCTCAAGTATGTCAACACTCGTGATAACCTTGCGTATATATTCACGAAGCCCTTAGATGAAGCAAGATTTCATGAAAGTTAAGGCATGAGCTAAATATCATTGATTTGAGCAATGTGACTTGAGCTCTGCACTCCCCACCACACTCAACTTGCTGTCTAGTTTAGGTGTAGGCATGGACATAGGGGAGTATTGTTCTCTCAATGAACTCTCCCTCCCCCATTATGCGATATCGATCACCTCTTTCACATTAGCCATTTTTATGGTACTTGTGCTCCAAAGACGAGTTTTGGTCATGGGCCCAAGGATAATTCTTCATGTGCCATACCATCCTACTCAAACATAGGTGGTTTCGCCACCGCCTCTCTCCTTGAGAGGTCTTGTCGTTTGGTGGTTTCTTGTTGTCTTTTGCCTCTAGTTTGCGGTTGAGTTTGTGGTTTCTTGTGTGTGATCAAAAAAAAATATTTCATTGCAAAGGCCTTTTTCGTTTTTGAATCATGTGGTGACTTGAGATTCACGGTACTACCACGGCCAGCTGCGGTACTACCGCAGCCAGCCATGATACTACCGCTTGAGGGAGCACGGTACTACCGCAACCTCACGGCAGTAATTTTTTACTGCCGCCCGGTCGAGCGGTACTACCGCCTCGGTGCGGAACTTCCGCCCGAGCGGTACTACCGCGACGGTTCGCGGGCGCGGGGTTAAGGACGGGCAGGGGGAGTTCTAACTCCCCCATACCCATTCGCTACCTTCTCCCCACATCGCCTCCTTCTCTCCCTTACTCAAGAACGGAGCCGGCGTCTCTCGCCGGATCTCCTTCACCGGCTGCCCTCCCGTGATTCCGACCGGTGGGATCGTTCTCCACCGCTGCGTTTTGCTATGGACCCGTGTTTTCCCCAATTCCCTCTCCTTGTTGTTGGTGTTTGGCGTTTCTAGGTTTTGGGGAGGCTTGTGTGTTCTTGAGATTGATAGGCCTAATCTCTGCAAGAATAGGATGAAGGAGTGTAGTATTGCATAGGATTTATATGTGTATTGCTGTCATGCGCTAGATCTCGATCACCGTAGCACCGCCATTGTTTCGCGGTTCTTTTCAGATTCAAATCGGTAGTTGATCCGCTATGACGGCATTATCCGCTTCTACGGTGCGGTATTATCAAGACGATGGTACTACCGCCCTCGGGTGCGGTACTCAAGACGCACAAGATTACCGCCCCTCGTGTGCGGTACTTACCACGCCTGCAGGCGGCACTACAGCTTTACTTCCGCTTCCAACCACGGTATTACTGCGTGACCCAAGACCGCAGTACTACGCCACCGAGCAAGATATCGCTTTAGTACCGCAGTGCCGGCCCCACCGTGCCTCACACCTATCGCATGCCAACTTTCTCATATGTCTCCTATGTTTTTCGTGGTGCTTTTTCGTGGCCTTTGCATTGATCTTCTTGCTTTTTGGTGCTTTGCGTGTGTGGTTCAGGTGGTGGCTCTCGCCGTCCAATCCCAGCCGTGACACCGGCTCCAAGCGTCACAAGCAACCCCGGTGACGCACTGCAGGGCTCCTCTTCGCCCCCAAGCGCCATGTCAAGACAATCGCCACCAAGGTCAAGGAGCCCTCCAAGAGCATGGATGAGATGCCCCATTCTCGACCACGTCCGCCTCCGGAACATGGATCCAGACGTGACCCCTCGCTCTCGGGCCAGGCTGTGAGCTGTTCGGAACAAGCATCAAACCAACATCTATCCGGACGTCATTAAGAACAAGCGTAATACCTATGTGGATGTGAAGTGGATTGACATGCATCACTTGAGGAAGGAGAAGTTCCGTGCCTACTTTGGAGAGGCTCGGACTTGGTGGAGCAGTTTGGCATTGAGCATATCATCTCCTTTCACCTTGACTATGATCCCGAGCTCATTGGTCGGGCTTCTTTGCTTCGCTTCACTTTCACCCCAATGAGGAAAGGAGAATGACACGGATGACAAATGGCCGTAAGTCGATCGCTACACGGAAGGAGTTCATGGATCTGCTCCAAGTTCCCGATGACGGGCTTGACTTCAGTAGGTGTTCGTCCCCATGCCAACCCTGCTCTGCCAACAAGGACAGGCTTGCACCGTTCTATGTTGAGAAGACACTTCCAAGTGGCAAGATAGGTTTGGTGCTCAACTCCTTTTTGGATATCATGTACCGCATCTTCCGCAACTTCTTGTTCCCCCGCATTGGTGACAAGGACAAGGTTCATGCCTATATGGTGGATATGATGCTCATCTGCGAGGAGGCTCGTGTGTCTCAGACTCAGCCACTTGATATCTCACACATCATGTGGATTGAGCTTCGGTTTGCCGTGTTCAACCGCAAGGTGCCTATATACGGTCCATATCTCTGCTTCACGATCTCGAGGACTTGGGACAAGATGTTCCTCGGTGAGGAGTTCCTTGCCTCGATCGGATTCGCCATGACCCCATCTGCTCAAGGTGTCAAACCCAACTGGGCCAACACTACTACTCGTGGCTGAGGCTGCCTGCAGCTAGGGCTGTTGTTGGAGAGGAGGATCTTGGCGCCGAGCATGTTGATGAAGGCCATGCTGCTAGGCCTTCCCAGAGCTCCTCTATGCCTTCTTGGGCCACGGTCAAGGACAAGATGAAGACTCTTTTCGCATGCAAGCCAAGGGGCAAGACAGACTCATGTGGCATCCAAGGAGAGTCGTCACGGACAGGAAGATCTTAAAGCTCTATGGTGAGGATGTGTCTGGAGGATCAGAGGAGCACATCACCCCAGAGGCCGAGTGGATGGCGAAGCAAGGCTACAAGTGGACTGATTCTGAGGAGGACGTCGAGGAGTCCATCCCTGCTGCTGAGGAGTCTGACGACGAGGGTTGGGACGAGTTCCCCGCTGCTTGAGCCACCGCTTGTGTGTAGGTGTCCTCTCCGCCTTTTTGGCGCCTCGATGCCAAAGGGGAGAGAGCGAGGGATTTGCGTAGTCTTGTGTCGTGGTTCGCGTTCGCTTGGTGTGTTTATTATGCGTTCTCGGTTGAACCTCGCTTTGAACCTCGTTTTAGTTGCTTTTCCTTCTTATGGTGTAAGACATATGCACTCTATCTATCTTAGCAAGCTTATGTTATTTCGTGCTATATGTTGTTTAGATGTTATTCTTCGGACCTTTGTCTCTAAAATATAGGGGGAGTGGTGATCCTAGATCGTGTGCTATGCAGTCCAAAGCATTCATCCGGAGTGCACACATCTAGGGGGAGCACGCCTATATTTTGGAGAGGAGGGTTTGCTTTTGCTCAGTATTATTGTATCCTTGTGCAAATCCTGTATTGTCATCAATCCACCAAAAAGGGGGAGATTGTAAGGGCATATTTATCCCGTAAGTGTTTTGGTGATTGATGACGATACTTTTTTGACTAATTGTATGCTTTGAGTTCCTCGGATGGTTCATCTCTAGGCTCGAGACGATTCGGTGCCCCTCGGAGACTATTGAAGACGGCGATGCCCCACGCTTTCTTTTTGGTGGATTTGATTCGTAGGAGAGCCGTACTATTAAGAGGGGGTCCGCGTCAGAAAGGTTAGGGCGGAATCAACACGTACACTTGTCCCTCCTTTCCCTGCACTTTGGAGCTTCCCTTCGTTATCTTGGTTGTGTGGAAATCTAACATTTGCCTCTGTACTTGCGGTAGTACCGCAGGTACGCGCGGTAGTACCGCGGGGCGCCACGGTAGTACCGCTCCCCAGGAGCGGTAGTACCGCGGCTCCTGTGCCTAGTGCCGCCCGGCATGCGGTAGTAGGGCGGATGTAATTTTTACATCCGCTACCACCACGGTAGTACCGCCGTCCGGAGCGGTAGTACCGCTGGGGCCCACGGTAGTACTGCCCCGCAGCCGTAGTACCGCGGGCGCTCCTACCAAGCACCGTAGAATCACGGTAGTAGGCACGCCACGATAGTACCGCCCCGAGGAGCGGTAGTACCGCGTCGGATTTTCGCACTACCGCAGTTTCAGCGGAAGTTGGCACGGATGTAATTTATTTCGTCCGCGCCCTTCTCGTGTCGTGGACTTCGCCTTTGCGGTAGTACCGTAAGGGGAGCGGTAGTACCGCCATGAGCGGTAGTACTGCCCCTAGTCAGGCTAGTTCCGGCCTGTCTTTGCTTCTTCATGGTAGTACTGGTCCACCACGGTAGTAGTCTATGACCTCAAGGTAGTACGCCCCTGGAGCGGTAGTACCGCGCTTCGCGAGCTGACTTAAGTGGATAACGGTTGGATTTTTCCACGACTATATAAGGGGCTTCTTCAACCTCTAGTTGACTACCTCTTCTCTCTCTAAGCTCCATTGTTGCTCCAAGCTCCATTTTGGCCCGATCTCTATCCCTTGCCAATCAAACTTGTTGTTTTGCTCGGGTTTGGGTGTCAAGGGCCTGATCTACACTTCCACCACAAGATATTTGATTCCCCCCCCCCCCCCCACTTATCCCTTGCGGATCTTGTTACTCTTGGGTGTTTGAGCATCCTAGACAGTTGAGGTCACCGTGGAGCCATATTCCATTGTGGTGAAGATTCGTGGTGTTGTTGGGAGCCTCCAATTGTTGTGGAGATTGCCCCAACCTTGTTTGTAAAGGTTCGGTCGCCGCCTTCAAGGGCACCAATAGTGGAATCACGGCTCTTGCATTGTGCGAGGGCGTGAGGAGATTACATGTGGCCCTAGTGGCTTCTTGGGGAGCATTGTGCCTCCACACCGCTCTAACGGAGACGCATTTCCCTCAAAAGGAAGGAACTTCGGTAACACATCCTCGCCTCCACCGCTCCACTCTTGGTTATCTTATCCCTTTACTTGTGCAAGCTTATTTGTGTTCCTATCCTTGCTTGCTCGTAAGGCGTGTGTTGTTGCATCATATAGGTTGTCCACCTAGTTGCACATCTAGACAACCTTTATTATTGCAAAGTTTAAATTGGTAAAGAAAAGCTTAAAATTGTTAGTTGTCTATTCACCCCCCCCCCTCTAGTCAACCATATCAATCCTTTCACTTGTGTTTGCCCACATGTCATCGTTGCAACACCCCTTCATGTGAAGCCTCAGCCTCGGCGGCTGGTCGATCTCCAGCACCCTCGCGAACGCCTCAGGCAGGCGAAGGTGGCTACACGACGTCTCGCGCAGCTGCAGGATGAACTCCAGCGCCGTGTCCCTGACATGGCCGCTCGACGAAGCAGGAGGAGATGGTGGCGGAGATGGTGATGTCGCGGGTGTCCCCCTTTCGCGCCCACCTCTGCCTCGACCGCCTCGCCGACCGCGGCCTCGCCCGGCGCCTCCGCCTTGAGCGTGGCCTTCGCCTTGGGTGGCTGGCTCTTCCTTAACCGCCGCGGCTCTCTGGCGGGAGGAGGACCTGGTCGCCTCCGCAGAAGAACGGCTGCAGCCACGCCATCTCGGCATGGCAATGGATGGAGAATGGAGAAGCAGGGAAGACATGAGAGGATGCCTCTCCTCCTCTTCCTGAGTTCCCTTTTTATAGCCAAGCAGGGAAGGCTAAAGACTGGCGCTACGCCTCCGAATAGCCATTTCCAGACTGGCTCATTAGGTTTGCGACGGGTGAGGACGTCGACCGCCCTCCCCGCCCAATCAAAGGCGCATGAGTATCGGCCATAGTGTGCCTTCCCATATCTCGCGGCGTCGTTACCTACCCCACGCCGTGCATGCGGCGACGTGGAAAAAGGGCGGGCGTGGTGGGAAACATGGAACGACAGTTCCATGGCGGGGAGAGTAAATGAGCAGCGGCCCTGCAGTTTTCCCTTTTTTATAGGGAAGACGCGAGCCGCCTCTTTACTATTCACCGCGGGATGATGCAAGCATGACGCGGTCATTCCATGCACGACCCCCACGTCACACACTCAACACGGGTCGTGGGGAAGCGCAACTAGCGAAGGAGTTACCACAGTAAAACTCTGCACGTGTGCCCGCTAAGACAGCCTGGGCTCGCCCAACAACGCTCAAGGCTCATGTGTGGCCCAGGCCCGGGGGCTCCTGTCGATGTACAAAAGTAGGGGCTTTCTGCACCCCTTTACTTGTGCACGGGTAGTTGTAGCCACGCTTGTGGCCACTCTTGACGGGGCAGAGGAAGAAAAGACACAAGACTACCACAGCAGCGCCCAAGCCAGAGGTGCAAGGAGCAAAAGGACAAGATGGGCTTTCCCCGGCAAGAGCCTTGCCAGGGCGGCCTGCGCAGCCCCGGTAAGAACCTTGCCGGGGCAACTTGCCCAACACCAGCAATGTTGCCACCCTTGAGCCTAAGAGTTTCGACACCATCGACAACATTGGAATCAAGGGTCGGGAGGTGCCTGCATGGTGGCATGCAGATCTTTGTGAAGACCAGAGGCCTGCGAGACTAGATGAGAACCAGAAGACGTAGGCCCCCGGCAAGTCCCTTGCCAAGGACGCCCACCAGACCCCAGCAAGACCCTTGCCGAGGACATCTGCAAGGCCGCGGCCAGGCCCACACCTACCAAGGCTCTGCCGCCCCGCGGCCGTTCCAACACGACGATCAGCTCGCCAACTAGGCGAACGCCTTCATGGCAGCATATAACTTCTAGGCAACTAGCCAAGCACCTGTGTGGTGGCATGCAAATCTTCGTGAAGACCTCGCACAAGACCACCAAGAGCTACCACCAGCGTGGCGCTGCACGCCTCGTCAGCTTGGACGCGCGTCGGAGCAAGGCGAAGCGGCGACAGACAGAACGAGCTTCCTTGCCGTCCTCGATAAAGCAAGAGGGCACGTCGGCAGCGCATTAAATGTGTTTGTCCTACGGTGCCAGGCGATATACTTGGACACTGTACATACTTTCCACCTCCTGTGTGCCACTGTGGCAACCCCTTTGACTATAAAAGGAGGCCCGAGGCATACTGAGGAAGGATTCGGACTTTTTGGACTACGCACGCACCGTAGCTAGTTCAAGAGCTCAAGAACACCAAATATACACCAAAGCAGGATTACGGTATTACGCATCGCTTGCGGCCCGAACCTGGATAAATTCCCCCGCATCGATCTTCTAAACCCGCTCTTTTCGCAGCCCCTCGCCCTGTCAACCGTAGTAGGGATTCCCTGTGATCCCGTAGGTGTCGTTTCCCCCGACAGTCTTGGACAAGGTAAAAAGAAAAGAATTCTGCGAGGTCCTGTCACATGTGAGATTCCCACATGGATTTGCTTCCAACCCTGAAAGGAGAGTCAGTGCAGATGGAAACAAGATACAAGGGTTGAAAACTCATGACTGCCACGTCCTACTTCAAAGGGTCTTACCTGTTATCCTTAGAGGATTGCGCCGCCCTGACTTATACAGAGCAGTTGCAGAGTTGGGACAATTCTTCAGAGAACTCTGCAATAGAAATATCAGGATATATGCTTTGGAGCGTCTTAGAGACAAGATACCAACTATCCTATGCGACCTTGAGAAGATATATCCTTCAGCCTTCTTTGATGTGATAGTGAATTTGGTTGTTCATCTACCTGATGAGGCACGACTTACAGGTCCAGTACAGTATGGCTGGATGTACCCTATTGAAAGGCGGCTATGCACTTTCAAGGGCTATGTTAGGAACGGAGCTAGACCCAAGGGTTCCATTGCAGAGGCCTACATTGCTACAGAGGCATTGACATTCTGCTCAAAATACATTGAAACAGCTGATCAGCTTAGCAAAGAGGTGGGTGAAGACAATCCCGGGCTCAATGTTTTCGATTATTCTGTTCGAGTTACAGGGAAGAGTCGACAAGAGGACAAACTTAAAGGTTTGGACAAAATGGTTTGGTATGTGTTGAATAACTATCCTGAGATACTACCTTATATCAAGTAAGTGCCAAGTACTGCAGCTTATACATCGCAATCTACTAAACTTGCAGCACATTCTTATATATTTAGATGTTTGACGCGATCACTATGTTGTGCAGCATCTACAAAAAGGAGTTACTGCCGCAAAATCCAAGAAACATTGACAAACTGGTTATGGCAGGATTTGTGAAATGGTTCAAGAGCCATGTAAGCTTTTGAATTGCACTGTCAGTTTTTTTAATATATTGAGTACATAAGATGATCAGCTTGTCTATTTTCTAACCATAAGTTAAGAAGATGCGGGAGGATGGGCAGACAGTTGATGATGCCCTTTACGCACTAGCAATGGATCCTAATACTCGGGTAAGACATTATGAATCTTGCGTTGTTGGAGATGTGTGCTACAACACCCTTGCACGCGACGAAGGCAGGAAGACACAAAATAGTGCCATCATGACCACGGATACATACGACAGAGAGACAGCTGAAATGTATGCTAACATAACAGACATTATTGTCCAGTTGCAGTATATCTCCAGTTTCGAGGATCATCGGTGTGTGGTTCTGTTGTGTTGTCGTTGGTATAACCTGTTTTCTAGGATCGCAAAACCCAGAGCTGATGATTATTTCAAATCCATCAATGTCAAGGCGGCGTACCAGACCAACGAGCCTTTTATTTTGACAAATAAAGCAACACAGATATTTTTCTCTCTCTCATCAGATTCCACCGTTATCTCATCTCTCTCTCTCTCGTCAGAGTCAGACCTTGTTATAGTAAACAATCGTGAATCCGTCATGCTAAGACCCCACAGTACTAGTGAATCAAAGCAACAACCATTATCAGCGAAGAGAGTCGTAGATCGAAATGATCAAACATGTAAAAGCAGGGAGTATTCTCTAACTCTATTTGCATGTCCTAGTATATTTTATAAAATCTTTCACAGATTTTTAGACGTTTCGGTGGCCTACAGCACTAGTGAACGTTAACAGTACTTAGCTCACGTTCCTTGGCCCCTGTGTATTCCCGGTACATGGGGACGTTGCAACATTACCCATTTCATTTAGCAGTCATATATACGTAACCCGGTGGGACTTGCGCACAATTTTCTTCATACGGGTGGAAGATTTCCAGCGACATCATTGCCAGGCTTCGTTGTTTGCAGAGGTCAGATGTTATTCATCTTACTTTGTATCCGCTTGATGCTATCTTTAAAATAATACAAGTGCCCTTTATCAAACAATCACTACCAGGTTTCAGTAAATTATGCCGATATTTCTAAATTGGATCCTTGACCCATCACGAAAATAATGAGAGCAGTTGGAGTTAAGACAGGTGAATATGACGGCCCTCACCGGTCACCAGCCTGGTGTTATCCGAAAGAAAATTGATGTGAAAGCAACTCGGCAGCAGTAAAGATAGAGCCCAAACATATCGGACGGCGCTTCAATAGATGATGCAAATTCGGAGATGTAAAATTAGGTGTTGTATAATTTACATCATCAAAAGGTGTTTTTACATCTTTAGAAAGGAGCCAACTCTAACATATGATGTATATTTGTGATGTAAAACTCCAACTCCAACAGATGATGTATTTAAAGATGTAAAACTGGTGCACAGAACCTACTGTCGAAATTGTCAAAGCTCGCGCGCTCCCACTGCAGCTCGCCGGGGCCGGCGGGGATGGCCGAAATCGGCTGGCGGTGGAGAGGAATGGGTAGGGGAGGTCGAGAGGAAGCCAAACCGGTTGCGGCAGCATGAGGCGGCGCCGGAGGTGCCCGTAATCGGCCGACGATGGCGACGGCGGAAAGGGGGTCGGACAGGTGGCGGGGGACGGGAGGCGATGTCGCGGTGGGCCCGATGGCCGCCGTAGAAGGCGTTTAGGCCAGCCGCAGCCGTCGAAGAAGCTTCGATTCGGCAACGGATGGAAGTGAATCGACGGCTGCGGGCGGCGGGCCGGTGAGGCAGGCAGCGAGGGCGAAGTCGTGGCGGGCCCGGCGTCCTCCGGAGAAGGCGTTTAGGCCAGCAGCCGCCACCGGAGAAGCTTCGATTCGGCAGCGCCGAAAGTGAATCAGCGGCTGCAAGCGACGTGACAAAAAGGGCGGTTAAGTTGCGGCCCAATGATCGTCGGGCAGAGGCGGCAAGGCGTCGATTTGAAGTGGATTTGGCCGTATGAGTCGGGCGGCCGTCACGGAAGGGAGTAAGTGGCGGTTGGCGGAGACGATTTACATCTCCTCGAGTTGGAGATGAAAATTTGCACCGTGAAGTGGTATAGGATACATATCTGGGAGGTGAAGATGCAGTTTTTTTTGCATTTACATCATTTGTTGCAGCAGCGTTTTTTGGCCTCGGAAATGCAAAAGTAGTTATGTTTGTCAATCTTCTATCGGAGTTGTTCTAAGGTTTTATCTTTTGAGCCGCCAAAGAGTAAAGTTTGCTACTCCATGTAAGAGTGTTTTTTTTTTGGATTTATAATAGGTTTCCTGAATGTCTGGGTTCAGAAAGACCAAGAACTGGTATGTGATTTGTACTTCCATACAGAAAATGTTACTTTAACACTTTAAGTAATTGAATTTAAATAACATTGTGTTCACAAAATTGGGACGTCCTATCTGTATCATCGGAGACAACGACAACTGGATGCTATGACAAACAAACAGGAAAATAAACTAAGGGGTTGGCCCCAGGATAAGATAGTTATTATCATCTGAGTCACCTTTGATTTGATTCTTTCCTTCTTTTTTAGCAATTTACATTGCAAGGACCCGCTTTGCTCCAGTCCATCTAAAAATCGTAAAGCACTACAGCTAGGTATATAGCTACTTCAACTCTATCTTATCATGTTGCCAACAAAAAATACTATCTTATCGTAGCGCACCAAAAGAATTTGGAATGAGCATTTGCTGGCATCTTTGGCAGTATTTTATTTTTAGCACTTGAAATATATTGCTCAGAGGTCCGTTCCACGATGTGTTTTTTTCTTTTCTCGGGGGTACAAAAGCAGCCATAGAAATATACTCCTTGAATCTTGGGAGTAGGAAGATACAATCCTTGAATCTTGTAGGCAAAATTTTACCAACAAAATGGCATTTTCTCCATGAAATTTAAGAAAAGCATAAGACGGAAGATTGCCCATTTTCTCCTTCACATTTTATCTATACATGGTCAGATAAACCTCCACGACAAGAAAAGTACAAGACTCAAGCACACCATAGCTGACCAGATGAAGCCCCAGGCTCCACCAAGTAGGCTGTTGATTGGGGATCCCTGATAATTAATTAAGGAGCGATAAGCCTGCTTTGCAGCTGCTGTGGCTGGTGATGTGTCGGCATGAGGGACATCCCCATCAGCACGCTATCATCACAAGCATATATGTAAATTGTTTCCCGATCACATTTCGGCGATATTCTTTGTCCACATTGGGGAGATGAGAGCGAGCCCGGCCCTAATCCTCGCTATCCCTCACCCTGCCTGAGTGGACATGGCGCCACCAATGCGTTAGGTCTCGGCACCATAGCAGTTTCGGGATGGCTGACTCGGAGACTGCGATCCGGATGAAATGTAGTCCACAAGTCTGCAGATAATATCGCCTCGGGGGCCCATAGAGGATTGTCATGCAGTAGAGCTGTAGAGGAATCCTTTTTTTTTTTTTGCATGGTCTGTAGAGGAATCCTTGAAAAACGTCTATTTGGCTATCGCAACTTCATGAACCAGACAATCTTATGTAGAGGTTGGGTGTATGTTTATTGTGTCTGTATCTTTTTTATGCTTCATTTTGAGTAAATAAAATTCGCACTTTATCAAAAAAGAAGGTAATTTTCTAAGAAATAAAGTCTCACAATTTTTTTTTAACATGTTTGTATTTTGAAAAAGCAAGAAATCTTGGACGCCAACTTCCTCTTGTTTTTCTTTCCTAACCCTAGACGGCTAGGGTAAACTCTCCTCTCCAGGCTTCATCGGCGACCTTGTGGATTTGCCCACCCCCCTCCCCACTCTGTCTACCACTTTGACGGCCGATGGCAGAAAGGGGAATCTCGGTGCCTTCGCTCTGCTTAGTAGTTTCGGTTATGGTTTTTTGGTCCTCATAGATGTGGCGCTCAGGCGGATTGCGGCGCTCCTCTTCGAACTTGTTTTCCGAGTTTTATCCTCCTCGGGTTCGTTTGTCTGGTGGTCGATGGAGCTCCGGCATATATTACTGTCTCCTTGGGACGGTGAGGTTAGGTTTTTTCGTCATGTGACGAGATTTGGTGTCAGGTGTTTCTGATCTATGTAAGATTCAACAGCCACGACTGAGGCTTCTTTAGGTCACGTGCACGAAGACTTCACGACTGTCATCGAGAAGGTTAAGCCAGCTCCGATAGGGGAGCGATGACAGCGGCGCGTCAGCAGCTTGTTCGGTCGATAGTTATGGTCGTTTGGTGGTCTCGAAATCTCGATGCAATTTTCATTATGTTTGAGATGTTTTGTAATTTCAATGAACTTTTTATCATAGATCTGTCCCTTTTTTTTTAGGGATGGGGGGTAAAAAATCACTGCGAAATCGGGCCAAACAAGTCCATCCAATCCACAACGAGTGTCACGGAGTGGCTCGGACTGCGGTAGCAATGGGCAATAGCATCGTCCTTCCATGTCAATTTTACCACGTCCTCCACCACCGTGCCCGTGCTGCCAAGCGCCAAGGCGAGGTCGGTCCCCGGCGGCGATAGAGAGGGGGACCTCGATCGTACTCGTACCTACGTGGGTCGTCTCGGTGCGCGCCATCTCCCGCGCTCAGATCCGGCGGATCGCGAATTCCGAACTGCCCGTCCAGGACAAGGAGAATCGATGGGATAAGGATGGCTGGCTACGGCGCCCAATTATAAGTGGACTGGGAGATGGACACACGTAGTAGTGTTGGCTAGTGGACGATGGCAGCACGTTGCCATTTGTGCGACTAGCGCTGTACCACAGGTTTCCTCCCTCACCGATCGATGGTACTACACTGGCGCTTCGGTCGACAAGAGTCAAGAGACTTGACATACCGCTATGGTTTCCACCAGATTAAAAGATGGAAGAAAAGAAAATCTCCAACCAGTTTATATCGCATGTAAAATTGAAGTGTAGTGGAGGTGTTCGATGACGAAATCCGAGGCAAATCGGTGACGTCGGTTGTTCCCAGCACAGCAATGCTATGCAGTGCAAGTATAGTAGTGTATCTTAATCCCGGACGCGCTAGCAGATTGAACGGGATCGTGCATGCAACACGCTATACTGCCGGGCAGCTTTTATCTCCTTTGCGCTGGACTCCTCTGGTTGGTGGGTGAGCGAAGGGAAAGGATGCCTGCTGAGTCAGAGTGACAATGCTTTGGCACACGTGGTCCAATGCTAACTGGAGGCAAACCGCTGCTTTGCAACTCGTCGTGCTGCTGGCTTGGCTGGAGGTGCCAAAAAAGGTCAGCAGCAAAGCAACCAAAGGAGAGGTAGGCCAAGAGGAGGCCCTAGCCCTCTTTTTTGTAGTACTACTGCATCCCAATCCCATCGCATGTATATCAAGGATGTTGATTGGAGCTAAGCCTCATGATGGCTGGAAGACAAACCTCGAACTCACAAATCAAATACCATATCTTGATGGAGAAAAGCGAAAATCGGCTTGATGGGGATGGGAGGAGGAGCATGGAAATATATTTGAGTCAACTTGGCGGGTTAAGGGTTGACTGATAATCTGCTCTCTATTTTTAGTGGGTAACCATGCACTTTCATTACCGTTGGCTCTTATTTCCCTGCAGCCAATTGGTCTACAGTGTTCACTGAGGGCATCTTCAATGGTTGTAAGATAGTTGTTGGTAAACTTTGTCACATATGATTTTTTATGATGTGCCATACAATAAATGAAGGAAGAGAGGAAGGTCGTATGTACATGAACCAACACCCTTGCACAAGCTCCAATGTAGAATGAGAGAGCATCTTATTTATTATCTCACATCCTATTGGGCAAACTAGATACAACCTATTGAAGTTGTTGTATGTTAAGATGTTGGTTGATGACATGGCATATTTTACCAACAAGCTAACGTACAAACTGTTGAAGATGCCCTGAATGAAAAACTTCAACCATGCATTATCCTATGCATAGATAGATGTGTTTTAGTATATAATCTATAAATAACACCGTACCATTCGGCATGAGTGGTGAGCTATCTCAAAAACAATGAAAACAAAATACAAATAACAAGAGGACGTTAAAATTATGCCTTCAAACTTCTACTTCTAGATGAACCGGCAATACACTTAATAAATTTTTTTACGAAATCTCATCGAGGGCTAGGAGCTCTGGCAGTGCATCAGGAAGAAGATAATTGATCCAACAGAATGACCATGTTTATGACCACACAACCCTAGATCACAATCACAACAAACACATACTCACAGCTATGAAGCTGCCCCTCCGACATCCCCCGCCCGCTCACCAGCCGCACCGTGTATGACTCGGGCACCTTGTAGCCCTTGTTACACGAGATGACCGCCACGCAGAGCACAAATGTTGCCCCAAAAACATGGTGCGCCGCCCCGATGTATCAGCCTGACCAGCCTCTTAGATCACGTCGACCGGGCCAATGAACTCACTACCCTCGCAACACAACGTCGGCGGCGCCCAGAACAATTAACATGCATGTATACAATTGGTCCTTCACAGTGGTACGTACACATCGGAAAATGGACGATCACATTTAAAAAAAAGGAAAATGGATGATCGGGCTCATGTGTGGAGGACAATAAATCAATCAAAACCATGCTAATGCAGAATACAACCTCTCACGTCCCCATTACGAGAGGTGGAAAGCATGCGTTTACATCATAAACAGCACCACAAAGATAAGAGAGAGACCATTACCATGAAACGAACCTTGAGGCAGAACAAGCAGGGGAGGCACGGCGTGGTGCACACTGCACACGGAGACGAGATGTGGATGAGGCTTGGAGCGTCGAGTCATGGAGTCATGGACGGAGAGGCGATGTGAGGTGACGGATGGATAACACACGATCGTGGGAATCTGATTCAGCCCTGTGGCCTAGTCCAGAGGACTTTTTATCCAATGATAGTGGCCACCGCGGTGTGTGCGTGCGTGCGTGCGGGTGCGGCTACTAGCTTTTGGCTTTGGTCCCTCTCGGCCTCGATCGGCTATCTTGTTGCCGCATCCACCTAATTCCATTCCATGGCGTGCCCCACCACGTTGATCTTGTACCGCGCGCAGCACACCTTCCATGGTTGGCCTTATCCCCCCTCCTATCTATCACCTCACATATTCTCTCTCGTGGCCCTCGACTGATGGTGACCACGACGACCTGCTTGGTTATCCAAAGCCCCTCTCTAAACACACCCCGACGAAATGTGCAGACGGGGGCACCCTTGGCCGTGCAAGTCAACTATGTGGCACTTTCCTCGAGTGGTCTGGGATCCTGCTACGTTCTTGGTAGTCTGTCTCCACACTGATCCTTGGCAACTGCATCATACACTTGAGCCCTGATACACAAACAGTGATCCTAATCTCTAAGGAGGCATGACTGGAATTGCAAAACTAATGTTAATGAAAACAATTTTATTTTATCCTCCGATCCTCGACAAAACACGGTTAGCCAATGACAGTGGCCATGGCAACGGCTGTAAGTAGAGATGGTAGGCCATAGCAGCACAAGTGGTTTGCCAAAAAAAAAAAAAGCAGCACGGTTTGTTTGTGGTTTAGATTAGATTTAGTAAATGTTAACGAGAAAAGGTGAAACAGAAGGAGATACTATCCTGACATCAAGGCAGATAAATCCTCTCTAATGGAAAACTTGATGTTGCATTGCAACTTGGCTCAAGCCGGTCAAATAACAAGTTTGGAACACATGTGCAATCTGAGATTTTTTTTTTCAAAAAATTTCGACAAAAAATTAATCGGTTGCCCCTGCAACCTTTTTACACTTAGCAGCATTAGTGAAAAGCAAACAATCGATCATAGTGACAGAATATGGCATGAATAATATACCCCTACTAGTTTTAGTCTAGAACGAGTGTGTTATGTATTACCCCCAAAATATGAACACCAACATTTGCTTGAGATTACCGAGTTTGATTACTGGGATTTGCTGCAAACAATTCAGTTTCTCTTCATCTGCCACACCCACACATACCAGCAGGCTGGTTTAATAGCACTAACCATAGTTCCATTGGTTCCTCCAAAGTTTGATGCCATATCCATTGAACTCCATGAACCCAACATCATGCAAAAGGTGACACTTTAGATTTCATATCCAGCGTAAGCAGGACGAATAACCAAGTATTCCAAAAATCTGTAGCAACTTGGGACTAGATTTTGCCCTGATACTGGAAGTGCAATTTATAGTCATGCACTAGGTTAGCAAGAGTGGTTCGGCATGGGCCCTCTGCAAAGCCAAACAAGGAAAGGATTATCTTGGGTGCCGGATTAGTTTTTGTAGCAGTAAAGGTTAATCATAAATAGAACAAGGCAGAATTTACAGACCACCCAGGTATGTGTGAAGCTGTTGAAAATCGCTTTCCTGGCAGATATCAATTAGGGAATACACCCCAGGTCGCAAGGCCTCATCAATTTCCCTACCATGGACAAGGGTGAGAGTGCTGAGACAAAAACATAAATAATTACACAGAAGGTCTTCATTAAGGGAGAACATACCGTGTTATGCCTGTCTGAAATGGACCCAGTCCAGAAAACATGGAAATATAACCAGCAAGAAAGTGCATCGAGTGATGTTCCATGATGGTTTTTTGCTGACGCATCTGTATTATCCACACAAAAGGAGAATCAGTACATAAGATTTGTTCACATAAGAACCATAAAACATGGATGGCTGAATGACATGACATTTACATATTCACGTTCCTGATTCTGTGAAAGCAAAATACAGAGTCTGTGTTGCAGCAAAAGGTTCTCTTAAGGCCATCTACAATGCCAGGTGCTTAGAGAAGTGCTTCGAAAAATAAACCGCTTAAGCACTAGTGCTTATTTGTAGGGCGTCGGTAGGCACCTCAGCTATAGAAATAACCACCAGTGCTTAAAAAATGGTTTATTTTGTATAAGCACCTCTCAAAGCGCTTTTATGCTGTAGATGGCCTAATTATGAAGCTGCTTTTAAAAGGATACGCAGTTAAGCCCAGTGAAAATGTGAACTACAACCAGCAAACAAAACGTCCCAACCATCTGTCCAGGCATGGCATTACTACTAAAGCAAGATATGTATCATTTTAAATCACAGAACAAAAGCATCACAAACCTCTTCATAAATCCTTCTGAAAAAGGAAGCACATTTTAGTGCCTCCTCCTTGTTCCAAGTGAAACATCCTGCCATGCTAACCATCTTGGAATCTGCAGACTCCAAGCAACTAAGTAGTATGTTTACTGAGTCTTCCAGGACAGCCACACATTGTCCAACCTCACTGGCCAGAGGAAAAAAAACAATATAAAGGCTTGTCTTAATAAAGAACATAAAAGCACAAAAAGAAAAATAACCCAAATCTTTACCTTTGTTGGTGCCGAAGAACAGTGCATAACAATTTGCAACATGCAGCATACATGTCAACAGAAAATTGTCTGTCAAGTAAGTATTCTTTACTAGCTAAAGGTTGTCCTGCAATTTGCTCACGAATGTTTTCTGATGAACAGGATACACTCCGATCAGCAAGAAGATGTTTGAAGCCCTTGAAAAGCATCGCAGGAAGATGCAGGCACTGGGACACATGACACGCATCGATTTGAAAAGTATGCCTCCCCACAAATGATGTGATAACCTCAGCACACATTAGAACAATCGCTCCAGCATCTGGATGCAAATCAGGGCAAAGAGGAGGTAGCTTCTCTATATAGAAAACGAGTGGACTTTGAAGGTGTAAAACAATGTTGAATAAAGCACCAATTAGGCTTGGGACAGTTCTCTGAAAAACACGCTTATTTCCTGCAATATGAGTACAAAATCAGTCCAAAATACTTGCTCCCTGCCATTAAACAAGGTGCAAACTGCAGAATGCTGATGACCAGCCTTGTAGTCTGAAATGATGCTTGCAAAAATATGAACTCCACACCTTTATATAGTACCCCCTCTGTAAAGATATATAAGAGCGTTTAGATCACTACTTTAATGATCTAAACGCTCTTATATTTCTTTACAGAGTATAAGCTATTTTGAGAATAAGCAAGAGCTGCACGTTTTATAGTTTTAGGGGCACATATCAGGGTTACAAACTGTAACCTTCACGCAACAACCAACATTTTCAACCACCACGCTACACGAGCCAACGCCTTACAGTACTCATCATTAGGAACTATTTACTCATCATTAGGAATTATTCAGATCAAAAGATCCAGAGTAGAATCACAGATGTTCTGGTTATGATGTATTATCAAATCATTTACAGCTATTCGTGGAAGCATTAACCAACTACCTGTCACCTAAAGAGAAACCAAAATATGGAAGTCTGGATCAGGCACTCCAAGATAAAATTTTACATATTTATTTAAAATAGAACTTTATTACGTTCAGAACCACCTATGACTGATCAACATTCTTTATCATTGAAGAATAATTTGATGCTTACTCTTCATATATTCAGTAGTGGACAGTGGAATATACATTAATGAGCAATGAAAATTTGAGACTAATGCTATTGTCAGGTACATTCAATCACTATTGTTAAGGCAAGTAATCTAGTTCGAATGCATATCATGACATTGCAGATTTAGTAGATTACTGATTTATTTGGAGAAGCTAATTTAACATATCCCAGAAGCAAGTAGACGGAAACACATTCCATTACATGAATAATAGGACTGCATTCCAGAGAATATCAGATAGAAAACTTTGGCTGCTAACCTGGCACAGATCCAAGAACAAGATAAAGGCAGTCAATTCCAGCAGCAACGTCAGAAGAAACTGTCCCACCATCAGATGTTCCAGTCTCCACTTCATATATTGAGTGGCTATATTGATTCACTCCGACCAAGGCTCTCTCAATGACTTGTAAAGTTGCACTTAGATGCATGTTTGATGCAACACTAACAAAATTTCTCATCGACAGTCTAAGTCTTGATATCAATGAATTTAACCTATTCTGCCTATCGATAATATTCTTTGTAACTACATAGCCAGATGTATTCTGTAACTGAAGTGTTTTTGTGCTTGATCCAATCTCATGGGTAGGTAGAGTCGCACTCTTTCCTTGAAGTAAAATGCATTTTCCAATAGCACTCACATGTGCATTTACTATCTGAGCATGCAGTTCTTTTGACAAGTTGAGTTCAGGAAATGTTCCTAAAACTTCAAGATATCTTAATATTCCATCAATCCATACAAGAGAAAACATATCTGGCCAATCAGACATGTCTGCAATTTTCTCTAGGGCAATGCAAGCTGTCCCAACCATTGGATTTAGCGACAGGTGTTGGAAAGGATTGCATGCCTTCCTACAGACATCACCTGAAAAGGATATGAGGCCCTTCAACTTAACAATAGCAGCAGATACACTGTAGAGCTCTCTCAAAGTAAATGCTACAAATGGACCTTCACCATTTAACAAATTTTCCAAAAGAGATCTTTCCATACCGGGTGGACCATCTGACTGTAATTTATTATCCTTTAGCTGATGCATAGTCCATACATCCATGACTACTTCAATATTCAGAAAACCATTCTCACAATCCAGCTCTTGTGGTAGACGACCAGAGATCAAATCAACAGACCCAAAATCCTTGTTCTCCATAAACAAGACATGCAGACAGATATCTACAAAGGTCTCAAATTTAGCAATAGATCTGCTGAAATTGGAGGCATAGTGAAGCATCAGTTTTCTTTCCTCTGAGCTTGCAGTTGGATAGTCTTTGATTGTGCTTTCAAATGCTGAAACAAGACCCCACAAGAATCCACCTATGCAAGACATGGTGCATAATAGTTTATCCCAGCACACATTGTCATAAGAGTTCTCTATATTTATAACACACTTGCAATCCTTTGTGGTTACAGGTATGCCAGCTGTAGTCTTCTCTAACTGTTCAGCCATAGTTTTGACATGCTCCAAGGCTGAATTTTCTAGAGTATCAAATGCCTGACCATCATGTTCAGAAGTGTCGCTTTCACTAGCAGTATGCTTCAGGGAAGATCCAATTTGTTTCTTGGGACCCAGCAAGCAAAATTTCGAATTCATGTTTGCTAGTGTAGAAAATATTTCTGATGTCTTATCTACCAAGGAGAACAAGGTATTTTTCTTCTGATCAGTGTGCTCACCAAATATTTCGTGTGACAATCCAATAATCTCCTGGACAGATCTCAAAAGCCAAATCAGAGAATATGAGTTACCTAGAAGTTTGGAAAACGTGGAGTATTGCTTTGAATCTGGGTACTCTTTGCCAAATTTCGAAACAAGATTTTGCATTGCCCTTCGACAACATATAAACAGACGGATTAGCTCAATTGGATTACATGATTCATCATAATGGCGACTTAGCAATGTCAACAGCAGAAGTCTGAAAGGAAAGAAAGAATTTGTCAGCAAGCTAATCAGAGCACAGACTTGCAGATAAGAAATGAGCATGTTTGGTCTATATTCCCCGAAATTGCGGATAACCCAGATTACCCAAGAAGGCTGTAGCGTTAACTAGGTGGCACATTAGTTGATAGTTGACAGACACACGTCATCATATGATAAGTTCATCTTAATTTATCAAATCCACAGAAAGATTAAACGTCGACTAGAAATAACCATTAAAATTAAAGTGAAAAATTCTTAGGTTGTACAGATTAGCAACTACACTGACTAGTTTTTGTGGTCACATGAAAGATAAATTATCAACATCACCAGGATCCATAAAAACAATGGACCTTTTATCCTCACGAGATTTGGCATTCCCACACCTTCCTACGCTCCAATTAATCTCACAAGACTAAAAAACGAGGGAAAGCCGAGGAGATAAGTAGAATTAATGACCATAAAGTGGGAAAATATGCCTAGGGGCAAGTATTTGTGAACACTTTTTTAGATCAAAAGTTCAAACTGGGAGCATACAGAGATACTCTAGTGCAATGGCAGAAAGGATAGCCGTCATCATCCATACAAATAAATGGATAAATGTAAAAATAGTGCACTTGCCTTTCAAGATGGAGAATGTAAGTTATAAGTTGCAAGAATGACTTGGAGTTGGAATGAAATCCGGGAACTGTGCTACAAAAATTTAGTAAATTCTCACAGATCCGGTATTTATCTACACCGTGTGCATGTGTAGAATCAGGATATGTACGGACCAACTTCTCATTATTCAGTTTATTTAATATCTCCATCAAATCAGGCGAGATGTTCAATAAGGCATTATCTTCATCAGCTCTGGTGATAAAAGAAGATATTGATTTCTTGAGAGCACCGCAAAAACATGATACCAAATTCTTTAATAGCACCTGTGAAATAGTACATTCGCTCCAAATTAGACCAAATAGGAAAGAACAAACAGAAGAAACTACTCAAACTTAAAACTGCAAAACAAACAGATCATCGTCATCAAAACAGAATTAATACTATCAGCATACACGGTAAATTCTTTAACAAAGTTTTCTTTGGATGGAAGGAGTAGGACAACAAAACCTTTTGGTCATAAATGATAGTATCACAAAGAAGCTCCACCGAAATAGTATGCAAGGTTATTTCTCTGCATGAATCCTGACAGTCACTACTCTCCTCATCTCTGCATGACCTCTTTTGAACAAAAGAAAACTTTATCAGGTTAGAAAAGAAGTTCTTTAGGTCCTTCTTCGATGCATGAGAACTCCAAATATCAATGTTTTCACACAGAAGCCGCCAAGTTGCTATATGAAAAGAATCTTCATCTAAAGAGCATATACTCATATCCCAGGAAGAAATCATGTCAGTTCCTCCTGAAGATAATGTTCTCACATAGTTCATCATAAAACTGGTTAGTCGAGCAGCCTCAAGACAGCAAGGATCCTTTAATAACTCAGTTTTTTCCCTATCCTCGGTATCAAACTGCTGTGTGCCGTCTTCAAGCAAAAAGTCAAACGCATTAATCTGCCTGTTAAGATCTTCGAGTCTTTGCAGAGCCATCACATGAAGGGTGTAAAAAAGCGTAGTAAAACCAGAATGGTTTCTTGGAAGGGACTGTGATAAAATTTCAATGACTTCCCAAAGGGAGCCAGCACTTTCAACAATCCAAGCAAAATAGCCTTCAGCGATAATATTGGATGTATTGGTCCATTCCTTTCCGCAGCATACAATGAATGAATTCCCCACTAATTCTGTTGCTTCTATTGCTAAATTTGGAGGCATGAGGCCAACAGATTGCAGATACAGACTCCTACATGATGTATATATGCGAAAGAAGAAGGCAAAAAACCAAGACAAACTTGGAATCTTTTGCCAGTTGGCACATTGCTTGTTAGATAGGTTCTTTCCTACAACTGAAGAAATGAACTCACTTGGATTAATTGATTCATTTCTCATCAACTGACTCAAGTTGGGACGTATTGTGTTGACCAACCTTTCAACAGATTTTGCAACCAGTGTAGTATTTGAAGCGGTCACAGTTATTGAGTCAAGCACGCTTGTGTATAGTTCAGATAAGTACCTTCCAAAAAGTTCAGCTCTCTGATGAAAAACTGACTTCCTGGACATCAAGCGGGCTCTCCCTGTGTTTCCAAATCTACAAACTCGCAACTTTTCATCCATTTCAATGTTTCTGTAAGATCTACTGTCAGCTCCTCTATGCATCGACTAGACTGTCCTTCTGGCATTGAGTTAATTGAAGTACAGATACCATCCCTCAATGTTTGGGAGCTCAGCAATGTTGCCAGTGATTCAAAACATTTATGTGAGGATAAAGAAGCCACAGAAAACGGTCCTGGTACTGCATCAGGACCAGCAACAGCTCTGAATGTTCTCACAGTATTGCACAGCGTACAAATGGAGTGCGCAACCTACAATTTGGAAAAGAGAGAGAAGCATCAGATTCAAAATAAAAATCTATTCAGTACTACTACGCCCCACAACATAAGACGTTTTTGCAAGCTATCTTAGCCTGCAAAAACATCTTATATTATGTGACGGAGGGAGTAGTTCGTAAAATATACATCCCATTGCAGAAATATAACCATTGGCATAGGCAACGGAAGAGCACAAAAGCAGAAAGTAAGAAGCATATAAAAAAATAAAGAAAAAAGATAAACAATTGTTTTTTAGAGGGCATTGCTAAAAGTGATCGCTGAAAAAGAACTTAACTGACCTGACGAAGCTCACTAAATGTACGAATCACTTGGGACGAAAGGCTTGAAATCTTTGAGGT
Organism: Aegilops bicornis; assembly: GCA_021605145.1. Lineage (NCBI taxonomy): Eukaryota > Viridiplantae > Streptophyta > Magnoliopsida > Poales > Poaceae > Aegilops > Aegilops bicornis. The sequence goes on from CM038672.1 coordinate 576,925,119, forward strand.
TAGTAGTAAGCATGGTTTGATGTCCTTGGAAGATGCATTGATAGCAGACAAAGCAAAAATCATTGACCATAATTTTACAAGGTCACTCCCCATGACCTTGTATTCAATTTCTAGAAAATGACCAACTGCAACAACAATCTCCACAAACATTAAAGGCAGCATCTTCTTAACGTTTGTATCTTCTAAATGCAGAGCTGACACCCAGAAGTCATACATTTTTTCAGCCATCAAGATTAAGACCCTGTAAATTTCTTGCAAGAACTGGAGATAAGATCCTTCCGATGTGTCCTCTGTAGGGACATAAATTTTCTCTTCAGTAACTGTTGCTAGCATCTCATTGATGGACTTCAGCATGCAATGAACTTCTACTAGCTTTGTGACTCCTAAATCAGAGAAGTCCTTTTGCTAATATGATTTGCATTCTAACACCAAAGGTTCCATAAATTGCATGAACACTTCAAAAATGGATTCTCCTTGTTGCTGGGGTTCTTCAGAACCCTCACTGGTTTTTTGTGGGCTTTTGAAGGATGTACCCCTTGGTGCTAAAGATGTTCTTTGATTTCTAGCCCTGGTAACAAACAATTGAAGCAAGTAACCGAACCCAGCAAGCAATACAGCCTTGCTTTCTGCTTTTATTCCCTTGAGTCGCTCAAACAGATGCCTATGGTAGCTTCCTTTGACATCCTTGGCAATACCTTTATTCAAATTCTTGAGCCCAAAATATCCACTAAGATGTTGTGGATGAAACAGTCCATTTGACAAAATTTCTTCAGCAATCTTCAACGTGGATCCTGCGTGCTTGTGCTTGATAGAATTTGCTTGTGAATTAAGTAAAACCAACAATTCCAACAGCGGATCAAGAATCTTGTCAACAAAAGGACGGAAAATATTCTTAGGATTTGCATGGAATCTGAGAAAGCTTGAAAATTGCTCAAGCAGACAATTTCCAAGATTCTGAAGAATGGTACAACCCTTTTTCTCATTAGTTGAAACCTTCTGGACAAGATTAATAGCCTCGGTGACACAAGAGGTCCACAAATCCACGGGCGCGTTGAAGAAAGCTCTTGTATTGGAGGAGAAAAGAAAGGACACGCAGTCGAAAACTCGTTCGAAGAGCAAAAAGGATTCATGGTCATCACATGAAACGCCGATTTGAACTCTGCTCAAACCATCCTTTGCAATGCAACCAAATGGTTGAAGTAGCTTCAGAAAAACTGAGACTGATGGCTTCTTTTCAATGCAAAATCTCAGAATTTCCCAGCATCTATAATCTAATACAGGATCAAAAGGCTCTGAAACTTTCTTAGACAGAATTGATTGCACCCAGTTTCCAATAAATGACACCATTCGCAATAGCTGGATATTGTCCGCTCTATGGCCATGAATAGAACAATTTGACTCGGCCTTTATAAAATTGAATGCCAGTTCAACCTTTCTGCATGATTTAACATACAAATGTTGTTAGTACAAACAGCAAGAGCATATTAAGGTTCATCCAGGAATGATTCCCCAACTAAGAAACACTGGACTACGTATTAGAATATCAAAATATCACCGAACAGATGCTGTTGCGAATTTGAGGTCATAAAAGGATACTGTATAATCATAAGCATATTTTCGCCTCCACAGAACAATTAAACTAAAATCTGACCTTAATCAATGCAACTGTTTCCATAGAGTAATTACTGTTGTTATTATCCTAAGTCAAAACTGATCCAACCAGTGCAGGTGTAAACTTCTAGCAACATCAGCTCCCTTTGAATCACACAATTACAACGAAACTACATTTCAAAATATACTAGCTAGCTGAATCAGACAAATCTCCTCATGCAGCTGCTTAAAGCAGCGCATCCCCAAATCCACGTAGCCGCAACCAGACTAGAAGCACGCGAATTACAGAAAAATTGCTTCGATCCTACTCGGAGATTGGCGCACAGGAGTGCTAGGCTGCATCGAATCGCAAGCGGGGGGGCGGCAAGGGGGTGACCTTTGGAGGGAGAGCTCCTTGCCCTGGAGGGAGAGGACGAGGTCGAGGTTTTCCGCGAAGCGGGGCCGGGCGAGCGCGGGCTCGCTCGGGCCCTCCCCTGCGGGAGCTGGCGACTGGCTCCGCGGGCGCTTCCTCGACGCGCCGCGGGGGCTGGAGGCGGCCGAGTCCGTGGCCATGGCCATGGGAGCGCGAAGGGGGGCGGAGGGAGGGAGGGAGGGAGGCTAGGGTTCTGGGTTTTGCGGGAGCGTTTCGTTTTGGTACACCTGTGCTGCGGTTCGCCCCATGGCGTCGTCGGCGTGCACGCATCTTTGAGCAGGAACTCAGAGAAACGCAGCAAAAAAAAATGAAGGAAAAAAATAAAATTTCCGAAAAATATATCAGAGCCAGGTTTCGATCCTGGGACCTGTGGGTTATGGGCCCACCACGCTTCCGCTGCGCCACTCTGATTGCTGCTGCTTTGGTATTGTAACTTACTTTCTTATACATATCCTGCCCTTCTCCTGCTTTGCAGACTCAAGTCTCTGCTTCCTGCTTCAGAGCTAGATGCTTGAACAGAGCTGATCCACGCCATAGTTTCAGTTTTAGTGCAAGGGTACCACCGGATTGCGATGATCCACTAAGCTCTTGAATTTGGTTCATTCTCCCCAGCAGGCCTTTGTCCAATTGTTGCACTAGCACCATTACCAAATTTACAAGTTCTCATGAAATCTGCACCAGCAAGACATTTTTAATATCAATTCACCCATCACTCTGTAGATTTCTGTTGCTTAGAACATTTGAACTGCACATTTTCCCATCAGCTCATGATTTCTGAAAAACAACACAAATTGTGCAGTATAACTCAGTAATAACTGACCATGTAAACAACATATGTCAGCACTGTAATGAATCTCTGAACACAACCTTACAGTTACACATCTCTGATTCTCTGAACACGTGCACAATGACACATAGAATTCAGGAAACCAGGCCAACACTAATGGGCGATCCGGCGATCAAGGTGCTAACTGCTAAGGATCAACTTCTACTTGATGGATCAGCACTAATGGCTCATCCAAGCACAATTACATCAAGAGAGTTTATGCTAGCATTTACATAGATGGCTCATCCAAGCACAGTCACATCTGTACAGAGTTTCATTACACTCGTTGCGCTGCGTTCCACACGGCGAGTGGGATTTTGAGTAGATTCTTCTGGGGCATCACCGGCGGGATGAACTTGATCCTTGGTGTCTTCTTTTTCTGAAACGACAGAGCATCGACCTTCTCAACGGCGGGGGCGGCGGAGCGAGGAGCAGCGAACCATGGGTGCTTCAGCGCGGCGGCTGCCGTCAGTCGCTCGTCGGGGTTGCACCTGAGGAGCCCTTGCAACACCTGGAATCCTTCCACTGACAGCTTCTCTTGAGGGAACAAATCCCGCAGCCGGCTGTGCTTGTTGTGCCCCGCCTGTAGCAGCTGCGGCGCCTTCTTAGCCAGCGGCAGCGACGTGAAGCCTGGCCACGTCCTCTCGTCCGGTACCCCGAGCACTCGGAAGATGCTCCCTAGCTGCTTTACGTCATTCTTTGTCTCGTCTTCCTCCTCGTCTTCCGGGTCGACCATGAACAGCGTCGTGCCGGTGAGCAGTTCGGCAAAGACGCAGCCGATGGACCACGTGTCCACTTGCGCGTCGTAGTCCTGCTTGCCCAGGATCATCTCCGGCGCCATGTAGGGCGCCGTGCCGACCTGGTTGTACGGCGGCCAGTCGGACATGGACATGGCCAGCCCGAGGTCGCAAATCTTGAGGAGCTCCCCGTTTCTCCCGACGAGGATATTGGCTGGCTTGATGTCACGGTGGACGATGTGGCGGTCGTGCTCGTGCATCTTTTGTGCACCGGTCAGGAGCTTCCACATGAAGCCGCGCACCGTGGATTCCAGGAGCGGCGGGCCGTCGCGCCTCTCCCACAATAAAGACTGGAGGCTCGACGCCGCGACGTACTCCATGACGAGGCCGGCGGTGTCGCCGGTGGCCGGGTCGCACACCATGCCCTCGAAGCCGACGACGTAAGGGTTTCCGTCGCAGGCCTCGAGGAATCGTGCCTCCCGCTCAAGATCTTGGACGTCCGGGGCTCCTCGGTGTCGTCCGGCGAGGAGAGGAACTTGACGGCCACGTCCTTTTGGTGACGCGGTGGCGCATCCTGTGGACGACGCCGAAGCCGCCCTCGCCTAGGCAGGCCACCTTCTCGTAGTCGTCGGTGGTCCCGATGGAGGCGCGGCTCCTCTTGCAGCACGTCGGCGATTGTTGATGTTGAGCCGCCGCGTGGCCGTGCCCATGGCCGGCGTCGAAGACGGCAGCAGGTCGCTTGCGGGCGGCCATGGCGCTGGACGAACGAACTGCTTTGGTTGGTGGAGAGGGCGGCGGCAGAGATCGATGATGGAGAAGGGGGAGGGAGGAAGTTCCGTATGGATCGACGCGCTGCGTTGGCTATTTGTTTCGACAGGTTGCCTCACCGAGTCGCCATGGAATTCAGCTCAATCCGAGTTACGGTGGCTGACAGCTTCTTTGCCTTGCTGCCTGCGTTTTCGTTTGACCGACGGCGGATTCACGGTTCGTTCGTTTCCGAGTCGAATTCAGGTTCTTCATTTCCCTTCCCGCCTTCGTTCCGGATTCGGTTTCAGTATATACTGACGAGACGATCCACACGGGAAGCTCGCCCCTTCCCGCGTCCAATCCATCGATCGTCCCCTCCATCTCGATCCCCTCTCCGCACCAACCAAGCCGTCGATCGAGCGCCGTCTGGAAGAGGCGTGAGGCCCTCCTCGACACCGGCCACGCGGCGACCAGAAACGACCGGCTGCCGCAAGAGGAGGCGCGTCCGGATCCGTATCAGAAGCACCGAGGACTGCGAGGAGACGCGCGGCATCGGCAAGGGCGGCTCCGGCATCGTCGTCAAGGTGTGCCACCGCGCCACCTCCGCGATCAAGTTCCTCCGCTGACGCCACTAGGGAGCTCCGGCCGGCGCGAGGCCGGCTGACCGGACTAAGTGGAGTTAGAGCAACTCTAGCAGCAGACCCATACTCTGCGAAACTATAAACGCACTCAAAATCGCCGCGGCAGAACAGAAACTGTATCCAAATTCTTAAAATTTAAAAAACTTGTTTCACGCGAGAAATTTAATTAAAAACTCGCCGAAACTCGCTCGCATAGATAGTTTTTCTTCACATAAACTCGTACACAGCATGCCTATATTACATATAAGTTCGCCGGAGCTAGGCCGGGCCTACGCTACCGTACCACTACATAAAATTGAGCTCACCGGAGTTCGTGCGGTAGCTGCCCAGCGGTGGCGCTCAATCGGAGTCAGAGCAGTCGAGGTCGATGTAGAACTTCGCCTGCTCCGCCTTCATCAGTCGCAGGTCAGCCTTATTGGACGCGTGCGCCTGTGACGCGGCGATGCCCGTCCTGGAGGAAGAGCCGCTCGTACTCGAGCTCGCGGCGGATGCGCTCTTCCATCTTCTCCTGCTCCCTCGACGACCGCTCGAGGACGACGCGCTCGAGGAGCTCCTCCTGCCGGAGGGGGGGGGGTAGTCCTTGAGCCCGAGGCGAGAGCTCCTCCTCCGACTCTCTCTTCACCAGAATGAGCCCGCGGATGAGCTCCCTGTGGACCAGAGCCGAGGAGGCGTGGCGGCAGCGAAGCTCGCGATTGAACTTCGTCTCAAATTTGCGGCGGTCGAACACCGGCGGCCGACTACCGCGATTGAGCCACCGACGCTTATGCGCTGATTCCGCGTTGGCGTCGTGGCGGCGCCCGCCTCATCCCCGAGCTACCATAACCGTCCCATGGCTTTTCGCAGGGCTTGCCGGGCGGCGAAATCGAGCGGCGTGGGGAATTGGGGAAGCGGCTGCGAGAGATAGGGTTTCGACCCGCATCTGCCCCGCAAACCCGTAGTTACACTGCTTCGGGGGTAACATTTGTGGGCTGCGGTAAAAAATATTTACGGGCCGGACGAGTATACGGGCTCTATTCTGGCCAAAAAATTAGGCCGAGTCCATATACTCGCCGAAATTATGCGGGTTCGCGTGTTATGCAGGGTTTGCTAGAGTTGCTATTAGCTACAGTTGTGAAGCAAGCATCAGCGGAGCACGTAGCCGTGCCGGAAATCAAACCCAAGCAGTCTTCCTCTCGAGTGTCGTTGATCTCCTTTTGTGAGCGTATTTTAGCCGTTCATTCACCAGTCAGAGTACCGCTTCGACAAGCTGTCGATTTCGTCAGTGTCACTGTCGAATTCTTCAGAAATGTTCAGGTTCAGAGCCCCATCGCCGGCGGCGAACCTGTCACCGTGCGCATGCGCGTCCTCATCGAGATCCGCGGCATCCCGACCACGCATGGGATCGCGCCTCGGCCGACATCCTGTTGGCCCCCTTCTGCCTCATCGAAGATCTCGCCCCGGAGACGCGCTCTGGCCGCGACATGTCGGTGTTCCGCCTCTCCGCCTGGACGGCCAACCCCGATGCCATTCCGCGCTCGTCCGAGCTGCTCCTGCCGCCGCGGGATGGCATTGCGCTCGATGCTGACCCGGACCGCGTTTCGCGCTTCTCACGCGCCCTCGTCCGGTTCCCGATGTCAATCCATGTCTCTGAGACCCATGATTACCGCCTGCCTTCCCCGTCGCCGCCCTCTCCGGCCGGGGGGGATGGCGACGACCCTGGCTCGCCGCCAGTTCCCGGCCCATGGCCTTGGCGGTACGAGTTCCCTCCTCGGCGATCCCCTGGCACCTCGTGCCGCTCCGGCCGTGGTGCCCGTGGCGGCGCCGTCCGTCCCCCTGGTCGCCGGCCGCCCCCCCCCCACCCCCACCGCGGTTGGCAGGGGGTTCTGGGCCCACACCCCGACGCCTCCCCGCCCGCGCCTCCCAAAGGTTGGGCCCTGCTTCGCTTTTGGATAAAGCATGCAATCCTCGTCGGCAGAAGACTGCTCTGTCGGCTCCACCCCCACTGTTCAAACCCTTCAGCCAACCGGTCTTCCCACCAGCCCGGCTCCAGCCTCTCCGCGCCCGCCATATGGCGCTTCCGCACCGTCGAGGAGACCCCAGATCCTTCTCCGCCCCCTGCCCGACAGGACGGGTTGTCGCCTTCCACGCCCCCCCTCCTCGGATCCGTCTTTGGTTGGCGCTGCCCCGAGCCTGCGATTCCCCGAGCCACTTTCGGCCTATTGACGGCCCATACGTTCTTGGGCTCCTTTCGCCCTCGACATTTCCGTCTCCACATCGCCTATTCCGCTATCGGGCCAAATTCGCCCATGGCAAGAGTCGGTCCACATCGCATGTTCCCCAAATGGGCCAAATTCGCCCATGGCAAGAGTCGGCCCACATCGGGCTCGTTACCCTAATGGGCCAAATTCGCCCATGGCAAGAGTCGGCCCGCTTCGCCAGCCCGTCCTATATTCTCGCCCATTAACGACCCGTTATGCCTATGATGTAATTAAGCTTTTGCAGTCCCCACGGCTTGTTAACGAATTCGCTACCGCGTCTTTGGCCGATACCAATTACGCCCGATTACGGCCCATGTAGACCCATTTATCCGACGGCCCTAGGCCCATTTATCGATGGCCCGAGGCCCACCGATTACAGGCCCATTTATCGACGACCCGTAGGAGACCCATGGATCCTACGGCCCGTATATGGCCCATGGGTAGTTGCGACCACTAGCAAACCAGGGAAAAAGAAGACTAGGAAATAAATAAGGGCCAAACTAACGCTAGGCTATTAAGGCGATTGCACGGATTACATCCACTCGGCATCAAAGATCGCCACCAGTGCAAATATAGGGAACATCCTACACTATACAAAAATGGCTTGCTGTTTTCTTCAGCCGGTGGCTGCACGTTAAGAATAAATTTTGTATCGCACCAAAACAAATTACAACTATATAACAAAAGGAAGGTTGGCATAAAACTTGACAGTCTAGCATATAAATGCACCACCGTAAGTTCAAGCTCGGTTCATTTGACTTGATCACATGCTTTCATGTTGTATTGTCCGATGGAACACCATAACCCTCGCCTTCATTTCCCTTAGGCTCTCGAACAACATAGCAAATGTCTCGATAGTCCGGTTTCAAAACCATGCATATCTTGACGACATCGAGCAATGTTTCTCCTTGTTTCACAAAGGGCCTCTGTTAGGGAATGGACTTGTGTCCGGAGTGCAGATACAACATTGCTTTGAGCTTGCATATCTTGATCATGAGGCGCTTTGGACGATATTGCCTTAACAACCAACCCAAGATACGCATGAACATGCTTTTGGCGTTAGTGGATAGCATCGACCCATCGCAGCAAGAAGAGTCGACATTGCGGTTATAGTTGCCTCGCCACCTTCGTAAGGTGGCGGTTCCACCATTTTTCCCATAGCTCATTGAAAATTTGAGGTTTTACATTAGTAGTACCGTAACAAGAGATATTAAAGAGGCAAAGAAACCAAACAAAATAGCTTTGGTCTATATACGTAACTTATTCGTGAACCCATGTAAAATATTAGTTGTATTTTATTGCAAAGTACATAATAAAACCAGGTTCCAAACACATGACCATGTACCATCGCTAATGTATTGTCTATTTCTTCACATTGTATTGAGGGCTCAGGATAAAGAGACGAAGTTTATAATATGGTAAGCATAGTATGACATCATTCATATCACAAAACAACTGAGAATGCATAAACAGTAATTGTAACATTGTGTGGGCAAGTCCAAAGACGGAACTAGATTACGGGTCAAGATCAAAGGAACATCACTCCTCCCTTTTAAACCTTGTAAGGTGCAATGATACGCTAAGACAATTGTGTATAAAATTGAAAAGAGTAATAGACATTGGCTGCAAAACCATGCAATTCAAGGCACAAGTCAGAGTAAGTAGTAGTTAAAAGGCATGAGGATTAAGGACTTACAACAATGGCTTGATCGGTGTAGTCATGCCCTTCTTCTTGCTGGTGTGATACCTTGAAGATTTCCACAAGATCTGGTTCGTGTACTTTTTGGTCCTTGCGGGCTTTCCTCCGCATTTCGAACAAGTCAATATAGATCCGATAATATGGTACAATGAAAAGAGTGAAACAATGACTAATTACAAGAGCCTCGCAGTGTGCAATATAGCTACGAGATCCTGTCGTCCGTTGGAATTTCACTTTCGTATGGTTGGCCTTGTTCTTTGAACAGTTCACCTACAAGAAGATATATTTGTGTGGCACATGCGTCAATAGGACTTCAACATGTGATCTGATCACATATATATAATGTACCTGATACTTCGGATCGGACTAGTGTTTAACAAGGCCCCTCCGGTCTTCATCCGATATATTTTCCTTTGGATATGTTTGGGAAAGTTCACCGTTAGCCTTGCCTTCAAAGTGAGTTTTCCTCAAGTTATACCGACATCGTCGCAGTAACGTACTTGAAAACATGGGTGCAAGCTTGTCCGTTGCATCATCTTGGCTATCCAACTTGAACCTCATCTATTGAAAATTATGGGAGTCTCATTATCAAGAACCTAGAAAGTATGGGATGTAGCAAGACGATATTACTAGTTTCCATACATAACCATACTTACAGATAAATGGTCGAGGAAGGTGTTGAACTGGGTTTCGTCTTTGTCATTCCTGTACTGAATCCATGTTGGGAGTATACGTACATGACACCTAACGGCAACCGCTGCCTCTGATACTAACTTGGCTGACTTTGTAGCATCACGTGGCCTTTTTAAACCTAACTCAAAACGGATCTCCATTCTTCCTCCTCTAGATTTAGTTAACCTATCGAGCATTATCCCTGATGTTTGTTTCCTGTTGCGCCTAGGTGCTAGTCCAACAACAAACATAGGAAGTGTTAGTGTACATCAAACTGTGAGACTACATATAAAGAAGCATGCAATCGTAACTTGACTCCAAAGAACTACCTTCTTGTTGTTGAAGCTCACAAGGTTCATCCGATATTGCCAACTCGTCTTGTGTCAAGAGTGCTTGGGAAGTAGTGTCGGTGGCAAGGGAGCTTGGGAACGTCTTTGCTAGTTTCGATTGACGCACGAGTATGTCGTGGCACCGGTAGTACTTGTGGTAGGTGTTGCAAGAACTAGGGTTGTCTCTGCTTGTTTGGTGGCAGCTATTTGTTTTGTTTGGCTTTTTTGCAGTTCGTGTAGCATGGGATGCCGTGTTTTTAGAATTTTCATTTGGACTTTCACCTTCTATTGCACCATCAAGACCAGCAGAATCTGCAAGATTCATACGCTTCTCATTCCTCGCCATTCTCTGTTTCTTCCTCTTTCTCGTGCCATGTTAAGTCAAGCCGACAAGAAAACGAATAAAATTTAGTTCTTCGTAACAAATTGATGCGTGATGTAGAGCGAATAAAACTTTGATGTTAGACAACCACATGATAGGAGGATGTAATATGTATGAAAAACAAGACGGAAGAGATAACCGTAACTATGATGTGTAAACTAAGAAGAAGACATTTCACCAAATTAGAAGCAATGCAATGGAAGGTAGACACCATATGAAAGATGCTACAAATATCACTCTGCCAAGTTAGGTTGTCTCAAAGCATAAATGGCGCTTTAAACAAATGTGAAGCAAAGACAAGAAATAAATCATATGCAAGATGCAAACAACATCACACTACCATGTTAGAGGTCTCTCGTCATTAGTGCCATTGCATATTCACAGATTGCATATTCACGACTTATGATGTGTAAACTAAGGAGAAGGCATTTCAACAAATTAGAAGCAATGAAAGCTAGCCACCATATGAAAGATGCAAATAATATCACTCTACCAAGTTAAAACTGTCTCGTCATAAGTGCCATTTCAACAAATTAGTAGTACAAGCTAGAAAAGAATGTGAGATGTAACCTATATCACACCCCTAAGTCAAACGTGTCTTATGATAAGTGATTGTTGCTTGTTACACAACTGTAGTAATTTGATGTAAGAACATGGTGTGATAGACAGATATTGTATGTTCTAGAAACAGGAACACATGTCTTATTCAAGTATAATGTGTAAAGTAAGCAGATGGAATTCAACAAAATTAGAAGCAATACAAGCTAGACATCACACATAACATGCAACCACATATAATTGATTGCCAAGTTAGAGGGAGCACCAGTGATGCTGCACTAGGGGAGACGTCCTCATCATAAACACAGCTTTGTTGAGTGTCTATGCATGTGTTGTCCTGGAAATCATCTTGGGGGTGTGGAGGAGTAGAAAATGTAGAGGCCCTCCGTTTGGAAGGAGCGCCTTTATCCGCTGCCTTGCTAACTTCCTTCTGCTTTATTGATTTTGAATTGTCAAGTAAAACCGACAAGAAAAAGCAATAAAATTCTCTCTTCAGAACTCATTCATGCATGATACTGACAATCACTACTTTGATGTAAGGCAAACACATGATACCAAGATGGAATATGTACAAAAAACAGGACGGCATGGCATGTTCACAACTGTTTGTGTAAACTAAGCAGAAATCATTCCAGCAAATAAGAAGCAATGCAAGCTAGTCACCACATGAAAGATGCAACCAATATGGCTGCCAAGTTAAAAGCGTCCCATCATAAATGGAATTTCAACAAATTAGAAGCAGCGCATGCTATAAATCATATGAAAGATGCAACTAACATCGCACTGCATATACTAAAGGTGTCTCGTCATATTGATTGATGCGGGATACAAAAAAAACAATAGTTTTATGTAAGGACATGCTTAATAGACAGATGTACTATGTACTAAATACAGGAAGGCATGTCACATTAACAGTATAATGTCACATTTACAGGAGTAAAAGCTAAGCAGACTACCACATGCGGTTTAACCAGATTGGAAGAATTACAATCTAGACACCATATGCAACATGCAACCACATATCACGCTGCCAAGTTAGAGCAAGCACCGCAATGCTAGTGTAGGGGAAATGCTGTAATCAACTACTGAGCTACGTTCACTATCTTCATCTAGCATTTACATTTCTTGAGAATCATGTCGGGAGGCCGACGCTGCATTCTTTAAATGAGGAGTAGTCCCCTTGCACTCGCCTCGTCATAAGTGATTGATGAGGGATACACAAGAACATTAGTTTGATGTAAGAACATGGTTAATACACAGATGTACTAGTATGTACCAAAAAACAGAAGGGCATGTCATATTCAAAGGTATAATGTGTAAGCTAAGCAGATGCAATTTAACCAAATTGGAAGCAATACAAGCTAGACATCCGGCTGGAGTGGTGAACATGATCATCTAGGACCCGAGAGCCTGGTGGGAGGCGGGCTGCTTCGCCACCATCGCGGCTTTTTAGTTGGCTTCGTGTGATGCCTGTCTTTCTTTGGGCTTGTCACTGGCTTGGCCAGTGCCCTGACTAGCTATTTGTCTTCTGGTGCTCACGGGATGGTGGTTCATGTAAAAAGTATCTTTCCTTATCTTAATAAAGACCGACTTCGGCCTTTCGAATACAAGCTAGACACCAACATGCAACCACATATGACACCGCGAAGTTAAAGCAAGCACATTTTATGGTTGTTCATGGGTAGCGAGGTCATCAACTACAGAGCTACGTTTACCGTCTCCATCTGCTGACACTGCACCCTTTATAGCGTTGTAACGTGTCTTACCTACCCGTATACCAAGCTGGAGCGACTTCTCTCTTTTCTTTGCTGCTTCTCTTTCGGCAGGAGAGTCTAAAATACCCTTGCATAAAAACACAATAGTGAGAGTATGGGTGAAGTGTGTGCAGAACTAGTGCACTGTAAAAGTAGCAGATAGCAGGTGGCTTAAAAATAAATGACAGGAGACATATGATAGCTCTACAACATTGCATGGCAAACAAAATTAGATTCTACTCCGTACGATTTTGTAATTTATGAGCACAGGAAATGCAGGTACTCCTCCAGCACACCACCACATGTGGTCATATCTAAGATAACAGTCGACTGAAAATAAATAGGTCAGTCGATTTTTTTTAATGAACCGTCCGATCTATAAGGAACGGGCAGATGGCCTTCGTCTACCTCCCGCCAGTCACTGTTGACGATCTTTCACGAACCGCCAGCGACCACCGGCCCAGACCCGTGCCTCCGCCGCCCCGCCCTCCCATCGACCTCACACCACCGCCGTGCTTGGCAGCGCCCCCAAGCCATCCCTTTAATCCCGACCGACCTCCAGATCGGGCGCCAGTAGCTCTAGGCCGCAGACGCCCCTAAGATAAACACCAAGGCGCTGGTTCCCGGTGTAATAGTCGCATTAGCGCTGTTAAGCCGGGAATGCTTCCGTTAATTGGGAATCAACTGGACATAAATTGAAATTCAGGGGGGCGACGGACCTCTAGCTAAGGTGAAATAGTATATGAGGAGAAACCTTGTGCATCGCGAGTTACTAGGAACATCTAGTATCAAGAAGAAGCGGTCAACTAGTGTATTTTGTGGGATGAATACCATGCAAGCAGAGACGTAAGATTTGCACAAATAAGGGAAGAGGAGTACCTTCTTCGGTTGCTGGTGTGGTCACCTCCACATGTCGCACTGATCTTCTTGTTTTTACCAGGGAAATCGATGTTCTGGAGGGTGCAGGCTTGGACGAACCCATGGCAAAATTGTTGACTGTGTTGACGTGGCTGTATGTCGGCGGAGGGCAAGCAGATCCGAGGCGGCGAAGGCGGCGAAAGGTGAACAGCTCCGTGCGGTGGAGGGTGGCGGTTGGAGCGGCAGCGGTGAGGCGCAGGACTTCGTGGTTGAACTGGCTCGAATGCACGGACGGCTCGGCCTCGGCTTCAACTACTAGCCGTGGGCGTTGCGGTTGAGGTTGCGGTGGGCAGCACGCCGGGTATTGGCTCGGCGTGATGGAGGAGGCGGCGGTTGATGGGTGGGATGGGGTGGCGGACGGAGGACGCCGGGTTTCATGGTGGTGGAGAGGTAGTTTTGGCGCCCACGGAGTACGAATGGGGAATCGGACGGGTGGGGGAACCATGTTTGATGCAGGGACGCGCTTTGTTTTTGGCTTTTGAGCAGAAGATGGGACGCGCTTTTTTGAAATTTGGGGAAAGTACAAACTTTGCCCCCCTCTTAAATTTGTGACCTACTGCGGGTCGGGGGTAGGATGGTAATCCCATGTGTCCTAAATAGTGGGCGGGAGCGATTTCGGCCACGCATGTGTGCTTAGGTGGCCATTGTGTATGAATGTTTTTCGGAGGCGATTGCGTATGCGTCTAGATGAAGCTACAAACCTACCCCGGTCTAGACCTTTGGACGTCGGGCGGTAGGTTTCACAGGTCGGAGTTATTAGAAAAGTAATTTCCTTGTACTACCAAACATTGGTCTCAAGCGGTTTCAAGTAGTAGAGGCTCTTTTGGCGCCGTTCAAATTTTGAAACACAAGCATTCACATTTAGAGTACTCTTGAACTATGAGGATTGACCTAAATAGACAACGTTATATTTGACCTTGTATGTTTGAAAACCTCATTAAATTATCCGCTTCCTTTTGAATTTTGACACTTGAAAATCCTATAACTACGATTATTTTGGAACGGAGGAGCTAAATTTGAATCTATTTTGTACACGACTACATATGCTATTATGTACAAAATCAGAGCAAAGATTGGTCCCCCATAGTTTAGGTATGGTTTACAAATGCCATGATATCAAATTCAAATAATTGAATGGACAATTTTTTTAAACCACCTTAGGTTGAATTCAAATGTATACTAGTTCATAGGTAGCTATTTATAAATGTCCATTGTGTAACTTTCGTATGTATAATGTGCTTTACACACACAACATGAACTATACTCACGTTTATATTCGATTGCTAAAGCGATGCATTGTCTGGAGTTCAAAATACTAACTATGTGGATCAATTGTGTCGAATAATAACATAGACATGCTCAAATTTGATAGAATCTAGATGTCTGATGGATCAATGACCGCTCCTTACGAATTGCAAATATCATGATCCCATCCTAATATTTGGATACAATTTATATCTTTAATCAATGTGTAGAGCAGTCTTTTACGTGTAGTTTCACTCTCCATCGGTGATCTCTCACACATGCTCGCACACTCTCTCCCGAGGTGTCTTTCTCGCACACATTCTCTAGATATAACCCTCCCTCCCTCTCGTAACCATTTACAACTGTTTTCACTAACCTTTATCACAAGCACTCTTCCTCTCGCAAACATACACACACACAATCCTCATCGACCCTTTCTATATACATGGACCTTCCTACGTGTCTCATGTATGCACATTATCTTTACGTCTGTCTCTCACGCATTATCTCACACCTCTCTTCCTAATCGATTTAGTATGATTCTAGCAGAGCATTCTGTAGGATGCCCCTTAAAGTTAGGTTGGATGAATAGTAATATCGGAGATAGAGGGGTTACCTTAGTCCGAGAACCTAGGGTTACAAATCCTAGCCGGCTTTGTCAGTGGACACAGAGTCCTTCACAATTCTGCTATCTTTATCTTGTACGACTAGTCATCCATGGGTCTTCCTAAATGTGTCATGGGCTGACCAATGTGGCGCAGGACGGAACCGAACAAAGGGCCTCACCTTGACCCACCGGACCTCACGCGGTGACACACCCTCTGCCCCCACGTCTCATTATCTTCTCACACCCACACATACCAACACAAACACCACACACACAAAAAAATTCTCCTGGTGCCTCTATTCCCTCCCCCCTTGCATATACACACTCAAGGGAATGGAATCTCTTGTCGTGACGTCATATTCGTCTCTCTCTCTAGACCACCCTCATTTCTCGTGCTATCTCTCCCCCCCCCGTCGGCCCCTTTATCCATGCCTCTCTCGAATACGTAATACACACACATACCTCTCTAGGCCCCGCCAAATGCATCAACTACACATTCACACATGTTACATCACGTACCTCATTGATCTAAAAAGCCCTCTCTTCCCGTTTATTTCGCATACAACATTCCTTTTGAATAAAGTGTGGCCAAAAAATTATTTTAGAGTTTCTACATATATACAACATTACAAAGTTATATGGAGGAGTCTAACGCTAATTTGCATTGCATTGTGCCCACAATGATATTTATTCAAGACCTTTGTGAATTTGTATATTTTTATACTATATACAAAGTTAGTCATAATAAAGAGAAACGAAGAGCATCTCTCTCTCCATCGCATACCCCCCTGTACGCCCCTTTCATGTATGCACACAAAACTATCTCCATGATGTCCTCTAAAAGTAAGCCCCCAGAAAATTCACGCGTGTTTCATCTTTCTCTCGCGATATATGCAATGACGATCATTGTATTTGAAGGGAAAGCACGATACATACATTGGACTTCATAATCCACTCATTACGGTCACCGCCACGTTTAGTGGTTATTATACGATCACGGGCTCACCATACAACTTTGTATTTGCTCATGACATGACTAGTTGACTAGTTGAACGCCCACGTGGCACCTAATCTAGTGTTGAATCACATTATCTCACTAACATCGTGCCCAATGTCGACTTGTATCTACTCTACATCTACACTATTATAAAATACATAAAATACACTCTTATAAAAAACAGAGTTGGTGATGATGGTGTGCCAGCCATCCTGCAATATAGGCCGTCCGATTTATATCTGACGGATAGGAAAGAAACTATGGCAGTTTTGCAAAAAGGTACCCACACACCTCTCCACATTTGCAAATAAGGCCTTCCCTCGTTCATCCTTTTCTCTCACAAGATAAACAAGTCATACAAATGCATCTTGATGTTACGTGCAACGCACGGGCATCTTGCTAGTAAGAATGAAAGCAAACGACAAAATAATATTTTGACGGTGGTGCAAAGTCATGACCGCGGGCACAGCGGACAAGGTGGCCTTGTATTGGTATGCTGAGCCGTCTGTTTTAACACACAGGAGCTGGTGTGGTGATTATACACACACGCACGCATGCACACGAACTCCATCCACGCAATACT
Source organism: Aegilops bicornis (assembly GCA_021605145.1). Taxonomy (NCBI): domain Eukaryota; kingdom Viridiplantae; phylum Streptophyta; class Magnoliopsida; order Poales; family Poaceae; genus Aegilops; species Aegilops bicornis. The sequence continues at coordinate 576,942,074 of CM038672.1, forward strand.
CACACAAACACATGCACCCACGCACGCACGCAACACTCACACATACACACGCAGCCACACACGCACGCAACACTCACATGCACACACGCACGCATGCATGCACACACCAGTACACCACACGACCAACACACACTCTCACGCTCAAGTGCTCAATCTACACGTGCATGTGCACACATCAGGCCCTGACAGACACATACACAACCAGGTGATTCCCGCGCACGGGTTGGAGCCTTGTCGCACCTGCATAAATTTGTGTTTATCTGACCTTTTCCCTATGCGAACTGACAGGTGGGACCCACAAGAAACGTGGTCAATTTAACTAGTCAACATGGCGCCATGCAGACTATTTGGCCGGTCAACAAAGTGCAATCCGGTGCTGAACTGTGAGCAAGTGACCAGATAATCACCGCAAAACGTATATAGTGACCGTAATCAGCTTATTCTGAAGTTCGGTGGCCGTACTACGCTTTTTTCTCTGTAGGCCCTCCAAAACTACATCTCTTCGCATGTTACATCTGACAACTATGCAATACAGCACTACTACTACACTCTAACACAATAAATCATATGTGTTTTTAGTTTTACTAGATATCATATTGTTAATTATAATTATTCAGTTTGCATACATTAAAATTGCCTTTGAAATGTATGGCCAGTATCATCTACCGCGCGGGAAAAATCCCGCCCTTTCCTGTTTAATCGGGTTTGTATCGATGGATCGTGCGAAACAGCAAAACTATAGTACTATACGGTACAAGTGACGATTCAACGGCGTCGTGTAAATCTACTCCTCCGTCAGAAGAGTGGGCGCTTCGCTTTCATAAATCTTCTAGTCCCTTTCGCCGACATGTGGGACATCAAGCTACCGGGTCCACGTGCCATACCGAATACTGATGCGAGCAGCGGGGTGAAGCACCCAGTCATGGCGCCCGGCGTAGTAATGAGCAATGAGGCGTCAAATCACAAAGCTGCACCTTTCCTTGATTAAGTTGGAGGGACGAAGTAATAATGCTAAAAATAAGTTGGAGGACGAAGCAACCATCATTTCACTCGTTCTTGAATCCGCTTCTCCCTCATCTTCTTCAACTTAACCACGTGTTGCTTACGCCGTTGTTACGCCTCATGTGGGACGCGGATCAGGTTGGTCGCTTCTGCCTCATCTTCTTCAACTTAACCACGTGTTGCTTCTGCCATTGTTCTGCCTCATGTGGGAAGCGGATCAGCTTGGTAAAGCACTGACACGTGGGACCGCATGTTAGCAAACCGCCAGGACAACGTCCTCGAAAATAAGAAACCTCCCCACCATCCGCGGCAAAATCACCTCCTTTTAATAATCTTTGATTCTACAATTTTTAGATCAATATAATTGAGATTTGTATAGATAGCACACAGGAGCAAAACCAAGTGGTGCAGTTAAGGGCATCCACAATGTGTAGCCAGATGTGAAAATAGCTTTTGGCATCGTGGGAACCATTGTGGACGGCGTTACAAAGCCAAAAGATGGAACCAAAGCTCACGATTGATTAATTGAAGGAATAGAAAAATGCAACGTCTCTCCTCTTTCTCCCATGCTTGGGCGCATGTAGGAGTAGTACGATATAGAGCACAGAGTCTACTCCCTGTCCCTTCTATCACAAATCACAAAGCGGTGAGGCGTCAAATCACAAAGCACGGCGAAGCAACTATCATTTCACTCTTCACTGACTCCGCTTCTCCATCGTCTTCTTCGAGAAGCCATCTCACCGCACTAGTACTCCTAGTAGTAGTACTAGTAAAGGACTTCCTGGATGCAAATAAGGCGGTTGTCTCGGCTTGCAGGCGGCACTTGCGAGCGACTTACCGTGGTCTCCCTCAATGGCGTTCTCCGTCGAGCGCACTTCGCCAAACCACCAAAAAAATAATCGACGTCATCGCAATGGGCAAGGAATTCAAATATAGTTACTACCTCCATTTTTTTTGTACACAAGGCCAGTATATCAAAATTACAATTTGCAAAGGGCCACTAACACTAATCGAGGCAAAATTGATGGGGTTAGCAACCAAGGACATTAATATCCCTTGCATGCATGCGGAAGTGAGAAGGTTCGTTTGCATGGCGCTGCATTAATCAAGCGATAAGGAGTGAGATGGTTAGCTCTTTGGTCTTTCGAGAAAAAATATGCATTAATTGACACGTGAAACGAGGATTTGTATCGAAGGAAAACCCCGCCTTTCTTTTTTAACACTAGTACTCCTAGTACGTACTACCTCCGTCCTGGTTTATAAGTCCCTTTTATAGTTTGTGCCAAATTTTGACTAAAGATTTAACTAACAAAATGTTAATGCATGTCAAGAAAAATTATCTCATTGGATTCGTATTTGAACATAGTTTTGAAAAATATAATGTTTGGTGACATGCGTGAACATTTTCTTAGTTTAATCTATGGTCAAAATTTGGCACGAAATACAATGGGGACCAATAAACCCAGACAGAGGTAGTAGGTACTTATCCTGGTTGGGTCTAGGCCTTGCATTGCCAAACTTCGCCACACTTTTTTGCCAGGCTTGCCTAAAGTTTTCAAAATGAGAAGGAGGTCCACTTGCGTGCACTGTCATGATCGCTCACACGCCTTGTGATGCACCGCACCCTCACACTTCGCCTCACGCGCAAACCCAACCAAGGGAACACACCCTCATCGACACGCGTCTTTGTCGCATGTGAACAAACCAAACTCAGCCATCCTATCGCTGACACATAATTTTCGTTCATAGAGTATGTTTATCCAACCGGAGTATCCGTACGGCCCGTGCGGTGGTCTGTTGGGGAAGAAGAAGAGGTGAGGAAGAAGGAAAGAAGGGTTAGGAGACATAGGATATTCATCCAAGCGCCTGAAACGGTAGACTCAGGCGACTTGCATAACAAATAGTATGTTTTTACACAGTAAAAGATCCATAATAATAAAAACAACAACATGAAGAAAAACTATCACTGCTCGCGGAAAGAGACGGCCTCGTCGTCTTTGGCTACCGGTGTGAACCAGCCCGTCATGCCGGCGTGTGTCTCCGACTTGTGGTTGTCCTCGGCCTCGGCCTACTCATTCAAGCGGAGCGCTGGGCTCTGCACGGACGAGAGCACAGTCCGGTTCAAGTCGAGGACGTCCGGTTCCGCCCTCTGAGGAGGGCCTCGATGGCAGCGGCATCCGCTGGCGCTGGCCGAGTCGAGCCTCCGCCACCCGGTTCAAGTCCGAGACTTCCGGTTCCGCTGCAGGAGGGCGTCGATGAGCGGCATCCAGCGCTCAGCGTCGAAGTCGAGCCTCTGCCGCCCGGTTCAAGTCCAGGACTTCCGGTTCCGTCCGCAGGAGGGCGTCGATGAGAGCGGCATCCGCGCCCTCTGCGTCGAGTCAAGCCTGTGCCGCCCGGTTCATGTCCAGGACGTCCGGTTCCGCTGCGGGGAGGCCTCGATGGCAGCGGCATCCGCGCTCCGCCTCAAGTTGAGCCTCCACCGCCGGTTCACATCCACGACATCCGGTTCCGCTGCGGGAGAGCCTCGATGGCAGCGGCATGCGCGCGCTTCCGCCGAGTTGAGCCTACGCTTCCGGTCCTCCTTTAGTATCGCCATGTTGAACCGCTAGTCACTTTGCACCATGGGGGACTCGGACGCTGGCACAAAGTCGACGTCCATCGTCTCATACCCATCGGGGGCCTTCTGCGCTGCGACCTCCGCATTGAACATTGGATCGGCTTCCTCCTCCTCGTAGCTTGGCTCCGAGAGAACTTCGAGGATTGGCCCGCCGCCAAAGCGAGCTTGGGAGCAGTGCATGGCGCCAACCGCCGCCGCAATTTCTGCGCGGCGCTCCAGCGTCAGCATCTTGTAGTAAGTGATCTTGCGGCGCACCATGGCTTTCCGGCGAACTAGGGGCCGCTTGATGCTGGCTAGGGGATCGAAAGGTGGGGGAATGGGCTGGAGATTTGGTGTGGTTTTAGGGCAGTGGCTGGCGTGGGCGGCAGCGAAGGTTACGGTGAGAATAGTGGTTCCGGTGACGACCGGTCAATTGGTTTTGACTGTACATCGCTCTTGTCGCGTTCGCGTTGCAGCCCGGCACGCTGGACCCTCCACGTCACTCACAGAATGGAACGCGCTTCGTCTTGCGTTTTCACTCGCTTGTGGGACCGCAGTTGAGAGCAAACTGACGTCCCTCCCCCTCCCCCGCCAGCGTCATTTATTATACCAACACACCCTCCGTATATATACAGAGTAAATAAAAAAAGAGGGAGTATACTACGGATGAGGATCTGACATGGCGAACCCATTGAGTAAGCGACATGCGGGGCCTAGCAAGCATGGGTCCGCCCGATGAAGTGACCGAAAGGGAGGGTAAGCGAGGGATACCTACGTCGGAGGATCCACTTCCACTATACTCGACCAAATGTTAGAGTAATAATATATGACATGCAACTTACACAAATGTTAGAGTAATAATATATGACATGCAACTTACACAAAGCATCTGAGGGTCTAATGCGTTTTTCGAGGCTAACTTTGACCAAATGTTAGAGTAATATTATATGACATGCAACTTACACAAAGCATATGGTCAATTTCGTATGTGAAAGGAGTTTACAATGATATAATTTTCACATTATACATCTCATGTACTCCCTCCGTCTAGGTGTGTAAGTCATCTTACGAAAACCAAATAATCCCAAAACACGTAGGCGCGGTGCATTAACTTCTACCTCATTTCTTGTTTCTTGACATATGAACCAATAAGAGATGATGGTGTGCATGATTTTAATGACCTGAGACTATCAAACATGACATGCGATGGTTAGTTCATTGGATGCAATACTATTAATTAGCAAATAAACATTAATGTCTCTCGTTTTCCCCTCCTCCTTGGTCATGGTGCACAGCCTAAGATGACTTACTCACCTATGTGAAAGGAGTACTATTAATCTTGTCAATAGTCAAATTGGAAACCATCTCGAGTACAAATCTAGAATGCGTCTGAATCTAACAATATTTATTAGGCGTTGTTGAATGTTGATACCTTTTTTATCATAGTAGAGATACTTTGACTACACATAAAACTTATATGTAAGGTAGAAAGGATAGGAGGGAGTATATTGTACGTTCAAAAACGAAACGAACATTGAATACCCTTTATATATGATTTGCGGATGCTATGATCACCGGTTCAAAATTTTGAATCCGCCTTAGGTATCACGTGCCCCCACTCGTTCCCTCTCGATTTCATATCGGGGTCCGGAGATCTATTGAAAGAGGACTAGGGTGGGTACATGCGAATGATACTTGGCGGAATGTTCAAATGAGGCATGTGGGAGGATGGACTCATCGGAGGCGATATGATTGATGGAGAAGAGGGTTGGAGAGGAATGAGAAATAAGCAAACGCCACATGATTACACTTGAATGGCTCAAATAAACAATAAGTTCTCTCGCTTGGCCTACATAGTGAAAGGTCTAATGCGCAACGCGGAGCACTGACGCTTGAATATGGCCGGGAAAACAGGGAAACGGACATGTGGGGTACACCCGTCAGGACGATGTAGCGCAGACTAGTCCAATGGAGGAGCTGGCCCACGACCTCCTCACCACCGACAACCGTTCATGTGGGTCTTTGGGGCCAACAACGGGGCGCAGCTCCAGCACTGCCTCTGGACACGGCGACCGCGGTGAGCGACACACTCATATCATCGATAGACACGGTCGGTTTCAGTGTGCCGAGGGTGGCGTTTGTGCTGTGGCACGACCAACGGTATGTTTGGTTTGTGCCCAAGGTTGCCCCATCAAAGCATTGGGTAGCCAAAATTTTGGTTGAGGTATTGGTTGCCCATGATTTGGCCGACATTGGCAAGAAAAACGATCTAGAGTTGGCTAGAGTTCATTGGCATGCCAAAGAAATGGCAACCATCCAAACAAAGACCAATCTTTGGGTCATGACCAAAATTTTGGTAAGGTGCACTTTGGCCACAATCCAAACACACCCCAACACCCGGCTCGGCGCGGATGCTGCAGGCGCCGCGAGCGTCAGCGGAGTGGTGTAGCACGCCAACTGCATCCTTTGGACTGAGACCATGCCGGGTCGTCTTGCTTTTTTAATGACATGCGGGGATCGCATTTGAGCAAAGGGCATCTCCAACTTTGCCACGACCGCAGCTGACTACCCTGGCACACCAAAGCCCTCGTCCCTCGCGCCGTCGCGTGGTGCGTTCCCAGCCGGCGCCAGCTGCCCGCATTCATGCCGTCCGTTCATATGTCGTCGTTAAGAGGCTCGGTGCCCGAGGAACCAACTCCGACGACATAATGACGCACCCGGACGCTTGGCCTCACCGGAATGCGCTACTTAAAGCGACAACGCCCAGCTAACCTCCACACCATAGCGCATCGTCCTCCTACCTGACACTACATCCGCCATGATCGCAAGTGCGAACGCTCTGCGAGAGAGCTTGTCTTCGGGGATGAAGCTTGAGGTCGCCGCCCTCGCTCAAGTCGCCTCTCGCGACGCAATAGCAGCGTAGCCGGACGCGGACGCGACCGCACAAGCGGTGGCCACGCTGGCGGCCGACGACGGGAGCACCGTCAGCCACGCGTCCTACTTGCCGCCGTCCAACGTCCGGCACCGCCGAGGTCGGGGACTCCTCAGAGGATGAGTAGGGCATGGGAGGCGGCAGGGCATGGTGTGCCAACTGGCCGGTTCGTATCCCGTGTTCTACTCTTCCTCGCCGGAGACCGCACCTTCACTTCACGGGTCTTGAATCCCGCCCCGTACATAGAGATCGCAGATGGAGGACGTCGGTCGCCGCCGTAGAATAGGTTTAGGGTCGGGTTTATTTTATTTTTCTGTCTTATAAAAGTTCGAAATGTAATGAAAATCTGTCGTGTTTGCATTAATCTCGGCCGGTGTATATGAAATTTCACAATAATATACATATTGTAGGAGTACTAGTGCAAGGAAAATCAAGATCTTGTGGGAGAAAAGGATGAACGAGGGAAAGCCTTATCTGCAAATGTGGAGAGGAGTGCGGGTAAATTGTCTTAGTTTCCTTCCTATCTGTTAGATATAGATCGGACGGCCTATATTGCAGGATGACAGGCACACCATCATCACCAACTCTGCTTTTTATTGAACCGAGACAAATCTAAAAAACCCAACTAAGCCAACCTCCCAGCATATCGCACTGGAAAAGACCCAGCCGCGCTGTTTTAGTCGGGATTAATGGATTACTAGTAGTAGTATCGATGGATCGCGCGAAGCAACATTTTTTTTAGGGGGCGAAGCACCTAGTTTAAAAGGAAAAAAGGCGGTACACTCACAGCACTCATGTCGCGGTCGCATTGCACCCCACACACATTCGGTCCTGCACACGGCTCACGCATAAGCGGAACGCGCTTGGCTTGCCTCTTCAACGACACGATGGGACTGCACTTGGAGAAACCGACCATGCGCCAAACTCCCCCACCCACCGCGAAAATCCCCACACACAAAAATTCCCCCAAATTCGATTCAACCACCCTTCGCCAAATATTCCCCAAACCCCCTCCCCGTCCCCCTCCACTCCATTCGCTCCGCTAAGCCGCCCTCCCGCTTGGCGCCGATCGTCGGCGCCCTTGTTCGTCGAGGGACGACGGCGATCCTCTCGCTCCACAAGACGCTCTCATAGATCGGCGTCCTCTAGCCGCAGCGCCACCTGCAGCTACGTTCTTGTGGGCGCGACGGCGGTCGGCGCCGCCACCGCTGGCGGCGTTAGGTGTGGAGACGCATGGCGGTCAGCTTCTCCCACGGTACACGCATTCTAGACCGAGGCCCGTTCATGTCGGTGTGGCGCTGAATGTTAGGCGATAGACGCCTTTGTTAATCTCCTTTGTTTGTCAAGTAGTTTCTTGTCAATATGCTCTACTTAAGAAGCTTCCTTGCCCTGTTCTGCACTCACTCTGCTTAGCTGAGATGGCATGCCAAGGCCGATTAGTTGCTAAAATATCCTGCCATATATTTAGTGTGACGTAGATTGCCATGGTCTAGTAGCCAATCTGTTAGGTGAAATAGCTCTACACCGTTTTATACTCGATCTTTGTTGCTGCGATGGCCTTCGATAGTTTGATGGCTGTGTGCTCGGGCTCATTGACTGCTGAAACAGCCTGCCATAATTTAGCACTCAAATATGTTTGCTGAATTAGCTTTACATATATTTCGTTACTTAGATCTGCTCGTCCAAATATCTTGCCATAGCTTTAGACATCGACCTAGGTATTTTTTTGGACTTCATAAAAAGCATATATGTTTTTCCTGTAATATCTAGTAGAAGAACTAATTTGTATGTCTAACAGATGGACAGGACTTGGATAACTTCTGCTCGAAGATTCTCCGCTGCATATGTCGAGGGGGTTGAAAACTTCATGAACTTTATCAGAGCTGAGTACGATGGTCCGAAATCAGATGTGCTCTACCCGTGTAGTAGTTGTATGAATTCAGTTACAAGACCCCAGTCAACTGTGCAAAATCATCTACAATTGTATGGGATGTCGATCACATATACTAGGTGGGTTCATCATGGTGAAGCTGTGAACGTCAATGTTATTGACTACGTGGAATCAGCAGATCACCATCTTGATCTCGCCCGATGCTCGGTGGAAGAGGAGGAGGAGGAGGTGGTGGCGGAGCCATGAGTTTGACCAACATTGATACAATGCTACGAAATGCTCGTGCATTCCGTGAACTTTCACTGCAGAAGAAAAGCGGTGGGCCGCATGTTGGAACAATGCAACATTGCTCACCCCAGGAAATAAGCTATCAAGATTCTCAGCTATGGTCACCTTTCTTGGTGAAGACATCCGAGTGGATGACCAACAAATCATTCGATGCGGTGTTGGCTGCTTTCCATAAATCTTTCCCAGGCAGCGTCGAGTTGCCACACATACTGATAAAATGAAGAATTTCCTTCATGCGGTTGGAATTGGATATGATATGATCCATGTTTGTAAGAATAATTGTGTTACATTAGGAAGGATTATGCCAACTTAAGTGAATGCGAAATGCAAATCATCAAGATGGAAAGATGGCGATCTTTGTGAAGAGGGTTCCTCATAATGTTACGAGACATTTTCCAATTACACCAAGATTGCGAGAGGTTGTTTCATGATCTTTGAAACAAGAGAGGATGTCTTGGGGCATTCTAGGAACCAGGAGTCTGAGAGATCGAGAATGTAATGAGCCATCCATCTCATGGTAGTGAGTGGAAAAGCTTCAATGATAAACACAAAGAGTTTCTTCTTGACGAGAAACATTAGACTTGGCTTAGCTTGGATGGATTTAACCCATTTGGCCACGAGCGCCACATATAGCATGTGGCCAGTGCTTGTTATTCCTTACAACATGCCTCCAAATGTCTGCACCAAAGAATCAAACTACATGATGGCCTTGCTCATCCCTGGTCCAAAAAGTCCTGGAAAGGTGTAGGATCTTGAGAAGAGGTGTCTAGAGGGGGGGTGATTAGACACTAAGTACCAAAGTTGCAGTTTTTAACCTTATTAAAGTTTAAGTGGAGTTTAGGCACAAGTTTAACATTCTCAATACATAACAAGCAAGCATGCAATGAGTATATGAGCAGCGGAAAGTAAAGCATGCAACTTGCAAGAAAGTAAAGGGAAGGGTTTGGAGGATTCAAACGCAATTGGAGACAGGGATGTTTTTGGTGTGGTTCCGATAGGTGGTGCTATCGTACTTCCACGTTGATGGAGACTTCAACCCACGAAGGGTAACGGTTACGGAGGGCTCCACCCATGAAGGGTCCACGAAGTAGCAACCTTGTCTATCCCACCATGGCCGTCGCCCACGAAGGACTTGCCTCACTAGCGGTAGATCTTCACGAAGTAGGCGATCTCCTTGCCCTTACAAACTCCTTGGTTCAACTCCACAATCTTGTCGGAGGCTCCCAAGTGACACCTAGCCAATCTAGGAGACACCACTCTCCAAGAAGTAACAAATGGTGTGTTGATGATGAACTCCTTGCTCTTGTGCTTCAAATGATAGTATCCCCAACACTCAACTCTCTCTCATAGGATTTGGATCTGGTGGAAAGAAGATTTGAGTGGAAAGCAACTTGGGAAGGCTAGAGATCAAGATTCATATGGTAGGAATGGAATATCTTGGCCTCAACACATGAGTAGGTAGTTCTCTCTCGGAAATAGGATCTTTGGAAGTGTAGGTTCAGTCTGATGGCTCTCTCCACGAACGAAGAGGAGGTGGAGGGGTATATATAGCCTCCACACAAAATCTAACCGTTACACACAATTTACCAAACTCGGTAGGACCGAATCAACAAACTCGGTCGGACAGATTTAGTAAACCTAGTGACCGTTAGGGTTTTCGGTGGGACTGATTTGCATCTCGGTAGGACCGATATGGTTAGGGTTAGGGCATAACATAATCTCGGTGAGACTGATTACACAAATTTGGTGAGACCGATTTTGTTAATTAGCTAACCAGAGAGTTGGTCAGGCAAACTCGGTTGGACCGATTACTCAAACTCGGTGGGACCGATTTTGGTAATAAGTTAACCAGAAAGTTTGCACTGTAATCTCGGTAGTACCGATTCTCAAACTCAGTGAGACCGATTTTGATAGTGGACATACACAGAGAGATTACAATCCCATCTCGGTGAGACCGAGATCCCTATCGGTAGAACCGATTTTCCTAGGGTTTGTGGCGTTGGCTAAGACATCCAAACTCGGTGGCGCCGGATAGGAAGAATCGGTGGGGCGAGTTTGACTTTAGGTTTTAGGACATTTGTGTGGAAGTGGGAAAGTAGGCGAGGGTATTTGGAGCATATCACTAAGCACATGAAGCAAGAGGCTCATTAAGCAACACCTCATCCCTCCTTGATAGTATTGGCTTTTCCTATAGAGTCAATGTGATCTTGGATCACTAAAATGTAAAATGAAGAGTCTTGAGCTTGAAGCTTGAGCCAATCCTTTGTCCTTAGCATCTTGAAGGAGTTCCCACATCCTTTAGTCCATGCCACTCCATTGTTGAACTTACCTGAAACATATTAGATAAAGGTGTTAGTCCAACAAGAGATATGTTGACATTAATTACCAAAACCACCTAGGGAGCACTTGTGCTTTCAATCTCCCCCTGAGGGAGTCCTGGATTAGGGGGTGTTCGGATAGCCGAACTATCACCGTTGGCCGGACTCCTGGACTATGAAGATACAAGATTGAAGACTTCGTCCCGTGTCCGGATGGGACTTCCGTTAGCATGGAAGGCAAGCTTGGCGATACGTATATGTAGATCTCCTACCATTGTAACCGACTCTATGTAACCCTAACCCTATTCGGTGTCTATATAAACCGAAGGGTTTTAGTCCGTAGGACGAACAACAATCATACCATAGGCTAGCTTCTAGGGTTTAGCCTCCTTGATCTCGTGGTAGATCTACTCTTGTACTACCCATATCGTCAATATTAATCAAGCAGGGTAGGGTATTACCTCCATCGAGAGGGCCCGAACACGGGTAAAAACATCGTGTCCCTTGTCTCCTGTTACCATCCGCCTAGACGCCTGATTCGGGACCCCCTACCGAGATCCGCGGTTTTGACAGCGACATTGGTGCTTTCATTGAGAGTTCCTGCGTAGCCGTCGCCGTCGGGAAGGATGCCTCATCCCGTCTTTAAAGGCGATACTATCGCCAAAGGAGCCTTGGCCACCGGTCGACTCTTCGGTTAGGTGGTTTTCTTATGACCGCCAGATTCGCCACCGCAAGCGATGACTTCTCGGGTCATCGAAACCAATCTTCACGTTAACTCGGAACTTGCCGAGCAGTTAGATCCGATCGAGCTCTCCTCCGTAAACGAGCTCTTGGATCGCATCGCCGCCCTGAGAGTCGCCACAAACTATGACCAGATCGGGCCTAAAACCGATCTGAGAGAGATCAACTCTCCCCAGGCTACCCATCATGTTGCCGTGGTAGAGGAGCAATACGGCGATTCTTCTTCTATCTTAAGGACTAGCTACGTCCGGATTCCCGATCCCTCCATGCCGGATTCCCGCAGAGGGACGGATGTCGATCAAGCCCTGAACTTAAAGTCAGGCGGCGGGTTGGATTCATTGGATAGCATTCAAAAAATCCAAACTTCCAAGTTCAGAAACTTCTCGGCCCCTGAGTCTTAAATTGGACGGGGTTCCGGATCTAGTTCCACCCGCCCACCCAAACATTAGCGATCTATCCCGAATTCGGCAAGAGCCCGCTGAAACAGTACATCATTACTGGGCCAGATTCCTCCTGGTTATGGACAGGATAAAGGATTGCCGAGAGGAGGACACAATCTCACTTTTCTACAATAATTGCATGGACAAGGGAATCCTAAATGCCATAAGTCGTGGCGAAATTACACGCTTTGCTGACTTGGTGACCATAGTACAAAAGTACTGTGCGATGGAGAGTGCTTGGAAAACCGAAAGTAAATTTTGGGATAATCCGGCCCCGAATACAGCCCTAGTCCCAAATAAAAGGGTGCATCATCACCAAGCACCTGGGTTAAACATCAAAAAACAAAAACCCCCTAAAGGGCACGGAACCGAAGAAATAAAAGCCATATTGGCAACAAATCCAGTCCTGCCCGCGCCCAACATGGGCGAACCAATGCTATTATATATCGCCGCAACACATCAAGTTGTCAGTGCGGTGCTCGTAATCGAACGAGAAATGGACGGACACAGGTTCCCTCTTCAAAAACCGGTTTACTATGTGTCCACTGTCCTAACTCCATGCAAGTCCCGGTACCCACATTATCAAAAGATAGCATACGCGGTGTTCATGGCATCCGGAAGCTGCGACACTACTTTCAAGAGTGTTCGATAACGGTAGCCTCGAAGTACCTCTTAACGACATTATAAACAACCGCGACCACGACGGGCGGATTGCTAAATGGGCCATAGAGCTCCTTCCATTCGACATAACCTATAAGCCATGACGAGCTATTAAGTCGCGAGGTTTTGGCCGACTTCGTGGCGAATGGACCGGCCGAACTCCCTAAAGAGTACGGCGCATAATCCAATTGGATCATGCACTTTGGCGGCTCCAAAATGTTGGCGGCACGGGGGCTGGCGTCGTCCTAACGTCCCCAACCGGGGACACAGTCCAATCGTCCTTCAGATAATGTATACGGACTCCAACAATGCAGCCGAATACGAGGCCCTTCTGCACGGCCTCCGGATGGCAGTCTCCATGGGCATTAAACGCCTAGAGGTGCGCGGAGATTCGAACCTCGCGATATCTCAAATAAATGGAGGCTTTGATGCCAAAGATCCGAAATTGGCAGCGTACCGCAATGCGGTCCTAAAAATGTCAGCACGGTTCGAAGGGCTTGAATTTCATCATATAGCCGGGATAACAACCAGGCGGCGGACGTATTGGCACGCATCGGCGCAAAACGCGATGCCAGCCCGCCCAACATCTTCCTGGAACGGCTATTCAAGCCATCCGTACTATGGGAAGGGGAGTCCGGAAATAACAATCCGGACCCAACCACACCGCTCGACACGAATACTCGACACAATCGGAGGCTACGCCAGCGAGATAACACCCTCCGCCCACGAAATAATGGCGGTTATCGCCCGTGGGCGGAACCATTCCTAGCCTACCTAACTAGGCAGGAACTCCCGAAAGACCAAAATGAGGCTCGCTGCATAGTAATGCAGCGATCCAAAGCCTATAAAGTCCATGAGGAGAGCTCTATAAGAAAAGCACAACATGAGTCCTTCAAAGGTGTATCTACGAAGAGGAAGGGCGAAACCTCCTGGCTGAAATTCATGCCGGACTGGGTGGGCACCACGCCGCCTTGCCGGGCCCTTGTAGGCAAGGCCTTCCGTACATGATTTTATTGGCCGATGGCCCGGGCAGAATCTTGAGATTTAGTCCAACGATGCGTCGGTTGCCGACTTTTGCTAACCAAAGCCACATGCCACCCACCGCCCTCAAAACTATACCCATCACCTGGCCGTTCGTGATCTGGTGCTTGACATGGTTGGACCCCTTAAGGGAGGAACCCACAAGCAAAAATACCTATTGGTCATGGTGGATAAATTCACCAAATGGATAGAGGCCAAGCCTGTTAAAACGACCGAATCCGGGCGGTGATAGACTTTATATCAGGGGTAGTGCACTGTTACGGTGTCCCCCACAGTATCATCACTGATAATGGCACCAACTTCACGGCCGATGAGGTCAAATTATGGTGCAAAAACATGGGCATCAAGCTCAATTACGCCTCAGTCTATCACCCTCAAACCAACGGCCAAGTCGAGCGAGCAAACGGTCTAATCATGAGCGGCATTAAACCCGGACTAGTGCGGTCCCTCAAGGAATCTAACACGCCTTTGGGTTGAGGAGCTCGACTCCGCACTGGGGCTCTGAGACCACGCCCGAATTGTACTACCGGATTCACACCATTTTTTATGGTGTACGGCGCAGAGGCAGTCTTGCCTGCGACATAATGCATGACTCACCTCGGCGTGCGCATGTATGAAGAAAGAGAACCCGAGCTCGTCGGTAGGACAGTTTGGACGCATTGGAGGAGGAGCGCGACATAGCAAAAGCTTCGTTCCGCATTTTATCAACAAGCAGGCTCGAAGATATCAAAGCGAGGAAATGCGGGCCAAAGCTTACAACGTTGGCAAACTAGTTCTACATCGCCGGACAAGAAAAGGACAAACTCAAGCCCAAATGGGAAGGTCGACCAGGTCTGACGGCGGAGCATACCTTCACAAACGCATCGGATAACCGACTCGAGCGAACCCATGGAACGCAGCCCGTCTCACGAAGATTCTACGCTTAAGCGCTGGACTCGAGTTCGTCTCCTTCCTCCGTCCACATTTTCTATTTTGCTGTCTTTTATTTCTCTCCTTCCTCCTCCTTCTTCTTGAAGCCTTTAGAGGCTCATTTGCACTTTGTTACATACTTGACGCGTTGTCCGCGCTCATTATACTGGGGCTTCTTTAATGAAGCTTATTTATCTGAGCTTCATTCCCAACACATGTGTCAAACTTCCGCATGTACCTTTTACTCACCATTATATGCATCGATATGACTTAAGTTTTGGCCAAGCTGGGTTGCACGGCTCTGTGCTTACCCCTACGTTCCCGATTGTTCGGCTAAGTGGTAAAGGGAGCACCTCTGCGATTATTCTTGCCGGGTCGATCGGATGTGTACCTCGGTACTGGGTGAAGCGAAAGCTAGCGTTCTTAAGGGAATATTCGGTCGGTGAACTGAAAGATGATTTTCAAACTATTTATCCATCTGCCCCCAGATGATTCTCTGCTTTCTTAGCAGTTTGGACATGCACTTTAGGGCATGCCTCCCAGGGAAAGGAACCCTTAACGGAACTATTCTCCCTGGAAGATGCTTCTTACTATCCATGTAATATAACATAACTAGTTGGGCACTTGTACGTCTGAAATAATGACCCCTACGCTTTATCTCCATGCATGCCCCGGTTCTTACATAACCGCGAGGGTATTCGGACACACTCCGGACTATTGGGTCCCGAGGTCGAACCGAAAAGGTCCGCTATGACAAACGATCTACAATCCGGCTAGAAAACATTTTTCATGTCATATTCAATTACATAGTCAACTCGACTAATTGTATTCCTCCTCAATGCCATCTAATAGGCTATCTAATTTACAATCTTGCTTTGGGAATACTTGGCGGCCAATTCTACTTGGTCGTACACTAAGCTTCTGAGGATCTCCTTCCCATCGGGCCCCACAGGTCCGACCTCGGCCATGTGGTTTGGTCGACAACCGTGTGCAGCGTCTTTACCATGGCCCAGCCTCCTGGCGCCTTGATGGCAGGCCGATATCTTCCATAGTCGGAAGCGCCGTCGTGCTCCTTGAAGCCGCTCGCCAGCTCCCCAATGCCTTGGCGGCAGGAGATAGATGGCCACAAGGCACGGCGACGCCTTTCATCACCTGCCGAACTTCGTTCGTGCAGGTGACGACATTCGGGAAAAAGATCACCCGAAGAAGCTGGGCATCTCCTCCTCGGGGCGACACTGTGAGCAAACCTACATACATGTTTATGTTAGTCGCCTTGCTCGCCGAACTCTTTCAAAGTTCATTTAAGCACTTATCGAAAATGCCGCTTGAAAGCCGATTCTCCTTCTGGAGTCAGCCAACTGAGCACGAACATCCTTTAGTTCCTCACCCGGTTGGGTGTTGGCATCTTGGAGGTTATTTTTCTCTCCGCCGCACCCTCGTAAGCACGCTCTCGGGCCTTTAGCTGGCGCAGGAGCTGTTGCTTGTCCGGATCCATCCGGCGCTATCTCGCAATGTTAATGTCGATTTATGCATCGCTACCGCACTGCGAAAACTACTTCTACTTTGAAGGGCATATATTACGGAGGGAGTCTTCATGGCTTCCCGGTCACAGCGATCTTGACCTCAAGTTGGGCCTTGCACTCTTCAAGCTCTGGGACAAACGGGTATTCTTTTCGGTAAGAACCTGCATTCCAAATGATCCTTAAATCAGTTATCCTAACTATTTTAAGTCTCGGAGACTCTTGGCATATATAATTGTAAAATTCCTTACCCGTATGTCTTTCACATACTTTGCTCGTGGCTCTGGCTGAAGCCATCTTGAGCGGCACGGAGGTGCGCTTCTCCCGAACTAAAGGCGTCCAACGCCTCTTGGGAGAAACATGTCGTCCACGTAGAACAGTCCGGCGGCGCCTATGATTCATGGCGCTCTCCACCTCCGACTTGGTGGCGGACAGTCTGTCGGCATCCTCCATTGGAGGAGCATCCGATGCACGCCTCGTGTTTGTACCCCCTTCCGGACTCGACTTTTGAGCCTGGTTGGCAGAGGTCCGATTGGCAACTTCTCCGGACTCAGTCCGTGGCGCTCTTTCCTGAAAAACCATGAGCGCCAGCAGCCTCCCAGAACCTCTCCTTAAAACACGATGGCACATCATACCGCTATGCGGCGACGTCTCGAGTCGTACCGCACTTCTTTTCTACTTTGGGCCGAGCTGCCCTTGTTGGGCGGCCGCGGCGAGCTCGGCTTCCCGTTCGAAGGCACCCCTGCGAAACACCATCAAATACGTGGTGATTAGAAGTAAAGCACGGTGGGTCATGGTATCCGGACTTGGTCACGGTTACAGGAGGCCGGAAATAATCCGGTAGTCGGCAGTAATGGCAAACAAAGCATTGTCGATGCTAAGTTGGTGGAACACCGCCGATCAGCTCCACCTTTATATTCGGGTCCTCTTGGAGGCGGATCGAGGGACCGTTCGGATCCTCGGGTTGTGGGGTCGGGCTGTGTATCTTCTCCACGGCCAGCGCAGCTCTGCGTAGAAACCATGAAATGAGATATTTAACCACGGGAACATGGATCGGACAGGCCACAAAGATGTTTGCTTACCCAACCGAGGATTATTCAAGAAAACCCGTTCGATGGGTAGCGGAGAAAATCCTCCTCCTCCCCTTTGTACATGGCGGACAAGGTCTTCACCAGTTCGGTGACCGATCCCGACCCTTTGCGGCCGTGGCGGGTGGCATCGTCCTCCCCGTTGAAGTCCCACATGGGGTGGCCCCTATATTGGAGCAGATGCACTCCCCTCATAATGCAGATTGCCATGACTCCAATCATGGTCAATCCGGCATGAGCCAGTAATCTTATTCGGCTCATCAAGTAAAGGATGTCGGTCATTTTCCCTCACAGGGGCTCATGGCGCCAGCTTAGGCGCTTCTTGAGGAGCGTTGCTCAACTCCGGAAGGCCGATCCGAGCAGGATCCGTCGGTGGGGCGTCCTCCATGTAAAACCATTCCGAAGGCCAGTCTTCGGACGCCTTCTTTGGGGTTCCGGATAGATATCCGGTCCCGGCGATGCGCCATAGTTCGGCTCCGCCCACTTGATATATTGACCCCTCATGAGAACAGGGTACAAGGCAGGATAATCTCTTCCACAGCGCAAAATGAGCCTCGACGCCCAAGAACAGTTCGCAAAGGGCCACGAAGCCCGCGATGTGCAAAATGGAGGCGGGCGTAAGGTGGTGCAACTGGAGGCCGTAGAACTCCAAGAGTCCCCGGAGAAACGGATGAATTGGAAATCCGAGTCCTCTTACTAGATAAGAGATAAAGCATACCCGCTCTCCTTTAGAGGGATAGGGGACACTCTCCGCTTGCTTTCCGCCCTTGTAGGTGGCAAGTCCGGCTCAAACCGGAACCATGAAGGCCGGGGGAAGAAATCCCTTAGTTTGGAGTGTCACTAGCTCGCTATGCGGGACTGAGCATCTCTCCCAATTTCGGTGAGGGCTGGGAGGCGTGAGAGGAGGAGCAGCGTCGATTGTCCATGATGGAATGGATTTTTGTCGGCGCTCGATGAAAGCTTCATGGAGGGTTGGTGTGACTCAGATCTAGATCCTCGTCCCTTTTATAGGCGACTCATTTGCGAAGCTAGGGGGATAAGTGTAAAAATACCCTGGCTTTTCGCATTCATTCAAACACGTGGAAGATGGCCATTATTGGGCGTGGAAGCCAAGGAGCGCAGCATTTATCAGAAGCCGTACACTATTCGACAAGTATATGGAATTTGGAGAAGAACCCGCCTGGCAATGCCGAAGAGAATCTCTGGCGCGGACTCATCGCCATTGGAGCCTGGTTCGGGGCTCTTGAGGAGTCTGGATTAGGGGTGTCCGGATAGCTGAACTATCACCGTTGGCGGACTCTGGACTATGAAGATACAAGATTGAAGACTTCGTCCCGTGTCCGGATGGGACTTTCCTTGGCGTGGAAGGCAAGCTTGGCGTCTGGATATGTAGATCTCCTACCATTGTAACCGACTACTGTGTAAACCTAACCCTATTCGGTGTCTATATAAACCGAAGGGTTTTAGTCCGTAGAGATCGAACAACAATCATACCATAGGCTAGCTTCTAGGGTTTAGCCTCCTTGATCTCGTGGTAGATCTACTCTTGTACTACCCATATCATCAATATTAATCAAGCGGGAGTAGGGTATTACCTCCATCGAGAGGGCGAACACAGGTAAAAACATCGTGTCCCTTGTCTCCTGTTACCATCCGCCTAGGCCTTACGATTCGGGACCCCCTACCGAGATCCGCGGTTTTGACACCGACACCCCTTTTGGTAATTGATGACAACATACATCAAAGCTTTAGATAAAGATATAAAGAATATCAAGTAAAGCTTTGGAAAGACATGTAACAGCATAGGCTCCCCTACATGTATGCAATCATGTGAATATGGAATGTAGAAGCATGTGATAGCATAACCATGATAGAGTAGGCAATGTGTTACATGTATCTTGGCCATATGCATCGAGCAAAGAATATTAAAGAAAATACCTTCATGCCCATGAGTCCTTCTTGCAAGCAGTATGTACATCAGCAAGAATTCCTCATACACATGATTGTGATGCATATACTTACCTTGTAGTCTTGAGTTGGCTTAGGATGGAATGAACCTGCATAAACAAGGTTAGATAACACAGATGCACCTACTAGCGAGCAAACAAAAGAAACCACAAGAATACCAAGACTGGGATGACATGTAGAGAGTGAGTACTAAGTACTACATTGGATTTGACATGTCCCCAAGAATAAAGATATGCAATGAATTTAGATGATTTCTTTCCCTTAGATGTCTTGCTCCCCCTGAATCTAGCATGGGATACTGGGAGAAGGTAGGGAACAGAAAATTAGAGCTGAAAGATATAAATGAACAAAGCTAATGCAAGCTAATGCAGATAAGCACTTATGAACATGTCTTTCCCCTCAAGAAGACATGTGGCATCTCTCCTCTTGAACACCAAGCATCTGGGATCCTTGAGAAATACTTTTATCTAGTATTCTCTCCCCCTGGAGATCTCTCTCTCCCCCTGAAGGATCTCTCTCTCCTTCTCTGATGTGATCTCTCTAAGTGATAAGCTTTGATGTGATCTCTCTCTCCCCCTTTGACATCAATTTCCAAGAAGGGCTTGATAAGAAAAAATTTAGCTCTCTCTCCCCCACTGGAATTTGTCGTGAATGGGTTTGATCCTTGAGTCACAACCTAAAGCAATGATAAAAATGTGATGCTTGTAGAGGACAAGATTCATTGAGTGGAGCTAGATCAAAAGAAACACAGAATAAGTGGCAAACCATTTTTCCTGTTGTGAAATCGGTGGCACCGAGTGGTATGCTTCGGTGGTACCGAAAGTTTTCGGTTGGACCGAAAATAACAAATCGTGTAACCAAGTTCATCACAGAGAAAACACATGTCACCTCAGCTCACTTGACTAATAAGATCTCACAAAGATTTGCAAGGAATTTACTGAAAGATTTGCAATGAATTGGAATGCAGAAAATGCAAAGGAAATAGAAAGAAATCTAGATGAAGTTTTTTTTGAAAGGGGAAACACATATGCATGCGACAAATGCAAAAACTCAGAAAAGAACACAAGAGAACTTCATCTAGAGATGGTCGGTGACAAAGTCACCTATGTTAGAGTATATTGACTTAGGAGTCAAGTGAGATCACTTGATCATAGGTCATACTCATTGAGGGAGTCCTGGACTAGGGGGTGTCCGGATAGTCGAACTATCATCACGGCCGGACTCCAAGACTATGAAGATACAAGATTGAGGACTTCGTCCCGTGTCCGGATGGGACTTTCCTTGGCATGGAAGGCAAGCTTGGCGATACAGATATGTAGATATCCTACCATTGTAACCGACTCTGTGTAACCCTAACCTATCCGGTGTTTATATAAACCGGAGGGTTTTAGTCCGTAGGACGAACAACAATCATACCATAGGCTAGCTTCTAGGGTTTAGCCTCCTTGATGTCGTGGTAGATCTACTCTTGTACTACCCATATCATCAATATTAATCAAGTATGAGTAGGGTATTACCTCCATCGAGAGGGCCCGAACCTGGGTAAAAACATTGTGTCCCTTGTCTCCTGTTACCATCCGCCTAGACGCATGATTCGGGACCCCCTACCGAGATCCGCCGGTTTTGACACCGACATTGGTGCTTTCATTGAGAGTTCCTTCGTGTCGTCACCGATAGGCCCGATGGCTCCTTCGATCATCAACAACGACGCGGTCCAGGGTGAGACGTTTCTCCCGGACAGATCTTCGTATTCGGCGGCTTTGCACTGCGGGCCAATTCACTTGGCCATCTGGAGCAGATCAAAAGCCACGCCCCTGGCCATCAGGTCCGATTTGGAAGCTTGAATTATACGGCCGACATCCGCGGAGACTTGATCTTCGATGGATTCGAGCCACGCCAAGCCGCCAGACTGTCTCGATGGGCATGATCTAACTCGCCACGGACGGTGTCACGGAGGCCGCACTAGTGTCCGGCCGAACATTGATTCGAGCCGATCTCGCCGATTGAGGGCGGTTGGTTAGACACCACCTCGGAGGTCAAATCTCTACGGAGATTGAGCCGAACTCCATCCCCGTCTCTTTATGCGAAGACCTTGACCTGTGGTGCCGGACTCCTCTCCGGACTCCGAACCCATCATACCGCCGATCGATCGAATCCGATCGGGCGCCGGTCATGGAGTTCATCCGCATGGACATCTTTTCAAAGACTCGCCCTTTGGCGACATTCTGAATTCACTAAAGTCTCTCTCTTTATTCGGAGAGCCATGGCGGATTACGGTCGGGAAGGTTGGGATGCGAACAGCGAAGAAATTTAACGCCCACCCACCACCCACTTCAGAGCTAATCGCCGAAAGCTTACACGACGTGCTCGATTTTGACTCCGAAGACATCGACGGTATGGACGACGATGTAGGAGACAACAATGAACCAGCACCTACAGGATGCTGGACAACCACCTCATCCCATGATGTATACATGGTGGATACGCCTAAAGGAAACGAAGACGAGGAACAACGGGACGCTACGAAGGATAAATCCCTCAAAAAGCAGTCAAAACGGCAACGTAAACGCCGAACCAAGTCCCGCCTCAACAAAGACCCATCCATAGAGTAGGGCGAATCGGTGGACGACGAACATGCTATCGAGCAATCGTTCAAACAAGACAACTTGGATAAACAACCCGTCCCCGGCGAAGACAACAGTCCGGACGATCTCACGCCGGACAAATTGTTGGAGCAGAATAACCTCCACAAAAGGCTCGTCGCCACTGCGCGTAGCCTGAAACAGCGGCGGAAGCTCAAAACAGCGGAAGATGTACTCAGAATCAGATGGAGCAGAGTATTCAACATCATGAGACAAATACGGGCGACGATGCCGCACAAAGAGCTACCCAAAGAGAAAGCTTATCGCCCGAATTTGATGAGGAGGCCGTAGAGCCCCACAATCAAAAAGTAAGAAGGCCACCCGGTCGGATGGACGACCCCATGGCAAAAAGAGAGCGGCAAATGGCGCCGCACACAAGCCGATACGCGATCCGCATAAGGATTCACATCAAAAGGATGGCCCGGTTAGGTCCATCTATGGGCCGAGAAAGCAAGCTCTTCAAAGCAATGCAACACGCCAAATATCCGAACATCACGGCACACCCAAATAGGGCGCAGACATCCCCTATGTTTCACCAATGAGGTGCTGGATCATGAATTTCCAGCGGGATTCAAACCCGTAAACATAGAGGCATATGACGGAACAACAGACCCTGGAGCCTGGATTGAGGATTACATCATCCACATACACATGGCTAGAGGAGATGATCTCCATGCCATAAAATACTTACCCCTCAAACTCAAAGGGCCAGCTCGACATTGGCTTAAAAGCCTCCCCGAAAATACCATTGGAAGCTGGGAAGAGCTCGAGGATGCGTTTGAGGCAAATTTTAGGGGACCTATGTCCGCCCTCCGGATGCGTATTTATCTAAGTCACATAACTGAACAGCCCGAGAGTCAGCCGGAAATTCTAGAACAGGTTCCTTACTAAAAAGAACCAAATAGTCGATTGTCCGGACCAAGCCCTAGCAGCCTTCAAACACAACGTCCGAGATGAATGGCTCGCCAGACACCTCGGCCAAGAAAAGCCAAGAACAATGGCCGCATTAACAAGCCTCATGACCCGCTTTTGTGCGGGAGAGGATAGCTGGCTAGCAAGATGCAGCACCAGCGACCCAAGTACATCCGAAGTCAGGGATGGAAACGGGAAACCACGGCGCAACAAGGACCAGCGCCGGATTAAAGGGAACGGTCCAAAGAGCGCGGCAGTCAACGCCGGATTCAAAAGCTCACGGCAGAACAATAAAAAACTGCCCATTAAGGACAATAGCGATGAGCTATCCAACTTAAACAAAATCTTGGACAAGATATGTCAAATCCACAGTACTCCCGGGAGGCCTGCAAACCATACCCACAGAGATTATTGGGTCTTCAAACAGTCCGACAGACTCAATGTCGAACACAAGGGGCTCGACACACCAAGTGAGGATGATGACGAACCCCACAAGCAGAGCACCGGAAAACAAAAGAATTTCCCACAAGAGGTTAAAACAGTAAACTCACTTCACGTGATAAAGGAAAACAGAGCGGCGCCCATTAAGATGCGCGCGCACATACTACCCTAGCGAAATACCAACACCGGTTGTCAACACCAATCACCTTCAACCATCGGGACTACTCGAATGTATCCTAACGCAGGATGGACTGCCTTGATATTGGATCCTATAATCGACGGATTCCAATTTACACAAGTCCTCATGGATGGCGGCGATGACATAAACACGATATATCAGGACACAATCCGCAGGATGGGGATAGACCCAACCAAAATTCGCCATAGCAACACCTCCTTTAAAGGGGTAATGACAGGCCCATATGCCCATTATGCGGGCTCCCTCATCGCTAGAAGTTGTGTTCGGGTCATCCGACAACTTCCGTCATGAAAAGTTAGTCTTCCATGTCGCCCCATTTAAAAGTAGCCATCAAGCACTATTGGGGCCTTGAAGCTTTCGCCCGCTTTAACGCAATACCGCATTATGCATCTCTAACACTTAAAATGCCCGGTCCACGCGGCATCATCTCATTAAAAGGAAGTATTACGTGTTACTCGAGCACGGAAGAATGTGAGACTGCCTTGACAGCCCCACACCTATCCGGCTCCGCTAGTCAAAGAACCTGAATAGGTCATTCAAACCCCGGACACGGCTAGACGAGTCCGGCGTCTACTAGCGGCATACCCACATACAAGGGGCTGCATGCATGTATAACAAGAGACAATAAAGCTCAATTTTATTCACTTCTTCGAATCGTACTCTGTTTATTTAATATAAAGTACATCTTTCGCACGATCCTTTTTCTTTTAAACTAAGTTCCTCTCTTTTACAAATGAACAACGTGCTACACCCGTCCAGGATACGGCACAACGGAGACACAGGCGCAGACGTGCAGTAGGGACCCATTGCAAGGATTCTTTTCAGATTAAGACCCTGCGTAAACCTTTTCTTGTCTCTTGTTGATATACATCCACGGTTTCTTACTATAACCGAGGAGGAGGCTGGCGTTTTGGCATTGGCCGCACCAGAATTTTTGCACGTACACGGACACGGGGGCTTAGGGCATTATTCTCGCCCGTTTTATAAAGACCGAATACCTTAGGGAGTATTCGGCGTCTCGAGATTAGGCCTTATATGCATCAGCTCCGAATCATGTCTTTGGTCAAATGTTGGGTTTGCCCGGCTCCTGTGTTTTGCTACCTTATGTTCCGTTCTATCGGCTAACGGCACCGGAGAACTACTACGATTGTGCCCGGTTACGGGGCGAGCACCTCGAGAGAAAGCCGAAACCGACTGTCATGATATAGCGAGAGACTGGTCAACCACTTTCGATGACTCATCGGAATGTTTAGAATTCCTCCGCATTAACAAAGGACCGGTTTCGGTCAGCACATCGCACCCGAATTCGGGAGAGTGCGGTGCCCCGAGGCTATATAGTAGCCCCACCCTCGAACGCCTATGGCTAACTGAAAGTGATAAAGCATTATAGTCCGGTTGCCTAGTTTGCTACGCTACCACCTCCTTAACAGGACCAAGACGTTGGATTAAGTGTGAAAAAGCGCCTTCTTTGCAAACACCCCCGCACTATGTGCGTGGGGCTGAAAGCCAAGGACTGCCATCTTTCAGGTTATATATACATATACATAAACGGCCGCACAGAGAGTAGTTTACTACTTGAACGCACAAGTATAAAAAGCTCTTATATTATATTGATACATTGTTTTCACAAATCATACATGTCATTTAAACATAATATCCTTCGAGCACTGCGTCTCTATTAAACGAGCGCCCTCTGAGGACTTCTTCAAAGTAGTGCTCGGCGGTACTCGGCTTCTGTCCGAATCTTGGGATGCAACGTCGGTGGCCTTCATCTCTGCCCGGTATGTCTTGACACGGGCGAGCCATCCGCGCTCCTCAATACACGCCGACCGCTTCATTGTGTCGTCTGGCAGTACCGCACCAAGGAACTGCTGCACTAAACCAAAATAACTCTTCGGCTGGGGTCCGCCCGGCCACAAATGAGTCATGACATGCTTCATGGCAAGTCCGGATAATCGATTCAGCTCGGCCCATTCGGCCAACCGATCGGTCAACGGAAGAGGACGCTCCGGACTATGGAATTGTGACCAATATAGCTCTTCCTTCACGTGCCCCTTTTCCGCCCCGGAAGTGCTCAATCGCGTCCGTGGCGCTTCGCCGCTAAGTCCAGATAAGCATCCTCCAAACTCCACAACTTGTCCAACCGAGCATACTTTGGATCCGTATATTTCCTCCATGGCAGAAACGGTTTTCCGGCCGTAATAGCCCGGCTGACTCAGCTCCTCCTTGGCAGCTCTCAAAGCGAGCAGGGCATCCTTGGATTCGGCGGTGGCCTTTTTCAGCCCTCTTGCTCCGCTTTGACGTTCTTTTCAAGAACCTCGCAGCGGTCGGTAATATTCTTCAACTTTACGGCCATATCGGCCATTTCCTCTTCTTGGCGATGAGCAGCCCGTTCGACTTTTAGCTCTTGACGCCCTTAAAGCGGCCGACATTACTATTTCTGGCTTGCTCTTTTCGCCGGGCGAGTTCCGCCAAGCTCCTCCACAGCAGCGGCACGATCTGCATTAAGCATACAAGTAGTAAGACATGGGCGTCAAGCTCCCTTACCAGGTGTCCGCGTAGAAGTCGCATACCTTGTGACTCGTCAAACCGTTTATTGACCAACACGATGTCCGCATCCGCCTCGTCAAGTTGCCGCTTTAGTTCGGCATATTCATCAGTCCGGCTGGCCACCGGACGCCCCGCCACCTGTTTAGGAGCGGCGATATGTTATAACTGAGATTTTGACCCTCGGCATGCTGTCAATTTTGACAACATACCGAGTCTCGAAACTACTATCTATACTCTGAGGCGCATTCTATATGCATAAGCGCCGAAGGTACATCATTTTTGTGTACCTCGAACCCGTCGATAAGCTTATGGCGGCTTCATGCAATCCGCTCTCCAGCGGATGCAATTCTTTCAATCACCGTACCCATTATAGCACGGTGATCTTACGAGGTAGCCGCTTCGCCTGGCAGATCCTTCAGCTCCTCCGATCAAGACGCCCGATTGGCGCCGGACCTTCCGCCCCGCGCCGGAACTTGGGGAAACCCACTGCGACGACACCTCAGGGTCGTCCGCCTCGCACGAGGGTGCGACAGGTGGAGGCGTTTTGCTCTCCATCATCTCCGGAAGAAGATCCCCCGAAGACGAGCTCTGCTGAGAAGGGCTGAGATCCGAACTACAAGGTACAATTTCGGTTATGTTTAGAAATAAATACAGGGATGTTCCTTATTTACAAGACCCCTTCTTTTTTACTTACGGCTCGCTGGAGGGCTGATCCCCTTGGGGAAATAGTGCGGCTGGGTTACTTCCCAGCGCCGGACTCTCTGATGAAGATTCCTTTCCCCTCTTTGAGGCCTTGACCTCCGGATCTTCCGAAGCGGTCCTCTTCTCTCCTCGAAAGATGGGACTTTTAATCCCTCCTTCCTTGATAGCCTCCTTCAGAGGCAGTTGCTTCCCGCTCCCCCTTCGCCTTCTTCAAAAGGCGCGGCCCTCAACATCTTGGTCGGACATGGGATCCGCGTGGTCTCCGGAGGAGGAGCCGGACACCTTATTAACTTTGGCTATCCACTCTGTTCAAGAAACGGCTCCTTTAAAGGGCATATATATATGATGAATGAATGAACAGCTTGTCAGTTCTGAGGACTACTTACTTGAGTATCTGGGCGATTGCAGCTTAGTCATGCGTCCTCAGTCAGGTCCGGACACTTCTCTTGTGATCCGAAGAACAGTTTATACATATCCACGGGCGTCGTGCCCATAAAATTTTGGAGAGCTCGTGGTCCCTCCGGATTAAATTCCCATAGGCGGAGGGGGCGACGTTTGCAGGGTAGAAGGCGCCGGATCAACATAACCTGCGCCACTGCAACCATATTGATCTCTCTTTCTTGGAGGTCTCAAATACGGCCCTGCAGCAAAGGAACGTCCTTGGGCGGCCCCAGTCGAGCCCTTGTTGACCCATGACGCCAAATTACCGTGGTGGACTGGCGGAAGGCGGGAAGTGCCACCATTTGGTGCCCCAGGAGGCGGTGATATAGAACCACTCCGTTGCCACAAACCAAGCTCCTCTTGAAAAGAGCCCTCGGGCCACGGAGCATCAACACATTTGCTTATGACCGCCCCTCTGCACTCGCTTGTTGCCCCCGATCATCTTTGGCTCCACCTTGAAGGTCTTAAGCCACAATCCAAAGTGAGGGGTAATATGGAGGAAGGCCTCACATACGACAATGAATGACGAGATATGGAGGATGGACTCCGGATTCAAGTCATGGAAATCCAGCCCATAATAGAACATGAGCCCCGCACAAAGGGATCCGTCGGGAAGCCTAAACCCCGAAGGAAATGAGACACGAACACCACGTTCTCGCCGGGCTCAGGAGTGGGAATGACCTGCCCTGGAGCAGGCAGCCTATGCGAGATCTTGCCGGTTAGATACCTGGCGTCTCGCAGCTTTAGGACATCTTCTTCTGTGATGGAGGAAGACATCCATCGGCCGTGCTGGTCGGAGCCGGACATCGTCGAAGGTCCGAAGCGCCTAAATCTGAAGCTTTGGGTGTTAGAACTTCGAGCGAGGCGAACTTCGATGGAGGGTGTAAAAGAAGAGGGCCTTGGTCTCATTATAAAGAGGTTGAATACCAAGATCCCACCCGTGGTCGATTAGGACTCGCCTTTGATAGAGGAGGCGTACTGACGGGCAGACGCAGTTGGGTTACCCATGTCCGTATTGATGGGAATCCCGGAATAAGGGGCACACGATCTCTGCTTCGACAAGCCGTGCCAAGGAAACCGCCTCGCTAAACGCTGAGGTGGAACAGTAAAAACAATTCATATAAAGACACATGGCCACGGTGTGATGTCACGCTTGCGAAATCGTCAGCAGATCTGTGCAAAAGTTATTCTCTACGGTGGTATGTGGAACTTGTTTTTCAGAGCCGGACACTATCTTTGTGTTCAAAACCTTCTATGAAGTATTCGGAGGAGGAACCCGCCTTGCAATGACGAAGACAATATGCGCGCCGGACTCGTCGTCATTGAAG
This sequence comes from Aegilops bicornis, assembly GCA_021605145.1. NCBI lineage: Eukaryota > Viridiplantae > Streptophyta > Magnoliopsida > Poales > Poaceae > Aegilops > Aegilops bicornis. Next base: position 576,970,683 of record CM038672.1, read on the forward strand.
CCTGGTTCAGGGGCTACTGAGGGAGTCCTGGACTAGGGGGTGCCCGGATAGCCGAACTATCATCACGGCCGGACCCCAAGACTATGAAGATACAAGATTGAAGACTTCGTCCCGTGTCCGGATGGGACTTTCCTTGGCGTGGAAGGCAAGCTTGGCGATACGGATATGTAGATCTCCTACCATTGTAACCGACTACATGTAACCCTAACCTATCCGGTGTCTATATAAACCGGAGGGTTTTAGTCCGTAGGATCTAACAACAATCATACCATAGGCTAGCTTCTAGCGTTTAGCCTCCTTGATCTCGTGGTAGATCTACTCTTGTACTACCCATATCATCAATATTAATCAAGGTGAGTAGGGTATTACCTCCATCGAGAGGGCCCGAACCTGGGTAAAAACATCGTGTCCCTTGTCTCCTGTTACCATCCGCCTAGACGCATAGTTCGGGACCCCCTACCCGAGATCCGCCGGTTTTGACACCGACACTCATCGTTTAAGCTCAAAATGGGGTTGCCATTTTTCGTTTAAGCATCTTGATGTATTCACATCTTGTCGAGTTGCTTTAACTCATGACTTGGAGTAAAGCTTCTCTAAGATGGAATAACATACCTTGGTTGGTGGTGTCATCCATGTAGTTGAACTTGTGTGGGTTGCTCAAGGTTGATGTAGCTCATCAAGAATTTGGAGCACCACTTGGAATTTGAGTCCATCTACCTACATGGGTTAGTTCGTGCAAGGAAGAGCACTTGTGTATCCAAAAATGACAATCATGAAGCTCAACATAGAATTTGTCAAAAGGATATGTTTAAATGGTTTTGTGCTTCCTTGGCTTCAACCACCTTGTGTAGAGACTTGGTGATGTAGAGATTGCTCAAGATATGAGTAGGTTACAACCTCATGGACTTTGATTCAACCAAGTACCTACATGAGTTAGATAACATGCAAGATACAAATATATCCAAGACATAAGATTTCCATCATAGGTGAGATATCAAGGATTAGGCATAAGCTCATGTCTTGCATGTATCCAATGGAGTTTCTACTCCAAGTTTGAAGCATCAATGATGTTCAATTCTCCTCTTAACCTGCAAAACACTTTCTCATCAAGAGGTTTAGTGAATATATCCGCTAATTGCTTTTTGGTGCGAACATGCTTAAGATCAATGTCACCCTCAGCAACATGATCTCGAATGAAATGATGACGAACTTCAATATGCTTAGTTCGATAATGTTGCACATGATTATGACCAATTTTGATAGCACTTTCATTGTCACAAAGCAATGGAACATGTTTCACATATATCCCATAATCTTTAAGAGTTTGGGTCATCCAAAGTAATTTAGCACAACATGAACCAGGGGCAATGTACTCCGCTTCGGCAGTAGATAAGGATACCGAGTTTTGTTTCTTGGAGGACCAAGACACAAGAGATCTACCAAGAAATTGACAAGTACCCGAAGTGGACTTTCTATCAACCTTATCTCCGGCATAGTCCGAGTCGGAGTAGCCAACAAGATCGAAAGAGGACCTCTTAGGATACCAAATGCCAAAATTTGGTGTACGGATTAGGTATCTCAATATCCTTTTCACGGCCTTAAGATGACATTCTTTAGGAGCAGCTTGATATCGTGCACACATGCACACACTTAGCATAATATCGGGACGTGAAGCACATAGATATAACAATGAACCAATCATAGAGCGATAAACCTTTTGATCAACGGTTCACCATCTTTGGTCAAGTCAAGATGTCCACTAGTAGGCATGGGTGTAGACATACCTTTGCATTCTTGCATATTGAACTTCTTGAATAAGTCCTTAGTGTACTTCGTTTGAGAGACAAAGGTACCTTCCTTAGTATGCTTGATTTGCAACCCAAGAAAGAATTTGAGTTCACTCATCATTGACATCTCAAACTTCTCCGACATTAGCTTTCCAATCTTTTCACTAAAATGAGGGTTAGTTGATACAAATATGATATCAGCAACATAAATTTGGCATACAAATAATTCTCCATTAACCCTTTTAGTAAAAAGTGTGGAATAAATTTTCCTAATTTCAAAGCCTTTTTCAAGAAGAAACTTGGACAAGCATTTATACCATGCTCTAGGAGCTTGTTTAAGACCATAAAGAGCTTTGTGAAATTTGTAAACATGATTGAGTTTCTTAGGATTGACAAAGCCGGGAGGTTGCTTAACATAGACTTCCTCCTCTATTTCACCATTTAGAAAAGCACTTTTAATGTCCATTTGGTACAAGGTGATATCATGATGATTAGCATAGGCAAGTAAGATGCGAATGGACTCAAGTCTAGCAACGGGAGCATAAGTCCCACCATAGTCCATACCTTCGACTTGTGTGTAGCCTTGGGCGGCATTTAGACGTGCTTTGTTGCGAACTACTTGTCCATCTTCATCTTGCTTGTTGTGAAACACCCATTTGGTACCAATGATGTTGTGGTTGTTGTCGGGCTTCTCAACCAATGTCCAAACTTGATTCCTCTCAAAGTTGTGTATCTCTTCATGCATAGCATTTATCCAATCCGGATCTTCCAATGCTTCTTCAACCTTCATAGGTTCAATTCTAGAGATGAAACAATAGTTTTCACAAAAGTTAGCTAAATGAGTTTTAGAGCGAGTGATTCTCCCGGTTTGAATATCATTGTAGATTTGCTCGACGAGATGGTCTTTAGCAATTCTTGCTCGAACTCGTGAAAGCTTTTGCTTGGGTCTTCGTTGAACATCTTCTTCATCTTGTTCTTCTTCTTGGCCTTCTTCATTGTTGGCGTTGGCGTTCTCTTGTCGTGGTGGAGAAGGAGGTCGTTGACGCTCATCTTGATGCACTTCCTCGTTTTCTTCATCTTGGTGTGTCCCACTTGTGGATGCTTCCGTATTAACTCTTGGTTCACCTTGTCGTGAAGTAGAAGCTTCCACTTGAATAGACGAGGTACTCTCCTTCACCTCCGTTGGACGGACCTTGCCAATAGACAAGTCTTGGATTGCTACCGAAGGGTCTTTGTCTCCTACATCAATTGGCAATTGCTCTATTTGCGAGCCGTTAGATTCATCAAACTTCACATCTACCGTCTCTTCAACCTTTCGGGTGAAATTGTTGTAGACACGGTAAGTGTGAGAGTTTGAGCCGTAACCTAGTAGGAAACCTTCATGAGACTTAGGAGCAAATTTAGAACGACGATGCTTATCAAGAATGTAGCACTTTGAGCCGAATACTCGAAAGTATCCAACTGTTGGGGAACGTAGCAGAAATTCAAAATTTTCCTACGTGTCACCAAGATCTATCTATGGAGAAACCAGCAACGAGGGGAAGGAGAGTGCATCTACATACCCTTGTAGATCGTTAAGCGGAAGCGTTCAAGAGAACGGGGTTGAAGGAGTCGTACTGCCGTGATCCAAATCACCGGAGATCCTAGTGCCGAACGGACGGCACCTCCGCGTTCAACACACGTACAGCCCGGTGACGTCTCCCATGCCTTGATCCAGCAAGGAGAGAGGGAGAGGTTGAGGAAGACTCCATCTAGCAGCAGCACAACGGCGTGGTGGTGGTGGAGGAGCGTGGCAATCCTGCAGGGCTTCGCCAAGCACCTACGGGAGAGGAGGAGGTGTCACGGGAGGTAGGGAGGCGCCAGGGGCTCATGTGTGGATGCCCTCCCTCCCCTCCACTATATATAGGGGCAAGGGAGAGGGGGCAGGCGCAGCCTTGCCCCTTCCTCCAAGGAAGGTTTGCGGCCAAGAGGGGAGGAGTCCATCCTCCCAAGGCACCCTGAGGTGCCTTCCCCTTGAGGACTCTTCCTCCCCAAGTTTCCTTGGCGCATGGGCCTCTTGGGGCTGGTGCCCTTGGCCCATATAGGCCAAGGCGCACCCCCACAGCCCATGTGGCCCCCGGGCAGGTGGACCCCCGGTGGACCCCGGACCCCTTCTAAGCACTCCGGTACAATACCGATAAAGTGCGAAACTTTTCCAGCGACCAAAATAGGACTTCCCATATATAAATCTTTACCTCCGGACCATTCCGAACTCCTCGTGACGTCCGGGATCTCATCCGGACTCGAACAACATTCGGTAACCACATACAAACTTCCTTTATAACCCTAGCGCCATCGAACCTTATGTGTAGACCCTACGGGTTCGGGAGACATGTAGACATGACCGAGACGTTCTCCGGTCAATAACCAACAGCGGGATCTGGATACCCATGTTGGCTCCCACATGTTCCACGATGATCTCATCGGATGAACCACGATGTCAAGGACTCAATCGATCCCGTATACAATTCCCTTTGTCTAGCGGTATTGTACTTGCCCGAGATTCGATCGTCGGTATCTCGATACCTTGTTCAATCTCGTTTCCGCAAGTCTCTTTACTCGTTCCGTAACACATCATCCCGTGATCAACCCCTTGGTCACATTGTGCACATTATGATGATGTCCTACCGAGTGGGCCCAGAGATACCTCTCCGTCACACGGAGTGACAAATCCAGCCTCAATTCGTACAACCCAATGAGACACTTTCGGAGATACCGTAGTGCACCTTTATAGTCACCCGATTACGTTGCCAGGACGTTTGGTACACCCAAAGCATTCCTACGGTATCCGGAGTTGCACAATCTCATGGTCTAAGGAAATGATACTTGACATTACAAAAGCTTTAGCATACTGAACTACGATCTTTGTGCTAGGCTTAGGATTGGGTCTTGTCCATCACATCATTCTACTAATGATGTGATCCCGTTATCAATGACATCCAATGTCCATGGTTAGGAAACCGTAACCATCTATTGATCAACGAGCTAGCCAATAGAGGCTTGCTAGGGACATGGTGTTGTCTATGTATCCACACATGTATTCGAGTTTCCTATCAATACAATTATAGCATGGATAATAAACGATTATCATGAACAAGGAAATATAATAATAATAACTAATTTATTATTGCCTCTAGGGCATATTTCCAACAGTCTCCCACTTGCACTAGAGTCAATAATCTAGTTCACGTCGTCATGTGATTAACACTGATAGGTCACATCGCCATGTGACCAACATCCAAGAGTCTACTAGTGTCTCAAACTAGTTCACATCATCATGTGATTTAGACTCAATGAATTCTGAGATTTGATCATGTTTTGCTTGTGAGAGAGGTTTTAGTCAACGGGTTTTAGTCAACGGGTCTGAACCTTTCAGATCCGTGTGTGCTTTGCAATTCTCTATGTCATATTGTAAATGCTGCTTCCACGCTCCACTTGGATCTATTCCAAATGGTTGCTCCACTATACGATCCGGTTTGCTACTCGAGTCACTCGGATAGGTGTTAAAGCTTGCATCGACGTAACGCTTACGCCGAACACTTTATCACCTCCATAATCGAGAAACATGTCCTTATTTACTTCAAGGACAATTTTGACCATTGTCCAATGATCCATTCTGGATCATTCTTGTACCCTTGACCGACTCATGGCATGGCACACTTCCGTGCGGTACACAAAGATAGCATACTGTAGAGGGCCTACGTGCGAAGCATAGGGGACGACATTCGTCCTTTCTCTCTTTCTCTGCCGTGGTCGAGCTTTAAGTCTTAACTTCATACCTTACATCTCGTGCAAGAACTCCTTCTTTGATCGATCCATCTTGAACACCTTCAAGATCATGTCAAGGTACATGCTCATTTGAAAGTATTATTAAACATTTTGATCTATCTTATAGATCTTTGATGCTTATTGTTCAAGTAGCCTAATCCAAGTTTTCTATTGAAAAACACTTTTCAAACATCCCTATATGCTTTCTAGAAATTCTACATCATTTCTGATCAACAATATGTCAACAACATATTGTTATCAGAAATTCCATAGTGCTCCCACTCACTTCTTTGGAAATACAAGTTTCTCATAAACTTTGTATAAACCCAAAATCTTTGATCATCTCATCAAAGCGCACATTCCAACTCCGAGATGCTTACTCCGGTCCTTAGAAAGGATCATTTGGAGCCAAAGATACCTTTTAGCATCCTTAGGATCGACAAAACTTTCTCGATTGTATCACATACAACCTTTCCTTTTAAAACTGGTAAGGAAACTCATTTTGACATCCATCTGCCAGATTTCATAAATGCAGCTTATGCTAACATGATTCCGACGGACTTAAGCATCACTACGGATGAGAAAATCTCATCGTAGTCAACTCTTTGAACTTGTGAAAAACTTTTCGCCACAAGTCGAGCTTCATAGACGGTGACATCACCGTCCACGTCCGTCTTCTTCTTAAAGATCCATTCATCTCAATGGCTTGCCGATCATCGGGCAAGTCCACCAAAGTCCATGCTTTGTTCTGATATATGGATACTATCTCGGATTTCATGGCCTCTAACCATTTGTCGGAATTTGGGCCCACCATCGCTTCTCCATAGCTCGTAGGGTTCATTGTTGTCTAGCAACATGACCTTCAAGACAGGATCACCGTACCACTCAAGCGATGGCGTCCTTGTCGCCCCACGAGGTTTGGTAGTGACTTGATCGGAAACTTCATGATTCTTGTCATAAGCTTCTACTTCAATTGGTGTAGGTGCCACGGAACAACTTCACGTGCCCTCGCTACACACTAGTTGAAGTGACGGTTCAATAACCTCATCAAGTCTCCACCATCCTCCCACTCAACTTTTCGAGACGAACTTTTCCTCGAGAAAGGACCCGATTCAAGAAGCAATCCCTATTGCTTTCGGATCTGAATTAGGAGGTATACCCAACCGTTTTGGGTGTCCTATGAAGATGCATTTTATCCGCTTTGGGTTCGAGCTTATCAACCTGAAACTTTTTCACATAAGCGCCGCAGCCCCAAACCTTTAAGAAATGACAGCTTAGGTTTCTTTAAACCATAGTTCATACGGTGTCATCTCAACGGAGTAACGTGGTGCCCTATTAAAGTGAGTGCGGTTGTCTCTAATGCCTAACCCATGAACGATAGTGGTAATTCAATAAGAGACATCATGGTACGCACCATATCCAATAGGGTGCAACTATGATGTTCGGACACACCATCACACTATGGTGTTTCCAGCGGTATTAATTGTGAAACAATTTGCACAATGTCTTAATTGTGTGCCAAAACTCAGAACTCAGATATTCATCTCTATGATCATATCATAGACATTCTATCCTCTTGTCACGAAGATCTTAAACTTCACTCTGAAATTACTTGAACCATTCAATAATTCAGATCGGGTGTTTCATCAAGTAAATATACTCAACATCTGCTCGAATCATCTGTGAAGTAAGAACATAACGATATTCACTGCATGCCTCAGCACTCATTGGACTGCACATATCAAAATGTGTTACTTCCAACAAGTTGCTATCTTGTTCCATCTTATTGAAACCGAGGCTTTTCAGTCATCTTGCCCATGTGGTATGTTTTGCATATCTCAAGTGATTCAAAATCAAGTGAGTCTAAACGATCCATCTGCATGGAGTTTCATCATGCGTATACACCAAATGCACATGGTTTGCATGTCTCAAACTTTTCAAAACGAGTGAGTCCAAAGATCCATCAACATGGAGCTTCTTCATGCTTTTACACCAATATGACTTACATGGCAAAGGCCACAAGTAAGTGGTACTATCATTACTATCTTATATCTTTTGGCATGGAAATGTGTATCACTACGATCGAGATTCAATAAACCATTTATTTAGGTGCAAGACCATCAAGGTATTATTCAAATAAATAGAGTAACCATTATTCTCTTTGAATGAATAACCGTATTGCGATAGACATAATCCAATCATGTCTATGCTCAACGCAAACACCAAATGACAATTATTCAGGTTTAATACCAATCTCCATGGTAGAGGGAGGCGATGCTTGATCACATCAACCTTGGAAACACTTCCAACACATATCGTCACTCACCTTTAGCTAGTCTCCGCTTATTCCGTAGCCTTTTATTTCGAGTTACTAACACTTAGCAACCGAACCGGTATCTTAATACCTCGGTGCTACTAGGAGTACTAGTAAAGTACACATTAACATAATGTATATTCAATATACTTCTTTCGACCTTGCCACCTTCTTATCTACCAAGTATCTAGGGTAATGCTGCTCAAAGTGGTTGTTCCCTTATTACGTAAGCACTTAGTCTCGGGTTTGGGTTCAACCTTGGGTTTCTTCACTAGAGCAGCAGCTGATTTGCCGTTTCATGAAGTATCCCTTCTTGCCCTTGCCCTTCTTGAAACTAGTGGTTTCACCAACCATCAACAATTGATGCTCCTTCTTGACTTCTACTTTCGTGATGTCAAACAACGCTAATGCCTCAAGGGATCATTATATCTATCCACGATATGTTATAGTTCATCACGAAGCTCTAGCAGCTTGGTGGTAATGACTTTGGAGAAACATCACTTTCTCATCCGGAAGATCAACTCCCACTCGATTCAAGTGATTGTTGCACTCAGACAATCGAGCACAAGCTCAACGATTGAGCTTTTCTCCCTTAGTTTGCAGGCTAAGAAAACTCGTCGGAGGTCTCATACCTCTTGACGTGGGCACGAGCTTGAAATCCCAATTTCAGCCCTCGAAACATCTCATATGTTCCGCGATGTTTCGAAAACGTCTTTGGTGCCTCTACTCTAAACCGTTCAACTGAACTATCACGTAGTTATCAAAACGTGTATGTCCGATGTTCGCAACATCCACAAACGACGTTTGGGGTTCAAAGACACCGAGCGGTGCATTAAGGACATAAGCTTTCTCTTGATCGCATAATTGCTACTTTCAACTTTCAACTATATTTTCTCTAGGAACATATCTAAACAAAGTGGAACTAAAGCACGAGCCACGACATAATTTGCAAAAGGTCTTTTGACTATGTTCAAGATAATTAAGTTCATCTTATGAACTCCCACTCGATAGACATCCCTCCGGTCATCTAAGTGATTACATGATCCGAGTCAACTAAGCCGTGTCCGATCATCACGTGAGACGGACTAGTCAACATCGGTGAACATCTTCATGTTGATCGTATCTACCATACGACTCATGCTCGACCTTTCGGTCTCTGTGTTCCGAGGCCATGTCTGCATACATGCTAGGCTCGTCAAGTTAACCCCAAGTGTTTTTGTTGTGTAAATCTGTCTTACACCCGTTGTATGTGAACGTAAGAATCCATCACACCCGATCATCACGTGGTGCTTAGAAGTTTACGAACTGTAGCAACGGTGCATACCGGGAGAACACTTCTTGAAATTTGTGTAAGGGATCATCTTATTTACTACCGTCGTTCTAAGTAAACAAGATGCATAAACATAATAAACATCACATGCAATTATATAGTAGTGACATGATATGGCCAATATCATATTGCTCCTTTTGATCTCCATCTTCGGGCTCCATGATCATTATTGTCACCGCATGACACCATGATCTCCATCATCATGATCTCCATCATCGTGTCTCCATGAAGTTGTCTCGCCAACTTATTACTTCTACTACTATGGCTACGGTTAGCAATAAAGTAAAGTAATTACATGGCGTTGTTCAATGACACGCAGGTCATACAATAAATAAAGACAACTCCTATGGCTCACGGTTGTCATACTCATCGACATGCAAGTCGTGAATCCTATTACAAGAACATGATCAATCTCATACATCACATATCATTCATCACATTCTTCTTGGCCATATCACATCACATAGCATACCCTGCAAAAACAAGTTAGACGTCCTCTAATTGTTGTTTGCATGTTTTACGTGGCTGCTTTGGGTTTCTAGCAAGAACGTTTCTTACCTACGCAAAACCACAACGTGATATGCCAATTGCTATTTACCCTTCATAAGGACCCTTTTCATCGAATCCGTTCCGACTAAAGTGGGAGAGGTGGCACCCGCTAGCCACCTTATGCACCAAGTGCATGTCGCCGGTGGAACCTGTCTCACGAAGATGCACGTGTAAGGTCGGTCCGGCCGCTTCATCCCACAATACCGTCGAAACAAGATTGGACTAGTAACGGTAAGCATATTGAACAAAATCAACGCCCACAACTACTTTGTGTTCTACTCGTGCAAAGAATCAACGCAATAGACCTAGCTCATGATGCCACTGTTGGGGAACGTAGCAGAAATTCAAAATTTTCCTATGTGTCACCAAGATCTATCTATGGAGAAACCAGCAACGAGGGGAAGGAGAGTGCATCTACATACCCTTGTAGATCGTTAAGCGGAAGCGTTCAAGAGAACGGGGTTGAAGGAGTCGTACTCGTCGTGATCCAAATCACCGGAGATCCTAGTGCCGAGCAGACGGCACCTCCGCGTTCAACACACGTACAGCCCGGTGGCGTCTCCCATGCCTTGATCCAGCAAGGAGAGGGAGAGGTTGAGGAAGACTCCATCTAGCAGCAGCACAACGTGGCGTGGTGGTGGTGGAGGAGCGTGGCAATCCTGCAGGGCTTCGCCAAGCACCTCACGGGAGAGGAGGAGGTGTCACGGGAGGTAGGGAGGCGCCAGGCTCATGTGTGGATGCCCTCCTCCCTCCACTATATATAGGGGCAAGGGAGAGGGGCAGGCGCAGCCTTGCCCCTTCCTCCAAGGAAGGTTTGCGGCCAAGAGGCGGGAGGAGTCCATCCTCCCCAACGCACCACGGAGGTGCCTTCCCCTCTGAGGACTCACCCAACCCCAACAATCCTTGGCGCATGGGCCACTTGGGGCTGGTGCCCTTGGCCCATATAGGCCAAGGCGCACCCCTACAGCCCATGTGGCCCCGGGCAGGTGGACCCCGGTGGACCCCGGACCCCTTTCGGCACTCCCAGACAATACCGATAAAGTGTAAACTTTTCCGACCACCAAAATAGGACTTCCCATATATAAATCTTTACCTCCGGACCATTCCGGAACTCCTCGTGACGTCCGGATCTCATCCGGACTCGAACAACATTCGGTAACCACATACAAACTTCCTTTATAACCCTAGCGTCATCGAACCTTAAGTGTGTAGACCCTACGGGTTCGGGAGACATGCAGACATGACCGAGACGTTCTTCGGTCAATAACCAATAGCGGGATCTGGATACCCATGTTGGCTCCCACATGTTCCACGATGATCTCATCGGATGAACCACGATGTCAAGGACTCAATCGATCCCGTATACAATTCCCTTTGTCTAGCGGTATTGTACTTGCCCGAGATTCGATCGTCGGTATCTCGATACCTTGTTCAATCTCGTTTCCGGCAAGTCTCTTTACTCGTTCCGTAACACATCATCCCGTGATCAACCCCTTGGTCACATTGTGCACATTATGATGATGTCCTACCGAGTGGGCCCAGAGATACCTCTCCGTCACACGGAGTGACAAATCGATCTCGATTCGTACAACCCAACAGACACTTTCGGAGATACCTGTAGTGCACCTTTATAGTCACCCGATTACGTTGTGACGCTTTGGTACACCCAAAGCATTCCTACGGTATCCGGAGTTGCACAATCTCATGGTCTAAGGAAATGATACTTGACATTACAAAAGCTTTAGCATACTGAACTACGATCTTTGTGCTAGGCTTAGGATTGGGTCTTGTCCATCACATCATTCTACTAATGATGTGATCCCGTTATCAATGACATCCAATGTCCATGGTTAGGAAACCGTAACCATCTATTGATCAACGAGCTAGCCAATAGAGGCTTGCTAGGGACATGGTGTTGTCTATGTATCCACACATGTATTCGAGTTTCCTATCAATAAATTATAGCATGGATAATAAACGATTATCATGAACAAGGAAATATAATAATAATAACTAATTTATTATTGCCTCTAGGGCATATTTCCAACACCAACTTGGGGTTTGTTACCGGTGAGGAGCTCGTACGCCGTCTTGCCGAGTAGCTTGTGAAGATACAAGCGATTTGTTGCATGACAAGCTGTCTCAACCGCTTCTGCCCAAAAGTGCTTCGGTGTCTTGTACTCATCAAGCATCGTTCTCGCCATTTCGATGAGCGTCCGGTTCTTCCTCTCAACAACTCCGTTTTGTTGAGGTGTGTACGTAGCCGAGAACTCGTGTGAAATCCCTTCTTCGTCAAGAAAGGTGTCCACATTTGCATTCTTGAACTCCGTTCCGTTGTCGCTGCGAACCTTCTTGATCTTTACTTCAAATTGATTTTGGGCCTTTCTAGCAAAGTTTTGGGATAATTAATTTGGTGCCCTTAGTTGTGTCCCCCTCGGCAGGTTTGCCCCTAGTTTCCGAAAACCATCGTTCTTGCCCGAACCAGTTTGGTTTTCTTATGCTTTTGCCCTTCTGTCACGGTTCCGTCCAGTCAGCGCCGTTTGACCACTACCGCCGCTAGTTTTTGGACACGGCTTGCCCCTCGGTCGACCTAACCAACTCATTCCCACTCTCACTCTATCGTTCCCCATTCTCACTCTCTTTCCCCCGTCAGAAACCCTAGTCGCCATTGGCGGCTCACCACCAGATCCACAAACCAATCCTCGCACCACATCCGTTTCCATGCCAGGCGATGGGGAGGATGGAGAAACCCTAGGTGGCGGCATGGCGCCAAGAAGAAGGGCACCGCATCGGCACGGGAGGGCGGCACATCGCAACGCAAGGGCCGTGGCTGTACGCACGGCCAGATGGTGTCCCCATCACCATCGGATGGCGGAAATGGCGGCAGTGGCGTCGTCGACGGTGGCAAGAGCAGCGCATCGGCACGGGAGGGCGTTGAAGGCGGCTTTGGTGACAGTCAGGGCGGCGAGGGCACCACATCTGCACGTCAGATCCCGGTGGGGTAAGTTTCAGTCTCAGATCTACTCATGCTTAGTGGATTCAGATAAGTTTTAGGCTAGCTTTGGTTCAATTGCTCATGGGAGATGGTATGCTCATTACTGTAGGATGGATCCAGAGGTTGCATTCTTTCTGTCTGTTAGAATGGAGACGACAGTTATCGTTTCTGCTGGTACGGAAGGAAAGGAGATCGGATTCACATTTCCATTAGTTGTGGATAGCAGTAGTAGGTCATTTAATGACTTTAGGGCTGCTATTTGTGCCAAGTATCCATGGGGATTGTTTGATGTTTGTCGAAATTAGATATTGGGATAGTTTAAAGGAGTGTTGGAACCCTCTACAGTGTGATGATGAGTTAGGTGTGATGTTTGCAAGTAATGCAGAGACAAGGTCATGCAATCTGGAAATAACAGTAATTCGGAGAAAGAGAGGAGAAAGGTGTGAAAAACTACGGAGGGATAGGGGTAGAAAAAGGGGTAGGCCATGTGGATCCAGGACAGCTGCTAGTACTCCTAGTGCTCCTATAACTAGTGCAACAAGTGCAAGTACCACTCCAGCTACTACTGAATGTGGCACTAATAGACCAGAGGATCAGCCTGATCTAGTTGTGGAAGAGGCACTGCCTGATGCACCTATTTTATCTGATGAGGAGGATGAGAAACTTTACCTGTGTTATGTCCAAAGACAACAATGATGAGCATACAACACATGAAGAGTACATTCTGCAGAATTTTCAGATCACGATGATGATGAGAGGCAAGAGGATAATGACATGGGAGCTTTTGAGGATGCAGATGAGGATAGACCTGTAATGATGTATGATAGAGATAATCCATCCATTGAGGAAGGTGTGGTCTTTCCTAATGCAGCTTGATTGCAAGAATGCAGTTGGAACATTCTCAATCAAGTCCTAAATCGAGTACATTACACTTAAGAGTGACCCAACTAGGTTTACTATGAAATGTGCCTATGAGAGGTGTAAGTGGAGGCTGCATGCATCTCTGATGAGGAGGAGCACTCTGTTTCAGGTACTGTTTTAGTAATGTGTTTTTAATAAAATGTGCCTTTTTTTTACTAATTTAGATCAAAGTGAATCCCCACCCTCACACATGTCCTAGTGTGAATAGATCTCAGAGACTGAGAGCTGCAAAAAGAAGGTGGATTGTAGATGCTTCTATGGCTTGGATCAGGAAAAATCCAGTGATTGAAACAAAGGAAATTCAGGGTAGGTTGTTAGAGAAGTATGGTCTTGAGGTGCCATACAGCAGATGTTACTATGGTAAGGAGATGGCACTTGACAAGATCTATGGTAAGTACAAAGGATAGTTTCCAGTTACTTTATGCATTCAAAGCTGAAGTAGAGAGGGCATCACCAGGAAGTGTTGTTGACATAGACAAGCACATAGTGGAGTACAAGTTAAAAGGAAAGAAATTCTACAAGGAGTGTTTTAGAAGGGTCTTTGTATGCTTCAAAGCTTGTTAGAAAGGGTTCTTGGAGGGGTGCAGGCCATACTTGGCTGTAGATGCAACTGCATTGCATGGTAGGTTTAGGGGCCAACTTGTAGCAGCATGTGCTCTAGATGCTCATAACTGGTTATTTCCTGTTGCATATGGTGTTCTTGAGGTGGAGTCAACTGAGAGCTGGACTTGGTTTTTCAAAAACTCAAGGAAGCAATAGGACACCTCAAGGTTTAGTCATACATACTGATGCTTGCAAAGGACTGGAGAGTGTTGTTGATGATGTTTACCCAGGAGTGGAGCACAGAGAGTGTATGAGGCATCTTGCCCAAAATTTCAGCAAGAAATTCAAAGGAAAATTTTATGATGACAATCTATGGCCTTGCTCACTAACTTACAACATTAAGAAGCACAACTTTCATCTGAATCCACCAAGAGCGGACCAAAAGTAAAGGAATATCTTGAGCAAAGCACCACACAAAAATCTGGGCTAGAGCAAGTTTCACTGAGTTTAGCAAAGTTGACTATGTAAACAACAACCTTGCTGAATCATTCAACTCCAGAATCAAGAAATACAAGGGCCTACACCTAGTTGACCTGCTGACAAGATTAGGCAATATATTATGGAGAAGTTTGACTTAAGAAAAAGAATTTGCATTGACCATTTCATTGGCCACTACATCTTACCATCAGTAATTTAGACATTAATGGAGAAAACTAAAGGTTTGGAGATGACTATTGTTAGGAGAAGCCCAATGTGCTGAGGTAATCGCAATGTATAGAGAGAAGAGAGAATGGAGGTACCCAAGAGACCTGCAAAAATGGACTTGCAGTTGTAGACAAGTGGCATGTCACCGGGTAAGCCATGCATCCATGCTCTTTTCTTTATCACCGCTTCTAAGAGGTGATGCTAGTGCTATTGACAAGTATGTCCATAAGTACTACTCTGTTGAGATGTTCAAAGCTACATATCTTTGAAAACCTACCGCTTTGGAAGGCAAGCAACAGTGGGACACCAGAGATCCCGGTTTCAAATTATGTGCTCCTGTTCAGAAGCAAGCACCAGGCAGGCCCAGAAAGCGGAGGATTAGAGCTAGCAGTGAAGGAAAGGGCCTTGGGCCTAGGAAGAAGAAGTGCAAGAGGTGTGGAAGATATGGACACCAAGCCAAGGGCTGCACACAATCTGTAGATCCAGCATTTGGAGAAGAAGAACATTGGGGTGCTGAAAATGCAGATGATCATCCTCTGACTAATGAGCCAGCAGAAGGTAAGTGCAAGATGAGGATGAGGATGAGCCAAGACTGATGTTGTCCAGCAGAAAATGCCACCACCAAAGGAACCATCACATGAAGCATCTACACAAGCAAGTGTAGTAAGGTATGTCCAATTCCCAAATCCATAAATCTTATCTTAATGGATACCTTACAAATTGTGACATGTTTGCAATTGTTTTAGCCCTAGGAAAAACTACAAAAGAGCAGCAGATAGAGGAGCTTATCCGAATTGTGTGAAAGAGAAGAGAGGTGAAGGGGTGCAACCAGCAAATACATTCTCGCTACCATCTTTGGAAGCAGTGTTGACAAAGAAGGTTATTTCTCCTTTAAAGAAAGCACCAAGAGCATTTGAAGCTCCACCCACGCCCTAACCCAGCTAAGAACACTAGAAGCAAGGCAAGGGAAGCTCCAAACCCAGCCAAGAACACCAGGAGCAAAAATTAAAGTTCTAGATGTTTAAGTATTGTGCTCTACTTGTTTTGATGATGTTATGAACTAGATGTTGATCTGCACTTGACTATGTGAACTTCGAGTGCTTAATGTCCGTGTAATCGCTATTATGCAATCGACTATTATGCACTTGCTTAATGTTTGTTGCTTGCTTAATGCACTGTTTGCTGCTTGCTGTTATCTCCTTTGTCCATCACTATTTTGTTGTTCAACTTCATGTTGATTTGTCGTCATCTACCATCCACGACAAATCTTCATCTACCATCCACATTTGGACTCATCACATAAGATTTGTCGCCGACGCCGCCGATTTACATCGATAAAGTGACATCAATTCAACCGCAATCGCAAAGTTACATCAAACAAAGTAGGGTTCCATCAACATCTTCACTTCAGACACGCCGATAAACTACATCTACCATACCAAGACAACAAACATAACAATTCCAACTAACAAAGAATGCCCACACCAGCAACATCTCATCTCTCTCTAAGTTTCTTCTTCAAAGCCCTGTTTCTTCCTTGCCACTCCATGTTTTCCTTCTTGAGATGGTGACATTTGATCCAACTGCCTTCAACCTCAGCGTGCAAGTCTTCAAAAGCAAGGGCAACACGCAATGGAGGAGCTGGGTCAACCCACACCACCCATTCACACTCTTCTGGTAACTAATTGCAAGTCAGAGTAATCAACATTAGAGAGTACAAATCAACAAAAACTAAATCTATCACAAATTCACAAAAACTTACATCTAATGGACAACCTAAAAACGGCGGCCACTGCTAGCTCCTCCCCATGATACACGGCGGGCAGGGACAAGGCCATGGCCAGGGCAGCGATGCTTTGACAAAAACTCCAAGCCGGAATAGGACTCGTCGGGAAGATAAAACTCCGACGAATGTTGCACAATCCCGACCCCATCGACCTAAAAGATAGGTAAAATTTCCCCCAAATGTCACAAACCCTAGAAATCCCTAGATTCAAGTGGGATGGGGTGGAGGAGCACCAAATTCATAGATTCAAAGGACTACTTACCTCTCCTGCTTAGGTGAGAAGGAGGGCGACCAAGGCTCGCCATGTGCACCGCCTCCTTTCTCCCGCTTCCCGCTTCCCGCTCCAAACTTGTTGTGCCTTCCCTCCCTCTGTTTTTCACGCGAGCTGGCTGAGGACGAAGGGGTACTGAGGGTTATCCGCAAGAGGGGTAAAAATGTCCAAAAACTACCACCGGTAGTGGTCAAACGGCGCTGACTAGACGGAACCGTGCCGGAAGGGCAAAAGCATAAGAAAACCAAAGTGAGTTGGACAAGAACGAGCGTTTTCTGAAACTAGGGGCAAACCTGCCGAGTGTGACACAACTAAGGGTATAAAATCAATTTTCCCCAAAGTTTTTGAAGATCTTTTGGACCTGCGATTTATCATCGAGAAAGAACACCCACGTAAATCTTGAAAAATCATCAACTATAACTAGTCCAAAAGAATTTCCACCGAGACTCTTGTAGGAGTTGGGACCAAAGAGATCCATGTGAAGTAGCTCGAGTGGCCTCTTTGTGGTCATGATGTTCTTCACGGGATGCCTTCCTCCAACTTTGTTTACACGCTTGACAAGCACTGCAAAGTCTATCCTTATCAAATATGACATCGTTAACTCCAAGGATATGATTCCCTTTAATAAGCTTGTCAAGGTTTCTCATGCCAACGTGACCTAATCGTTTATGCCATAACCAACCTTTTGAGGATTTAGCAATGAAGCAAGTTTTAGGTTGAGCCTTTTTAGTGAAATCAACAATGTATAGATCACCTCTACGCATTAATGGTAAAGACCATTTTATGATTGTCTCGACGAAACACTTGGTAATCAATTTCAGTAAATAGGACATTGAAACCGAAATCAGCAAGTCTAGATACTGAAAGTAAGTTGTAGCCAAGAGATTCAACGAGCATGACATTTTGAATGAAGCTATCATGTGAGATGGCCACCTTACCGAGGCCAACCACCTTACCCTTTGAGTTGTCACCGAAAGTGACAAAATTTCGAGGACTATCATTTTCAGCAAGCTCACGAAACATGTCTTTATCTCCGGTCATGTGATCGGTACATCCACTGTCAAGAACCCATTCCTTTCCTCCCGACATATCCCCGAAGATTTGCCATAAGACCAAAATGTCTCATTGCATCATCAAGATCGAAATCACTATCATCATCCTCATCATAGTATCCATGTTCAACATTGTCATGTGGTGGATCAAGTCCTAGAGAGGGTAATTCGTTAGAGTGAGTTTGACAATGATCTTGCTTATGAATTCTTATAGCTTCGGAAATAATATCACTAATAATTCCAACATCTCCTTTGGCACGCATAAGGTCGGTAAGTTCAAATAGACGATCACCAAACATAGGATCACTAGTATTCATTTTACTCAAATCAATAGACTTATAGAGAATTTCATCTAGATTTTTCAAGGAATAATTTGGAAAGCGTTCCTCAAGAAATTTCCATATAGTGTAGGCACACTCAAAGGTAGGCAAGATTCTAATCAAGTTTCTAGGCAAGCCTCTAGTGATAAGATTAACAGTTCTAAGATTCCTAGTCATGTTAATAGATTCATCAAGGGTAGGATGCATAGGATCAACATGAGGAGCACAAGGGCTAGCAATGTACTTGTTCAAATGATATTGATTGAAAATTACAAGCATCTCATTTTTCCACTCATGAAAATACTCTCCATCAAGAATAGGCACTCTATGTCTAAGACTCCCCAAAGTAGACTCATCCATCTTCCTCCAATGGTGATTAAACCAAGGCAATGGAACCAATGCTCTGATACCACTTGTAGGATCTTGAGAAGAGGTGTCTAGAGGGGGGGTGATTAGACACTAAGTACCAAAGTTGCAGTTTTTAACCTTATTAAAGTTTAAGTGGAGTTTAGGCACAAGTTTAACATTCTCAATACATAACAAGCAAGCATGCAGTGAGTATATGAGCAGTGGAAAGTAAAGCATGCAACTTGCAAGAAAGTAAAGGGAAGGGTTTGGAGGATTCAAACGCAATTGGAGACATGGATGTTTTTGGCGTGGTTCCGATAGGTGGTGCTATCGTACTTCCACGTTGATGGAGACTTCAACCCACGAAGGGTACCGGTTGCGTGAGTCCATGGAGGGCTCCACCCACGAAGGGTCCACGAAGTAGCAACCTTGTCTATCCCACCATGGTCGTCGCCCACGAGGGACTTGCCTCACTAGAGGTAGATCTTCACGAAGTAGGCGATCTCCTTGCCCTTACAAACTCCTTGGTCCAACTCCACAATCTTTTCGGAGGCTCCCAAGTGACACCTAGCCAATCTAGGAGACACCACTCTCCAAGAAGTAACAAATGGTGTGTTGATGATGAACTCCTTGCTCTTGTGCTTCAAATGATAGTCTCCCCAACACTCAATGCTCTCTCACAGGATTTGGATCTGGTGGAAAGAAGATTTGAGTGGAAAGCAACTTGGGGAAGGCTAGAGATCAAGATTCATATGGTAGGAATGGAATATCTTGGCCTCAACACATGAGTAGGTAGTTCTCTCTCAGAAATAGGATCTTTGGAAGTGTAGGTTCAGTCTGATGGCTCTCTCCACGAATGAAGAGGAGGTGGAGGGGTATATATAGCCTCCACACAAAATCTAACCGTTACACACAATTTACCAAACTCGGTAGGACCGAATCAACAAACTCGGTCGGACCGATTTAGTAAACCTAGTGACCGTTAGGGTTTTCGGTGGGACTGATTTGCATCTCGGTAGGACCGATATGGTTAGGTTTAGGGCATAACGTAATCTCGGTGAGACTGATTACACAAATTCGGTGAGACCGATTTTGGTAATTAGCTAACCAGAGAGTTGGTCAGGCAAACTCGGTTGGACCGATTACTCAAACTCGGTGGGACCAATTTTGGTAATAAGTTAACCAGAAAGTTTGTATTGTAATCTCGATAGTACCGATTCTTAAACTCGGTGAGACCGATTTTGATAGTGGACATACACAGAGAGATTACAATCCCATCTCGGTGAGACCGAGATCCCTACCGGTAGAACCGATTTTCCTAGGGTTTGTGGCAGTGGCTAAGACATCCAAACTCGGTGGCGCGGATAGGAAGAATCGGTGGGGCTGAGTTTGACTTTAGGTTTTAGGACATTTGTGTGGAAGTGGGAAAGTAATGAGGGTATTTGGAGCATATCACTAAGCACATGAAGCAAGAGGCTCATTAAGCAACACCTCATCCCTCCTTGATAGTATTGGCTTTTCCTATAGACTCAATGTGATCTTGGGTCACTAAAATGTAAAATGAAGAGTCTTGAGCTTGAAGCTTGAGCCAATCCTTTGTCCTTAGCATCTTGAAGGAGTTCCCACATCCTTTAGTCCATGCCAGTCCATTGTTGAACTTATCTGAAACATACTAGATAAAGGTGTTAGTCCAACAAGAGATATGTTGACATTAATTACCAAAACCACCTAGGGAGCACTTGTGCTTTCAAAAGGATTTTGATTTGTTCATGGAGCCTCTTGTGGAGGAACTTCAACAGCTATGGAAGGGTGTTCTCACTCGAGACCTATATAGCAGCCCACCAGCTGATTTCTTTCTGCGTGCTGTTGTAATTTGGTGCATCCATGATTATCCGGCTTTGGGCACTATGTCAGGGCGAACGACACATGGTTACAATGCATGTGTTCGTTGTGACAGGAATCCGTTGTCATACGCAATACTTAGCAAGATCTATTACATTGGACACCGCTGTCTCCTTGCCAAGGACAGGTCGCATCCTAGAAAATACCGAAGACATGTGTTCAATGCAAAGCATGAAAACTGTGATGCGCCAAAGAGGCTCACCGCTGATGAGTTGCAAGTGGAATTAGAGAAGGTCAGTCATATTACACCAGGAAACCATCCTGGTAATGGTAGCGGGAAAAGGAAGTGTGGCACGGTAGAAGAGAGATTATTGTTTACCCGCAGGTCCACTTTGTGGGACTTGGAATATTGGAAAGATTTGAATCTACGGCATAATCTTGATGTGATGCACATCGACAGCATTATCGGCACACTTCTTAACATTGAAGGCAAGATGAAAGATACCTTAAAATCTAGGATTGATTTGACACACTGGTATCGAGAAAAGGATTTGCAGGTGCAAGATGAAGGTAAACCACGGGATATGGCACCACCGTGGTACGTCTTGGACAAGGTAAAAAGAAAAGAATTCTGCGAGGTCCTCACACGTGAGATTCCCACATGGATTTGCTTCCAACCACGAAAGGAGAGTCGGTGCAGATGGAAACAAGGTACAAGGGTTGAAAACTCATGACTGCCACGTCCTACTTCAAAGGGTTTTACTGTTATCCTTAGAGGATTGGGCATACGACTTATCTGAGCGATTGCAAGAGTTGGGACAATTCTTCAGGAACTCTGCAAAGAGAAATATCAGGATAGATGCTTTGGAGCATCTTAGAGACAAGATACCAACTATCCTATGCAACCTTGAGAAGATATATCCTCTAGCCTTCTTTGATGTGATGGTGCATTTGGATGTTCATCTACCTGATGAGGCACTACTTAGAGGTCCAAGACAAGATTTGGATGTACCCTATTGAAAGGCGGCTAGGCACTTTCAAGGGCTATGTTAGGAACAGAGCTAGACACGAGGGTTCCATTGCAGAGGCCTACATTGCTATAGAAGTGTTGACATTACGCTCAAAATACATTGAAACAAATTGATCAGCTTAGCAAAGAGGTGGGTGAAGACAATCCCGGGCTCAATGTTTTCGATTATTCTGTTTGAGTTACAGGGAAGAGTCGACAAGAGGACAAACCTAAAGATTTGGACAAAATGGTTTGGTATGTGTTGAATAACTGTCCTGAGATACTACCTTATATCAAGTAAGTGCGATCGCAGCTTATACATCGTAATCTACTAAACTTGCAGCACATTCTTATATATTTAGATGTTTGACGCGATCACTATGTTGTGCAGCATGTACAAAGAGGAGTTACTGCCACAAAATCCAAGAAACATTGACAAACTAGTTATGGCAGGATTTGCGAAATGGTTCAAGAACCATGTAAGCTTTTGAAGTGCAATCCGCTTTTTTTAATATATTGAGTACATAAGATGATCAGCTTGTCTATTTTCTAACCATAGGTTAAGAAGATGTGGGAGGATGGGCAGGCAGTTGATGATGCCCTTTACTCACTAGCAATGGGTCCTGATACTCGGGTAAGACATTATGAATCTTGCGTTGTTGGAGATGTGCGCCACAACACCCTTTGCACGAGACGAAGGTGAAGACACAAAATAGTGCCATCATGAGCACGGATACGTATGACAAAGAGACAACTGAAATGTATGCTAACATAACAGACATTGTTCGATTGCGATATATCTCCGATTCGAGGATCATTGGTGTGTGGTTACATTGTGTTGTCGTTGGTATAACCTGCTTTTCCAGGATCGCAAAAACCCAGAGCTGATGATTATTTCAAATCCATCAATGTCAAGGCGGCGTACTGCACCAACGAGCCTTTTATTTTGGCAAATCAAGCAACACAGATATTTTTCTTGGAAGACACATTTGCACGTAGAGATGACTGGAGAGTATTGCAAAGGTTTGAGCAGAGGAATTCGTTTAATGAAGTTGCACAACAAGATGATGCTTACACTGCTCCTGATGTACAAGATAACACAGATGTTCCTAATATCTTTGAGAACCATCACATCAATGACGCCAGTGAAAAGATTGCATGTCTTTGTGGACATACAAGAGTTGATCAAGAAGAAGCCAACGCTCGAGGACGTTGAGGACGAAGAAGAAGATGACACCGTGGGTAATTTCGATTCGCACGGATACACATGGCGAAGATGTTGACGCTGCTGCTGTGGATGATGATTACATTGCTTTTGTCGTATTGCTCGCCGAAGACGCTTTTTTATCTACTATGTGAAATTGTGTTTGCTATGACAATCAAACACGATGAACATGTTGTTTAGTATTTTGTTGTGAGAACATCACTTGTTATGTATGCTGATTTGTGTTTGGTGATTGTATGACAACTAAAACATGATGACATTGTTGTTTAGTTGTACTCATATTTGGCTGTGAAACTTGAATTTGATGACATAGTTTGCTGTTGGACTGCAATTTGCTCGACGTCTTCGAATGAGAACAAAGATGACCCGACAGGGCCTCTGCTATCTATTTATTTATATGAGCAAAAGGGGATACCCCCTGATTTCCGTTAAATAGAAATCATTAGATGTTCACAACACTACGCCCAGCCTGCTACACATGTTTCATTCATTACTAGTTTCAAAGAAAGTGCTCATGTCGTAGCCATTGAATACATCACGAGTGCTACATACACTGCAAATAAAGAGACAATCATCCTATAGAGCACATCGATTTTACCCATTATCTTCACAAGCTCTTTCATCTCCTCATTGTTGTCAAGGCCGTTCAGCAGCTGTTGCTTGGCCATGATCAGAGGAACTGCGTCTTTAACCTTCTGCTTTGCATCTTCCTCTTCTGCCGTTCCTTCAGTTACTTGTCCAACACCCCAACCTGCTGGTATTGGGATTCCTCGACTAACCAAATAATCAACGTAGTTGCATTCCCCCACATCAGCAACTTCCCAGAAATACAAATCACACGAATCTTCCCTTTTCTGCACGAACCAAATTGGAAGATCATCAAGCAAACTATTAAAAAAATTAGCAACTGAAAGCAGCAGAACAACACAAACATATTATTACCCCATGATTCGAGCATTTGTAGAAGACTCGGCCAGGGTTGCGGATTGTGGTTGAGACGCGACGGATGACTCTGCGTGATTTGCGGCGGTGGCACCACACCAACGCGGCAGCGGGTTGCGATGAGCAATCGGCTGCGGTGCGGCGTGCGGCCGGGGTGTGATGAGACCCACAGCGATGGTACGGGTGGCGACTTGGTGCATATTCGGTTGTTGCTCACGAAGAGCGGTGGACGAGCAGCCATCGGACATGGTTGCTGCGGCCAAGGCTTCTGATGCTAGGCAGACTAAGTAGAGAAGAGGAGAAGCGAACGTTGGATATGTCAGTTCATTACTTGCAGAGTAGCATAGCACCATATATAGTCATAGTCTAGGTTTGGATTCGAACCAGCTACAGGAGCACGTCTTTCTTTTTTTCTAAAACTCGGCAACGTCTCTTTACTGGTACACTAGCTTGTTCTGTACGCCTTCCCAAGTCTTTGATTTGCTTTCCCTTTTTGCGAGGAAGGAAGGAGGAAAAAATTGAGAGTTCCTCGGACTCGAACGCAAGACCTCTTGGTTGAAAACCAGGGGTGCTAGTCACTTATGTGGCGAACGTTCCCTGTGAGGAGGACGGCAGACGAACGCATTTTCCTTGCAGTTTTCTTCCTATATATAAAAAAGTATGCTACTTGGTGTCCACTTAGTAAAAAAACGATTGTGCCAACCTTGACCGTTCGATTGACATTCAACGTCTGTCGCGTTTCTTGATCTCTTCTTCCTCGAGCCATGAAAGCCAAACCAGCGCCGGCGGGACCGCCTGCCTCCGCCTCCCACGGCCGGGTCAGGATCTTCCCGGCCTCCTGCTCGTTCCTGGCCCGAGGCCTCACCATCGTCCTCCGCGCTCGCCGCGGCGCCGCCCTCCGGTGTTGTCAACATGGTCAACAACCAAGAGGAATAAGGAGATGACTGTACATGGTGAGGATGACAGTAGGGACCCAGCAGCGCGCGCAGTAATTTTGTTTTTTCGGGACGGAGAAGGGTATCAACTGGGTTGTGCAGGACCCGTGGTCTGCCTAGCCTGCATTTATTTCATATTTTAGCACATGACCAGCCCAGCTTTGTTTTTCCTTTCTCAAAAATGGCTAGCCAGCTATTTTGTTTTTTGCAAAATAACTAACATAGGCCTACTTGCTTTTCTACGCCCTGCTGGGCCAGAAATCTTTCAAGACGAGGAGGGATGCATTTTGCCCAGAAAATGGGCTATAAGTAATAAGAAATGGGCTATAAATAATAAGAAATGGGCTATAAGTAATAATAAATGGGCTGTAAAATGAAAAAAATACAGCAAACAGGCAATTAGTTCCCAAATACTGTTTTCTTTCGGATTTTGATATTTTAAATTTCATTGTTTTTGTGCGGGTAAAATTTCATTGAATTTAAATTAAGGTATATTTAGATTTAAAATTAATTTGAATCCGGCTAGAAATTTTGGGATGTATCTTTGTTTGGGACAGATTTGGAGGTCGACTTGTGGGTCTACTAGGTTGACGTGTACTTTGGCTTTGTCAACTTAGTCCACAACGATTCTAGTAAGAAGTGACCGTTGGATGTTAATCCAACGGCCATGCCGCTTCTTCAATATCTGATCTTACGGCTCCACCGCCCAACCAGCTCGGTGGGACTGCTGCTCCGCCTCCTGTGGCCAGGTCTTGCCGACGTGCCGCACCGCCCCACCCTACTTCATTATTGGCCAGGCCATTCCTCTACTCATCCATACCTCCTGTTATTTTCCGGCGACGGCAATGGAAGAAACCTCGTACTCCCCACCGCATGGGCAACCATTGCCGAAGTCTTCCCGGCTCCGTGTCGTTCCTTCCTAGGCCTCACCGTCGTCCCACCGCCATGGTGCTCTTGGCGTGGCTCGGTCAACGTGGTCAACGAACGACATCCATCGCCCGTGGATCAGACGCGTAAAATAATGATTCCTCCACTGACAATTGGGACCCACCGGAAGGGCCTCTCAGTATTTCGCGAAAAACGTTCCCCGACATGTCGGACCCACCAGCTATATCTTCGCACGCAAGGAAGTGCCTCCTTATTACGCACAAAAATGAACACCCACCTCGCTAGATGGGACCCACCATAGTGGGAGGATGACTTAGGGCCAACTAAGTTGACGGGGACGGAGGGCTTTGTCAACTTAGTCAATATGAACGATTCTAGCTCCAAAGGACCGTGACGATGTCCATCCAACGGCCATAGTGCTTCTTCAACCTCTGGTCTTCTTGCTCCGGCCGCCCAAAGCAGCCGGTCGTGCCGCATGCTCCTCGCCTCTCGTGGTCGGTCAGTGATGCCGCGGAGGCCTCACCGCCCCTACTACTCCCACCGGCGCCCAGGTATCCCTCTACTCACCAACACCCCTGTTATTCTGGCGGGCGACGGCAGCCTCACGCCGCAGCCGAACCAGTGAACCCTCGTACTCCTCTCCGCGCGGGCTACCACTGCTGTGTCTTCCCCGGCTCCGTGTCGTCCCCTTCCTAGGCCTCGCCGTCGTCCAGACCACCGCCCTGGTGCTCTCGGCGCGGCGTGGTCAACGTGGTCAACGACCGACTTCCATCGGAAGAGTATCAGACGTGGAGAGGCCGATTTGGGTCCAGGCGGCCGCAAGGAAGTGCCTCCTTATTACGCGCAAAATAATTATTCCTCCACCTGACAGCAGGGACCCACTGGACGGGCCACCTTATTTCGTGAAAAAACGTTTCCCCCTGACTGCTGGGACCCACCGGACGGGCCAGCGTATTTCGTGAAAAAAACGTTCCCCGCGCTGTCAGCTCGGACCCACCGGAAGTGCCTCCTTATTACGCACAAAAAAATGAATACTCCTCTTGCTAGCTGGGACCCACCATGGTGGGAGGCTGACTTAGGGCCTACTAAGTTGATCGACGGGGCCTTTGTCAACTTTAGTCAATATGAACGATTCTAGCTCCAAAGTGACCGTGACGATGTCCATCCAATGGCCGTAGTGCTTCTTCAACCTCTGGTCTTCTTGCTCCAGCCGCCAAAGCAGCGCCGCCGTGCTGCATGCTCTCGCCTCCCATGGCCGGGTCAGGCCGCCATGGAGGCCTCACCGCTTCTACTATTCCCACCGCTGGCCAGTTCTGCGGCGGCGACGACAGCCTCACACCGCAGCTAAACCAGTGAACCCTAGTACTCCTCTCCGCGCGGGCTTCCGCTGCCGCGTCTTCCCCGGCTCCCCGTCGTCCCCTTCCTAGGCCTCGCCGTCGTCCACCGCCATGGTGCTCTCGGCGTAGCGTGGTCAACGTGGTCAAGGAACGACTTCCATCGGACGTGGATCAGACGTGGAGAGGCTAATACCGGGTCCACGGCCGCAGCAAGGAAGTGCCTCCTTATTACGCTGGAAAATAATGATTCCTCCACCGATACCGAGACCCACCGGACGGGCCTTTGTATTTCACAAAAAATGTTTCCCCACGACTGGGACCCACCAGCTATATATTCGCACGCAAGGAAGTGCGTCCGGGCAAAAAAAACCAAAACGATTTGCCCCCCTGACTGCTGGGACCCACCAGCTACATCTTCGCACGCAAGGAAGTGCCTGACAGTCGGGACCCAACTGGTCGAAGAGTACGTAGCATTGTCATTCTGGTCGTGAACGTGTACGTACATATATACTGGTGGATGTGGAGGCGCGCACGTGTCATAGTAGAGGCGTGCACGTAGCATGTACACGTACGTACAGCGGCAAGGGTGCAAGAAAGAAAATACGGCCACGTACGTACATACGGGCAGGGTCTCTAACGCCTATCGTGCATACGTACATGGCTGGGTCGGAACGGAGAAACAGCGTCGTCGTCGTGCTCATGGGGAGCCAACCGGCTGGGTCGGAACGGAATGTGTGGTCGTGTTCATCGGGAGGGCTTGGATGGAACAGGCGATGGAAACGAGGCCTGGCGTACCGCACAACGGAGGAAACGACCTTGTGTTCGACCGACCACGTTCGAAACAGGGTCCTGTTGATCGGGAGGGGCCTGGCGCACCGCAAAACGGAGGAAACGGACCTCCTACGGTTGAAACGGGGGTCCTGTTGATCGGGAGGGGTGTGACGTACCGCAAAAAGGAGGAAACGAACCTCCTACGGTTGAAACGGGGGTCCTGTTGATCGGGAGGGGTGTGGCGTACCACAAAACGGACGAAACGGACTTGGGTGGGAGCGCTACGGTCAAACGGGGGAGGTGTGGCGCATCGCAAAACGGACTCCACGGGATCTGTTCATCTCCACCGCCGACCTCCTCCGGCCTCCACGGGCTCCTGCTCATCCGGTCTCCACCGTGCGCTACTCCAGCAGCTCTTGTTCAACCACCCTCCACGGGCACCCCTCCACCATCTCATCGCTCATCCAGCCCTCCACACCACGGGTCCTGTTCAACCACCCTCCACGGCCACCCCTCCACCGCTCACTGCTCATCCAGCCCTCCACACCACGGGTTCCTGTTCATCCAGAGGCAATGCCACCGCCAATCGCTCATCCACCCCCCATAACGCCATCGCTCATCCCAGAGGCAGCATCGATCGGCTTGATTAGCAGCAGAGCGGCGAATCGCTCCATCGGGTTGATTAACGTACCATCGATCGATCGCTCGGGTTCAAGAACGCGTAACTGCAGCAATCGCCGGGTTCGATTAGAGCCCAACGCCTCGCTTCGGCTTGATTAGAGCCAACGCCGCACACACGCTGCAGACGTATGAGAGAAACACGATCGCTTCCGCCCCGACCTCCCACCGTAGAATCGCAACTCCCGAAATTTTCCTCCCCTCGCTTCTACCATGGTTTTTCCGTCATGGACGGCCCAAAGAAAGTCATGCAGCTGCGTCTCCGCCTGCCCAGACGAAAAGCCCATTTTCTGTCATGATTTTTGTCATAGAAGTAGGAGCCCACCACATCTATGATGATACCGGGTTTTGTCACAATTATCGTCATAGAAGTGTCATATGTATGACAGAAAAAAAATTCGTTCAGCCCAAAATGTCACGGATGTGTCTTTTTATTAGTGTTGTTATGGACGTGATGCCTATATACATGATCATGCCTAGATAATCTCATAACTATGCGCTTTTCTATCAATTGCTCGACAGTAATTTGTTCACCCACCGTAATACTTATGCTATCTTGAGAGAAGCCACTAGTGAAACCTATGGCCCCCGGGTCTATCTTTTATCATATTTGCTTTCAATCTACTTTTATTTGCATCTTTACTTTTTGCATGTATATTATAGAATACCAAAAATATATTTATCTTATCTTACTATCTTTATTAGATCTCACTTTCGCAAGTGGCCGTGAAGGGATTGACAACCCCTTTATTGCGTTGGTTGCGAGTTCTTAGTTTGTTTGTGTAGGTGCGTGGGACTTTTGAGGAGCCTCCTACCGGATTGATACCTTGGTTCTCAAACCGAGGGAAATACTTACGCTACACTTGTGCATCACCCTCTCCTCTTCGAGGAAAACTAACGCAAGCTCAAGACATAGCAAGAAGGATTTACGGCACCGCTGTCGGGAGGTCTTCGCTCAAGTAAAGACATACCAACTACCCATCACAAACCCATCTCCCTCGCATTTACATTATTTGCCATTTTCCTCTCGTTTTCCTCTCCCCCACTTCACCCTTGTCGTTTTATTCGCCCTCGCTTTCCCAATCTTCTCCTCTCTTTTTGCTTGCCGCTTTTACGCTTTGCTTGTGTGTTGGATTACTTGTTGGCATGGCGCAAGATAATACCAAATTGTGTGATTTCTCGAATACCAATAATAATGATTTCCTTAGTACTCTGATTGCTCCTCTTAATGATGTTGAGTCTTGTGAAATCAATACCGCTTTCTTTGAATCTTGTTATGAAAGATCAATTCGCCGGCCTTCCTAGCGAAGATGTCGCTACTCATCTAAACAACTTTGTTGATTTGTGTGATATGCAAAAGAAGAAAGATACGGATAACAATATTTTCAAATTGAAGTTATTTCTGTTTTCACTTAGAGATCGTGCTAAAGTTTGGTTTTCGTCTTTGCCTAAAAATAGTATTGATTCTTGGAACAAGTGCAAAGATGCTTTTATCTCTAAGTATTTTCCTACCGCTAAGATCATCACTCTTAGGAACGATATTATGAATTTTAAACAACTTGATCATGAGCATGTTGCCCAATCTTGGGAAAGAATGAAATTGATGCTTTGCAATTGCCCTACTCATGGTTTGAATTTATGGATGATCATACAAAAAATTTATGCCGGTTTGAACTTTGCTTCTAGAAATCTCTTAGATTCGGCCGCGGGAGGCACATTTATGGAAATTACGTTAGGAGATGCTACAAAACTTCTTGATAATATTATGGCTAATTATTCTCAATGGCACAAGAAAGATCTTCTAGTAAAAAAGTGCATGCTATAGAAGAAATCAATGTTTTGAGTGGAAAGATGGATGAACTTATAAAGATGTTTGCTACTAAAAATACTCCTCTTGATCCCAATGATATGCCTTTGTCTTCCTTGATTGAGAGTAATAATGAATCTATGGATGTGAATTTTATTAGTAGGAATAGTTTTGGAAACAATGCTTATAGAGGAAATTTTAATGCTAGACCATTCCCTTGTAATCCCTCCAATAATTATGGAAATTCCTACAATAATTCTTATGGTAATTTTAATAAGATGCCCTCTGATTTTGAGAATAGTGTGAAAGAATTTATGATTTCTCAAAAGAATTTTAATGCTTTGCTTGAAGAAAAATTGCTCAAAGTTGATGACTTGGCTAGGAACGTTGATAGACTTTCGCTTGATGTTGAATCTCTTAAAATTAGATCTTCTCCTCCTAAGCATGATATCAATGAGTCTCTCAAAGTAATGAGAATTTACATTGACGAGTGCAAGGAAAGAACCGCTAGATTGCATGCTAAAAAAGAAAGCTTTATAAAAGCGTGTTATTCTAGTTTCCATGAAAATAATGATGAGGATCTTAAAGTTATTGATGCGTCTCCGATTATATCTATGTTTTGCAATATGAATTTTGATGATTATGGGACTGATGATGAATCAACTTTGCCTAGAAGGCGTCCCAAGAATTCGGAGTCTTTAGATCTTAATGTTAAATTTGGTAAAAGTGAGATTGGAGAATCCTCAACTTCTAATAATATTGAACCCACTATCTCGGATTTCAAGGAATTTGATTATGATAATTGCTCTTTAAAAGGTTGTTTTTCCTTGTTGCAATCCGTTGTTAATTCTCCTCATGCTTACAAATAAAAACAAAGCTTTTACCAAACATATTGTTGATGCCTTGATGCAATCTTATGATGAAAAACTTAATTTGGAAGTTTCTATACCTAGAAAACTTAATTATGAGTGGGAACCTACTATAAAGATTAGAATTAAAGATTATGAGTGTTTTGCTTTGTGTGATTTGGGTGCTAGTGTTTCCACGATTCAAAAACTTTATGTGATATTCTAGGTTTCCATGATCTTGATGATTGTTCTTTAAATATGCACCTTATGGATTCCACCATTAAAAAGCCTATGGGAAGGATCAATGATGTTCTTATTGTTGCAAATAGAAATTTGGTGCCTGTAGATTTTATCGTTCTTGATATAGATTGCAATCTTTCTTGCCCTATTATTCTTGGTAGACCTTTCCTCGTAACGATTGGTGCGATTATTGATATGAAGGAAGGGAATATTAGATTCCAATTTCCATTAAAGAAAGGCATGGAGCACTTTCCAAGAAAGAAAGTTAAATTACCTTATGAATCTATCATGCGTGCTACTTATGAATTTAGTGCCAAAGATGGCACTCGGTAGATATATCCTTGCTTTTATGCCTAGCTAGGGGCGTTAAACGATAGCTCTTGTTGGGAGGCAACCCAATTTTCTTTGTGTTTTTTGTTTCTGTTTCTGTTTAGTAATAAATCTTGCATCTAACTTCTGTTTAGATGTGTTTTTATCTTTTTAATTAGTGTGTGTGCCAAGTTAAACCTATAGGATCTTCTTGGATGATAGTTATTTGATCTTGCTGTAATTTCCAGAAACTTTTGGTTCACGAAAACAATTGTTAAAAATCACCAGAACGTGATAAAATAGGGATTCCAATTTCTGATGATCAATAAACAAATTGCCTAGGTCTTCCTATTTTGGTACGATTTTTGGAGTTAGAGAAGTTTGCGTTAGTTATAGATTACTACAGACTGTTTTGTTTTTGACAGATTCTGTTTTTCGTGTGTTGTTTGCTTATTTTGATGAATCTATGGCCAATAAAATAGTTTATAGTCCATAGAGAAGTTGGAATACAGTAGGTTTAACACCAAAATAAATAAAGAATGAATTCATTACAGTACCTTATGTGGTGGTTTTGTTTTCTTTCACTAACGGAGCTTATAAGATTTCCTGTTGAGTTTTGTGTTGTGAATTTTTCAAATTTTGGGTAAAGCTTTTATGGACTATGAAATAAAGGGTGGCAAGAGCCTAAGATTGGGGATGCCCATGGCACCCCAAGATATTCAAGAATAGCCAAAAGCCTAAGCTTTGGGATGCCCCGGGAAGGCATCCCCTCTTTCGTCTTCGTTCATTGGTAACTTTACTTGGAGCTATATTTTTATTTGCCACATGATATGTGTTTTGCTTGGAGCGTCGTGTATTATATTAGTCTTTGCTTTTTAGTTTACCACAATCATCCTTGCTGTACACACTTTTTGGGAGAAGCCTATTTGATTAGAATTTGCTAGAATACTCTATGTGCTTCACTTATATCATTTGAGCTTGATAGTTTTTGCTCTAGTGCTTCACTTATATCTTTTAGAGCACGGTGGTGTCTTAATTTTGAACAAATTTCTAGTCTCTCATGCTTCATTTATATTATTTTGAGAGTCTTTTAGAACAGCATGGTATTTGCTATGGTTATAAAGTTGGTCCTAGAATGATGAGCATCCAAGTTGGGTATAATAAAAACTATCATAGGAAGTGAATTGGATGCTATGATCAACTTGATACTTGATAATTGTTTTGAGATATGGAGGTAGTGATATTAAAGTCATGCTAGTTGGGTGATTATGAATTTAAAGAATTCTTGTGTTGAAGTTAGCAAGTCCTGTAGCATGCACGTATGGTTAAAGTTGTGTAACAAATTTGAAACATGAAGTGTACCTGGCTTGTGCATCCTTATGAGTGGCGGTCGGGGACGAGCGATGGTCTTTTCCTACCAATCTATCCCCCTAGGAGCATGCACGTAGTACTTGGTTTTTGATGACTTCTAAATTTTTGCAATAAGTACATGAGTTCTTTTGACTAATGTTGAGTCCATGGATTATACACACTTTTACCTTTCCGCTTTGCTAGCCTCTTCGGTACCGTGCATTGCCCTTTCTCACCTTGAGAGTTGGTGCGAACTTCGCCGGTGCATCCAAACCCCGTGATACGATACGCTCTATCACACATAAACCTCCCTATATCTTCCTCAAAATAGCCACCATACCTACCTATTATGGCATTTCCATAGCCATTCCGAGATATATTGCCATGCAACTTTCCACCGTTCCGTTCATCATCATCATGACATACTTTACTTTTGTCATATTGCCATTGCATGATCATGAGTTGACATCGTATTTGTGGCGAAGCCACCATGCATTATTTTTCATACATGTCACTCTTGATTCATTGCACCATCCCGGTACACCGCCGGAGGCATTCATATAGAGTCATATCTTGTTCTAGTTTCGAGTTGTAATTCATATGT
Source organism: Aegilops bicornis (assembly GCA_021605145.1). Taxonomy (NCBI): domain Eukaryota; kingdom Viridiplantae; phylum Streptophyta; class Magnoliopsida; order Poales; family Poaceae; genus Aegilops; species Aegilops bicornis. The sequence continues at coordinate 577,004,196 of CM038672.1, forward strand.
TGTAATCAATAGAAGTGTGATGATCATCATTATTAGAGCATTTCCCAAAAAAATAAAAAAAATGAAGGCCAAAAAGAAAAAAGAAAGGCCCAAAAAAAAGAAAAAGAAAAGAAAAAAAAGAAAATAAATAAAAAGGGCAATGTTACTATCTCTTTTTTCACACCTGTGCTTCAAAGTAGCACCTTGTTCTTCATGTAGTGAGTCTCATATATTGTGCTTCAAAGTAGCACCATGTTTTTCATATAGTGAGTCTCATAAGTTGTCTTTTTCATACTAGTGGGATTTTTTCATTATAGAACTTGGCTTGTATATTCCTACGATGGGCTTCCTCAAATGCCCTAGGTCTTCGTGGAGCAAGCAAGTTGGATGCACACCCACTAGTTTTCTTTTGTTGAGCATTCATTTATAGCTCTAGTGCATCCGTTGCATGGCAATCCCTACTCCTCATGTTGACATCAATTGATGGGCATCTCCATAGCCCGTTGATTATCCTCGTCAATGTGAGACTTTCTCCTTTTTGTCTTCTCCATACAATCCCCATCATCATATTCTATTCCACCCATAGTGCTATATCCATGGCTCACGCTCATGTATTGCGTGAAGGTTGAAAAGTTTGAGATTATTTAAGTATGAAACAATTGCTTGGCTTGTCATCAGGGGTATAGAAGTTGGGAACATCTTTGTGTGATAAAAATGAAGCATAGCCTAACTATATGATTTTGTAGGGATGAACTTTCTTTTGCCATGTTATTTTGAGAAGACATAATTACTTTGATTAGTATGCTTGAAGTATTACTATTTCTTTTATCAATATGAACTTTTATTTTGTATTCATTTGGATCTGAACATTCATGCCACAAAGAAAGAAAATTACATTATGAATTATGCTAGGTAGCATTCCACATCAAAATTTCTTTTTATCATTTACCTACTCGAGGACGAGCAGGAATTAAGCTTGGGGATGCTTGATACGTCTCCAACGTATCTATAATTTTTATTGTTCCATGCTATTATATTACCCCTTTTGGATGTTTATGGGCTTTATTTTACACATTTATATCATTTTTGGGACTAACCTACTAACCGGAGGCCCAACCCATATTGTTGTTTTTTTGCCTATTTCAGTATTTCGAAGAAAAGAAATATCAAACGGAGTCCAAACGGAATGAAACCTTCAGGAGCGAGATTTTTGGAACGAACGTGATCCGGAGAGCTTGGAGTGCAAGTCAAGAAGCTTCCGAGGACCCCACGAGATAGGAGGCCGCCTCGTAGGGCGCCCCTGCCCTCGTGGGTCCCTCGGCCACCGACGCATACTTCTTCCTCCTATATATACCTACGCACCCGAAAACATCCAGGGCACCACGAAACACAATTTCCACCGGCCAGAACCTTCTCAGATCCGCGAGATCCCATCTTGGAGCCTTCGCCGGCACTCTGCCGGAGGGGGAATCAACCACGGAGGGCCTCTACATCAACATCCTTGCCCCTCCGATGAGTTGTGAGCCGTTTACCACAGACCTACGGGCCCATAGTTATTAGCTAGATGGCTTCTTCTCTCTTTTTGGATCTCAATACAATGTTCTCCCCCTCTCTTGTGGAGATTTATTCGATGTAAACTCTTTTTGCGGTGTGTTTGTCGAGATCCGATGAATTGTGGGTTTATGATCAAGTTTATCTATGAATAATATTTGAATCTTCTCTGAATTATTTTATGTATGATTGAGTTATCTTTGCAAGTCTCTTTGAATTATCAGTTTGGTTTGGCCTACTAGATTGGTCTTTCTTGCCATGGGAGAAGTGCGTAGCTTTGGGTTCAATCTTGCGGTGTCCTTACCCAAAGGATGTAAAGGGTTGCAAGGCATGTATTGTATTGTTGCCATCGAGGATAACAAGATGGGGTTTATATCATATTGCATGAGTTTATCCCTCTACATCATGTCATCTTGCTTAATGCGTTACTCTGTTCTTATGAACTTAATACTCTAGATGCAAAAGGTGAGTCGGTCGATGTGTGGAGTAATAGTAGTAGATGCAGCAGGAGTCGGTCTACTTGTTATGGACGTGATGCCTATATACATGATCATGCCTAGATAATCTCATAACTATGCGCTTTTCTATCAATTGCTCGATAGTAATTTGTTCACCCAATCGTAATACTTATGCTATCTTGAGAGAAGCCACTAGTGAAACCTACGGCCCCGGTCTATCTCTTATCATATTTGCTTTCAATCTACTTTTATTTGCATCTTTACTTTTTGCATCTATATTATAAAAATACCAAAAATATATTTATCTTATCTTACTATCTTTATTAGATCTCACTTTCATGAAGTGGCCGTGAAGGGATTTACAACCCCTTTATTGCGTTGGTTGCGAGTTCTCAATTTGTTTGTGTAGGTGCGTGGGACTTTTGAGGAGCCTCCATCTTTGGATTGATACCTTGGTTCTCAAGACTGAGGGAAATACTTATGCTACACTTGCCGCATCACCCTCTCCTCTTCGAGGAAAACCAACGCAAGCTCAAGACGTAGCACCCCCCTCGCCACTGCATGGCCAGGTCCTTTTACCGATTCACCTGGCCCATAATGTGCCACGTCTCCCCGCCACCTCTTCCGCCATGCAGCCTGCCCAGGCCGCCCCCCCCCCCCACACACAGCTGATGGGCTTTCTCAACTCCGTTAGCGCTGCGGTGTCTCCCGTTCTGGCCACCCCAGGGCCTCGCCGAGGCCGCATGCCGCTCCCCCCCAACTTCATGCCTCGTCGCAGCACCCGCATCGCCAAAGCTGATCGGGGCCTAGACTCAGAAGCTAAGGCCAAGCGCATGCTTCTCCTCCGCTTGGGCCTCATCAAAGACGACGAGCCGATCTCAGATGCCATCATGGACCGCTACAACAAGCTATTCGAGCAGCCCCTGGCCGCGGACGTTGTCCGTGCTTTTGCCGATTTCTATGGATGCCAAGTGCCACAGTCGATTCTGGATGGCCTCACGGCACCCCCCCCCTTGCCATGCCCCTCGGCGGCAGGAGCGTGACATGTGTGTTCGCCGTCTTCACAGCCCCCCTCCCCTTTTATGGATGACACCTTTAAGGCATTTTTTTGGAACGTACGTGGTCTCAACAACGGGGCCAAACGTGCGGCTGTTTGCTGTGTAATCTCTTTGGCTTCCCCTTGTATCGTTTGCATCCAGGAATCTAAACTTGCTTTGGTCTCGCCTGCGCTTGTTTGTGAAACTCTTGGCCCCGCTTTCAATGGCTTCTTTTGGCTACTCGCGGCGGCATCATCCTGGCTTGGAACAGTACGATGATCTCCCTATCTAACCCGATCATTGGCGATCACCATGTCTCGGCTGTCGTGTCTCCCACCGCCGGAGGAGCGCACTGGTGGATCACAGGCGTGTATGGCCCCCAAGGGGATGATGCAAAGATTGCCTTCCTCGACGAGTTGCAGCAGCTCCGTACCTCCATTGCCGGGCCATGGCTTTTGGGTGGCGATTTCAACATGATCACCTCGGACAGAGACAAGAACAACGATCATATCAATAGGCGTACCATGAACAGATTCCGTCGTTTCATCTCGGATCATGGGCTACACGATGTCTACTTGCACGGTAGGCGATATACATGGTCTAATGAGCAGGATAGCCCGACCCTCGTTTGCAACGACCGCGTGCTTTGCACCCCATCCTGGGAGCTTGACCATGCGCAATGTCTTCTGCGCTGCCTCGCCTCCGCAGCCTCGGACCACTCCCCCCTCCTCCTCCTCGACTGCGCTACCAGGAACGTGGGCGGCAAGCGTTTCCACTTCCAGCGTTTTTGGCCCTCGCTCGATGGCTTCCACCAAACCGTGCAGTCCGCATGGCACTCGACGCCACCGGAGCCCGATCCCTTCAGGCGCGTGTTCACAAAACTCCGGGCCACTGCGCACAGCCTACAAAGGTGGAACTCCCACTTCACGTCTAATCTTGCTGCCCAGTTGGGTGTGGCCCGGGAGCTCATCGCTTGACTCGACGAAGCCCAGGACTCCCGACGTCTCTCCCGCGCCGAAACTTGGCTTCGGCGCAAGCTCAAGCGCAAATACCTCGGTCTGGCCTCCCTTGAGCGCTCAATCGCGCGCCAACGCGCCCGTCTCCGTTGGTTGCCGGCAAGCGAGGCGGCCTCGGCCATCTCCAAAATCCGGGCCTCGCATCTAAGCAGCAAGAATCATATCTTCGGGCTCCTTGCCGACGGGTCCCTGGTGTCAGGCGATGCTGATATGGCGCAGGCCGCTTTCGCACACTTCTCCTCTGTGCTTGGCGTGCCCGAGGAAGGCCGCGCCACCCTCAACCTGGCGGCCATTGGTCACCGCTCCTTCGACCTCTCCGCCTTGGATCAACCCTTCTCCTCCGATGAAATCTGGGAGACAGTCAAGCGCCTTGCCTCCGGCAAGGCGCCCGGTCCGGATGGATTCACGGCCGAGTTCTTGCATGCTTGTTTGCTGATCATTCAGGACGACTTTTGTGAGGTCTTCGACAAGCTATACGCCCTTAATGGCTAGGCATTCCAGCGGCTCAATGAGGCTCTCATTACCTTGCTGCCCAAACGGCCTGATGCCTCATCCCTCTTCGATTACTGACCGATCAGCTTCATACACCTTGTGGCGAAGCTCTTCGCCAAGGTTCTGTCCTTACGGCTGGCACCGCGTCTCGGTGAGCTCGTGTCCTCGAACCAGAGCGCTTTCATTGCTGGGAGGAGCGTCCATGACAACTTCATCCTCGTCCAACAGACAGCGCGCCAACTACACCAACTCAAGCACCCCCGTGTCCTTCTCAAGCTGGATATAGCGCACGCATTCGACTCGGTCTCCTGGCCATTCCTACTCCAGGTGCTTCACCACGTTGGCTTTGGTCCTCGGTGGCGCGAGTGGATCTCCATCCTGATCAATGGAGTACCGGCCCCACCCATCCCGCATGGCCAGGGCCTTCGCCAGGGTGATCCCGTATCTCCCATGCTCTTTGTTCTCGTCATTGACACGCTCAACACCCTCCTCCAGTTCACCGTCCAGCGCGGCGTCATCAAGTGGCTGACGCACAGGCACGCCTGTCGGTGTCAAAACCGGCGGATCTCGGGTAGGGGGTCCCGAACTGTGCGTCTAAGGTGGATGGTAACAGGAGACAGGGGACACGATGTTTACCCAGGTTCGGGCCCTCTCTATGGAGGTAATACCCTACTTCCTGCTTGATTGATCTTGATGATATGAGTATTACAAGAGTTGATCTACCACGAGATCGTAGAGGCTAAACCCTAGAAGCTAGCCTTGAAGGAAATATGCCCTAGAGGGAATAATAAAGTTATTATTTATTTCCTCATATCATGATAAATGTTTATTATTCATGCTAGAATTGTATTAACCGAAAACATGATACATGTGTGAATACATAGACAAACTTAATGTCACTAGTATGCCTCTACTTGACTAGCTCATTGATCAAAGATGGTTATGTTTCCTAACCATAGACATGTGTTGTCATTTGATTAATGGGATCACATCATTAGGAGAATGATGTGATTGACTTGACCCATTCCGTTAGCTTAGCACTTGATCATTTAGTTTGTTGCTATTGCTTTCTTCATGACTTATACAAGTTCCTATAACTATGAGATTATGCAACTCCCGTTTGCCGGAGGAACACTTTGTGTGCTACCAAACATCACAACATAACTGGGTGATTATAAAGGAGCTCTCTGGTGTCACCAAAGGTACATGTTGAGTTGGCGATTTCGAGATTAGGTTTTGTCACTCCGATTGTCGGAGAGGTATCTCTGGGCCCTCTCGGTAATGCACATCACTATAAGCCTTGCAAGCAATGTAGCTAATGAGTTAGTTATGGAATGATGCATTACGTAACGAGTAAAGAGACTTGCCGGTAACAATATTGAACTAGGTATTGGGTACCGACGATCGAATCTCGGGCAAGTAATATACTGATGACAAAGGGAACAACGTATGTTGTTATGCGGTTTGACCGATAAAGATCTTCGTAGAATATGTAGGAGCCAATATGAGCATCCAGGTTCCGCTATTGGTTATTGACCGGAAACAATTCTTGGTCATGTCTACATAGTTCTCGAACCCGTAGGGTCCGCTTGCAACAAGGTTTCGATGGCGGTTATATTATGAGTTTATGAGTTTTGATGTACCGTAGTTTGTTCGGAGTCCCGGATGTGATTACGGACATAACAAGGAGTCTCGAAATGGTCGAGACATGAAGATTGATATATTGGACGACTATATTCGGACCGGAGCAGTTCCGGGAGTTATCGGATATATCGAGGAGTACCGGGGTTACTGGACCCCCTCCCGGAGGTTAATGGGCCTCATGGGCCCAAGTGGAGGAAGAGGAGAGGCGGCCAAGGCAGCCCCCCAAGTCCGAATTGGACAAGGAGGCGGCGCCCTTCCTTTCCCCTCTCTCCTTCCCTCTCCTCTCCTACTCCAACAAGGAAGGGAGGAGTCCTACTCCCGGTGGGAGTAGGACTCCTCTGGCGCGCCTCCTCTGGCCGGCCGCACCTCCCCTTGCTCCTTTATATCTGAGGCAGGGGGCACCTTAGAGACACAACAATTGATCCTTGAGATCTCTTAGCCGTGTGCGGTGCCCCCCTCCACCATAGTTCTCCTCGATAATATTGTAGCGGTGCTTAGGCGAAGCCCTGCGACGGTAGAACATCAAGATCGTCATCACGCCGTCGTCCCGGCGGAACTCATCCCCGACACTTTGCTGGATCGGAGTCCGGGGATCGTCATCGAGCTGAACGTGTGCTAGAACTTGGAGGTGCCGTAGTTCCGGTGCTTGATCGGTCGGGCCATGAAGACGTATGACTACATCAACCGCGTCGATATAACGCTTCCACTTTCGGTCTACGAGGGTACGTGGACACACTCTCCCCTCTTGTTGCTATGCATCACCATGATCTTGCGTGTGCGTAGGATTTTTTTTGAAATTAGTACGTTCCCCGACAAGCCTATGGTATGGTTGTTGTCTCTCGATCGACTAGCCCGGCCTCGGTTTATATAATGCACCAGAGGCCTAGGATAACAAGAGTCCTAGCCGAATACGCCGGTGGGGAGGAGTCCTTGTATTGATCGCCAAGTCTTGTGGAATCTTCCTTGTATGCGGCAGTTGTCCGGACTGGCCCATGAGTATACGGCCATTGGGGTCCTCGACCCAATCTAACAGATCGGGAGACGACGTGGTGAGTACCCCCTAGTCCAGGACACCGTCAGTAGCCCCCTGAACCGGTCTTCAAGTTAGGGACGCTCCTCGATTCTTCCGGACTGTTCTTCATCTTCAGTCGTCGGTCTTGAAAACTGGTTCAACAAATCTTCTCATCTTCGAAGAGTTTATCCCGGGTATCCGAGGAGCCCCTTTAAGTTTCTGGCCTTTATCAATGCCTTGTTATTTTTATGCCACGCCTCGGGTTTGAAGTTGTTCCCGGGAGGCAGTGTCCTCTTGCGTCCGAGCTCTAACGCCGGACTGTATTCGAGGTATCCTTTGCAGCCGAGCACCAATGCCGGACTACTTCCGAGCTCCAACGCCGGACTGTGTCCAAGCTCCAACGCCGGACTATATCCGAGCTCCAACGCCGGATTATATTCGAGGTGTCATAGATCACCTTGATTCAAAAAGTTGAAAGAGTTTAGCTAAGCTTAATACCGGAAATGCCCTCTATGGAGCCAGCCACTGGCGCCCGAGCTTTATGCCGGACTACTTCCGAGGTGGTGCACCACCTTGGCCATGGGACTGATTTTTATGAATTTAATTCCGAATTGTGCAATGTAATGTCTGACAAGATGTATAGCCAGTATCCCTCAAGGTGCGTGTTGGCCTAATATCCGAGATGCACCTGAAGGAAAACGTGAAACCGCTGATCCTAGTAGCCCCTAAGACTCAGGTCGATGCGCGAAATCAGCCTGAGGATTAAATCCTAGCTCGGCAGCATACATAGGAATAAAAACGCAAGGTAATATATTAGAGATAATAGTGATCGGCGAACGGGCCCCTGAGAGAGGGTCGTGAGAAGTCGCCGCAATATACTAGCTTCATGCTGGATAGGTCCATATGGTACCTATTATTGTCCGAAGACGCGTATGCGCATAGTTAGGTCAAGCCGAACATCGAGCACTTTGAATTCTCTCGCATTGAATAAGCAATGCAAGAGCCCCAGACACCGGGTCGGATGGCAACACCAAATCGGGGATCGATGTGCTTTATAATATTTGTAAATAATGAGCGCAAAGCCCAGTAGCCCCGAGCCTTAATGTGGGCACGGGTGGCGAATTAAGGATCGATATCGAGTAAAATCACAGATGACGTGTAATGATTCTATGTCTCCAAGTACTTTACATCATGATTTTGACTCCATTGTGACTGTTTACCAGTTGAAAGTGGCCCATCGTCGGCTTCTACCCCTTGGTAGATACTACGCAGGGTGTTTCCGCACTAACAAAACAACCCTTAGCCGACGTCTCGGTGCCCGGAGGCGGTTGTGTTAGCAGAAACGAAGCAATCAGATATGCGGGCTTTATAACTTTCGCTTAGTCATAGGAGCTTTAAACTCGGGAAGCTAGCTATGAGCCCCCGGTTACTGTTCGGCGACTTGCGAGGTCAAGCCGTAAACACTTCGGCCAATGTTATGAACGGCCCGTCATTTAACATAGTCATCGGATTGCTGACCAGTTTACGCCTATTGTGATAGTCAGTTTTCGGCTTTCTCCACTGAGGTGCTTAACCATGCGAACTGGAAGCACAATCGCAGTGGTTCTACCTTTGCACACCTAGCCGAAGAAAGCAGAACATAGGAGATAAGCACAGGAGCCGGGCAACCCAACTATTGACCGAAGACACAATTCGAAACCGATGCATATAAAGCAATATCTGAGAATGTTTTTGCCGAATCCCTGAAGGTGTCCGTTGCAAATCGCGAGACTAATGCTGGAAACACACAAATAGTTTAAAAGTGCCATAGGCTCAAAAAGCCAAAAAACTGATTCAAAAGTTTAATGTCCGAACTAGATCAAGTGTTCAGTGCCAATCCGAAAATTGGTCTTGTAAAAAAAGGTGCTTCTGTCGTGCTTTAACATGACACATCCTATCTCAAGACTTCAAGCGGGTCAGCCTATGGCTTCAACCTCCTTATCCCGAAGGCGGAGTGCTTCTCCGAGGCTAGTTTAGCAAACTGCACTCGAGTGGATTTAGAGAGAAGCAAGGCTATCCGGCTACTGACCACAACTTGCATTGAAAAAGGAGTGATAGAAAAAAGACCTTGCAACGACCAAGAAGAAAAACAACTCATACTAATTTAAGAGCCCCCTCGTGACTTGGGTAAAAGAATTTTATGTATAATGATTGTATGTACTGAAATAATAATACCATACCTTTGTTCACCCAAACTTTGAACGTGTCTTAACCAACCATCGGCTTCTCCCTCTTCGGTCAAGGACCGAAAAGTGTTATGTACTCCACCTGTCGAGAATATCAACGGTGTTTACGATAACTGTGCAATCAGGCCATAAGGTCAGAATGCATAAAGCGCTCAGGGAACTTATGCTATATTACTGATAAAGTGTAAGAAGCATCTTCGAAGAAAATAGTACCCCCACTCATACCTTTCTTCGGTGCTCATTGTTATTATGAGACTTGGGCAATAGATTTTTTGTACTCATGAGTTCCGTTGTGTGCCGACCATTATTGAAAATAGTAAGAGCGCTAGCTTTTGGCTTCACCCAGTCTGAGGTCCGGCTCGGGTGACCCGATCGTGACAATCGCAGAGGTGCTCCCTTTACTCCCTAGTCGAACAATCGGGAACGTAGGGGTAAACACAGGAGCAAGGCAACCCAGCTTGCAAATCACTTAGGTCAATATGGTGCATATTGTGGCGTAATACACGAACAAGGAACGAAGCCGTACAAGTATAATCATATGCAAGAGGAAAAAGCTCCAGCAAGGGAGTGATACGTCTCCAACGTATCTATAATTTTTGATTGCTCCATTCTATATTATCTACTGTTTTGGGCAATATTGGGCTTTATTTTCCACTTTTATATTACTTCTGGGACTAACCTATTAACCGGAGGCCCATCCTAGATTTGTTGTTTTATGCCTATTTCAGTGTTTCGAAGAAAAGGAATATCAAACGAATTAAACGAACGAAATCAACTGGAGAAGTTATTTTTGGAAGGAAAGCCACCGGATAGACTTGGACTCTACGTCAGGAGATACGGGAGGTGCTCACGAGGGTGGGGGGCGCCCCCCTGGGCGCGCCCCCCTGCCTCGTGGCCCCCCCGAAGCTCCACCGACGTACCCCTTGCACCCATATATACCTACGTATCGTAAAACTTCCAGAACAGAAGATAGATCGGGAGTTCCACCGCCGCAAGCCACTCTAGCCACCAAAAACCTCTCGGGAGCCCGTTCCGGCACCCTGCCGGAGGGGGAACCCATCACCGGTGGCCATCTTCATCATCCCGGCGCTCTCCATGACTAGGAGGGAGTAGTTCACCCTCGGGGCCGAGGGTATGTACCAGTAGCTATGTGTTTGATCTCTCTCTCTCTCGTGTTCTCTCTCGTGTTCCCTCTATGGCACGATCTTGATGTATCCCGAGCTTTGCTATTGTAGTTGGATCTTATGATGTTTCTCCCCTCTACTCTCTTGTGATGAATTGAGTTTCCCTTTGAAGTTATCTTATCGGATTGAGTCTTTTATGAGAACACTTGATGTATGTCTTGCCGTGTTTATCTGTGGTGACAATGGGATATCATGTGCCACTTGATGTATGTTTTGGTGACCAACTTGCGGGTTCCGCCCATGAACCTATGCATAGGGGTTGGCACACGTTCTTGACTCTCCAAAGAGAAACTTTGGGGCACTCTTTGAAGTACTTTGTGTTGGTTGGATGAATCTGAGATTGTGTGATGCATATCGTATAATCATGCCCAATCGATACTTGAGGTGACAATGGAGTATCTAGGTGACATTAGGGTTTTGGTTGATTTGTGTCTTAAGGTGTTATTCTAGTACGAACCCTTTTATAGATCGATCCGAAAGAATAGCTTTGAGGTGGTTTCATACCCTACCATAATCTCTACATTTGTTCTCCGCTATTAGTGGCTTTGGAGTGACTCTTTGTTGCATGTTGAGGGATAGTTATGTGATCCAACTATGTTATTATTGTTGAGAGAACTTGCAGTAGTGAAAGTATGAACCCTAGGCCTTGTTTCCTATCATTACAATATCGTTTACGCTCACTTTTACCAATTGGTACCTTGATGTTTTTATATTTTCATATTACAAAAACCTATATCTACCATCCATATTGCACTTGTATCACCATCTCTTCGCCGAACTAGTGCACCTATACAATTTACCATTGTATTGAGTGTGTTGGGGACACAAGAGACTCTTTGTTATTTGGTTGCAGGGTTGCTTGAGAGAGACCATCTTCATCCTACGCCTCCTACGGATTGATAAACCTTAGGTCATCCACTTGAGGGAAATTTGCTACTGTCCTACAAACCTGTGCACTTGCAGGCCCAACAACGTCTACATGGAGAAGGTTGCGTAGTAGACATCAAGCTCTTTTCTGGCGCCGTTGCCGGGGAGGCTAGGTAAGTGAAGGTATATCTCTTGATATTGCAATCGAATCTTTTTGTTTCTTGTTTTAGCACTAGTCTAGTTTATAAAAGAAAACTACCAAAAATGGAATTGAGTTTGTCTCATACGCTTCACCTTTTTAATATCTTTCGTGAGTATGATGGAAAGGAAAATTGTGCCAAAGTGTTAGAAGAAGAATGCATTAAAAAAATTGGCACTAAATCTTTGAATAATGAGCATGATTGCAATGTTGTTAGTATGAACTCCTTGAATATCCATAGTACTAATGATGATTGCACTAGTTATGATGAAAATGCCTCCTATAAACATGTCAATTTTTGTGGAGTGCATTGGGTTTGTAAGTACACACCAAATAGGGAAGATAGATATTGCAAGAGGCATAAGTACTTAGAAACCAAATTGTTGCAAGAAGAGCTAGATGTAAGTGCTGAATGATTCAATATTTTTCGTGCCCCTTGTGAACTTTGCAATGAACATGGTCATTTAAAGCTCCAATGCTATTTGTTTCATGATCAAGTTGTGTCCAAATATTGTGATAATTTGATTACGCTTGAGCATCATAAAGAGCTTAGCCTTCTTTTGGGGTATGAAGAACTGAAACGTATAACTGAGGGTATTCCAAAATTTAATCTTGATAGAATTCTTTATTTTGATCTATAGAAGATTTATATGTATTGTGCGGTGAATTGCATTGAAAATCCTTATATTGCCAATTACATAAAGAAAAGAAAACAAATAGAGGATGAAGAGAATACTAATGAAAGGGAAGAGACTTCCCAATATTCTCCTATTATTTCTTATGATGAATTAGGTAACGAGGAGGAGCCCTCTATCCAACCAATCTCATTAATAAGGAGCTCCAAAAAGAGGATTGAACCCACAGATGAGGTGAAGAAGAAGAAAAGAAAAAGGAAGAGAGGTAAAAAGATATCTCTCCCAAATAAAGTTGCTCCTATTATTGTTGTGCCTCATGAAAATGAAGATGATACACTTGATGATGATCTCGTTATGCCTATTGGTTGTTGTGATGATTATGATTGGGCAGATAATGATACTCCTTATGATCTTGAAAATATTTTTGGCACTTGCTTGGAAGAATATGATAATAATGTTTGCTATACTATTGGTGCTATCTATACTATTAATGATGAGAGTGATTATGCTTATGATATGAAAAGGCCCAAGCTTGGGGAAGCTATGTTTAATAAAGATGACATATTTGAGAATATATTTGCTGAAATTAATGTTTGTCCCAAGCTTGGGGATGCTATGCTTAATAATGAAGATGATATTTTTAGCCTCTCAAGCTTTGATATGCAAAGTTGTTATGGTGATAGCATGCCTTCTACTTATGATGATTATATTGATGAAAGTGGGTTTGGAAGAGTGTCAACTTTAGGAAGTAATGATACCACTATTTTGGAGGATGTTGAATCTTATAATATTTATGAAAGTGGATTTGGAGAGGTCATAACTTTATTTAGTGATGTATCCACTATTTCGGAAGAGGTTTCAATTGATTATGATGAGGACAAAGTTACTACTTATGATGATTATTGTGATAAAACTTATGCTATAAAGAGTAGTGATGATTATATTTATAAAATTGTCATGATTATGAGTACCCTTTCTCTGAACATTACTCTTTTAATGTGGAAACAATTTTTAGTGTTCAAGTCTCTTATGATACTCCCACTATTCCGAATGAGAAGAAGTTTTCTTATGTGGAGAGTAGTAAAATTTATATGCAAGTAGATCATGAAAAGAATGCTTTAGGTGCTGGTTATATTGTTTAATTCATTCATGATGCTACTGAAAATTATTACGAGGGAGGAATATATGCTTGTAAGAATTGCAATAATATCAAGTTTCCTCTCTATGTGCTTAAAGTTTTGAAGTTATGCTTGTTTTACCTTCCTATGTAAGTTGATTATTGTTCCCATAAGTTGTTTTCTCACAAAATCCCTATGCATAGGAAGTGGGTTATACTTAAATGTGCTAGTCATATTCTTCATGATGCTCTCTTCATGTTTCAATTCTTATCTTTTATGTGAGCATCATTGAAATCATCATGCCTAGCTAGGGGCTTTAAACGTTAGCACTTGTTGGGAGGCAACCCAATTTTATTTTAGTTCTTGCTTTTTGGTTCTGTTTAGGAATAATTAATCCATCTAGCTTCTGTTTAGATGTGGCTTTGTGTTTTAATTAGTGTTTGTGCCAGGTAGAACCTTTGGGAAGACTTGGGTGAAGTCTTTATGATCATGCTGTAAAAAATAGAAACTTTAGCGCTCACGAGATTAGCTAGAACTTTTTACTGGAGAGTGCTATTTAGTTGATTCTTTTTGAAGATGATTACTAGACAATTCCTCAGGTACACCAATTTAGTTTAGAATTTTTGGAGTTCCAGAAGTTTGCGTTAGTTACAGATTACTACAGACTGTTCTGTTTTTGATAGATTCTGTTTTCATTGTGTTGCTTGCTTATTTTGATGAATCTATGGCTAGTAAAATAGTTTATAAACCATAGAGAAGTTGGAATACAGTAGGTTTAACACCAATATAGATAAATAATGAGTTCATTACAGTACCATGAAGTGGTGTTTTGTTTTCTTTCGCTAACGGAGCTTACGAGTTTTCTGTTAAGTTTTGTGTTGTGAAGTTTTCAAGTTTTGGGTAAAGATTCGATGGACTATGGAATAAGGAGTAGCAAGAGCCTAAGATTGGGAATGCCCAAGGCACCCCAAGGTAATATTCAAGGACAACCAAGCGTCTAAGCTTGGGGATGCCCCGGATGGCATCCCCTCTTTCGTCTTCGTTCATCGGTAACTTTACTTGGAGCTATATTTTTATTCACCACATGATATGTGTTTTGCTTGGAGGGTCATTTTATTTTATTTAGCTTTGCTTTCTGTTTGAATAAAATACCAAGATCTAAAATTATTAAATGGGAGAGTCTTCATATAGTTGCATAATTATTCGGCTACTCATTGATCTTCACTTATATCTTTCGGAGTAGTTTGTTGTTTGCTCTAGTGCTTCACTTATATCTCTTAGAGCACGATGGTAGTTTTATTTTGAAGAAATATATGAACTCTCATGCTTCACTTAGATTATTTTGAGAGTCTTAAATAGCATGGTAATTTGCTTAAATAATCATAATATGCTAAGCATACAAGAATTGTAAGAATTCTTATGAGTGTGTTGAATACTAAAGAGAAGTTTGATGCTTGATAATTGTTTTGAGATATGAAGATGGTGATATTAGAGTCATGCTAGTTGAGTAGTTGTGAATTTGAGAAATACTTGTGTGAGAGTTTGTGATTCCGTAGCATGCACGTATGGCGAACCGTTATGTGATGAAGTCGGAGCATGATTTATTTATTGATTGTCTTCCTTATGAGTGGCGGTCGGGGACGAGTGATGGTCTTTTCCTACCAATCTATCCCCCTAGGAGCATGCGCGTAATATTTTGCTTTGATAACTTATAAATTTTTGCAATATGTATATGAGTTCTTTATGACTAATGTTGAGTCCATGGATTATACGCACTCTTCTTCCTTCCACCATTGCTAGCCTCTCTAATACCGCGCACTTTTCACCGGTATCATACACCCACCATATACCTTCCTCAAAACAGCCACCATACCTATCTATCATGGCATTTCCATAGCCATTCCGAGATATATTGCCATGCAACTTTCCACCGTTTCGTTTATTATGACACGCTCCATCATTGTCAAATTTCTTAGCATGATCATGTAGTTGACATCGTATTTGTGGCAAAGCCACTGTTCATAATTCTTTCATACATGTCGCTCATGAGTCATTGCACATCCCGTACATCACGGAGGCATTCATATAGAGTCATATTTTTTTCTAAGTATCGAGTTGTAATTGTTGAGTTGTAAGAAAAATAAAAGTGTGATGATCGTCATTATTAGAGCATTGTCCCAGTGAGGAAAGGATGATGGAGACTATGACTCCCCCACAAGTCGGGATGAGACTCCGGACGAAAAATAAAAAAATAAAAAAAAAGAGAAAGAAAAGAGGCCACAAAAAAGAGAAAAGGCCCAAATAAAAAAATGAGAGAAAAAGAGAGAAGGGACAATGCTACTATCCTTTTACCACACTTGTGCTTCAAAGTGGCACCATGATCTTCATGATAGAGAGTCTCCTATGTTGTCACTTTCATATACTAGTGGGAATTTTTCATTATAGAACTTGGCTTGTATATTCCAATGATGGGCTTCCTCAAATGCCCTAGGTCTTCGTGAGCAAGCGAGTTGGATGCACACCCACTTAGTTTCTTTTGTTGAGCTTTCATATACTTATAGCTCTAGTGCATCCGTTGCATGGCAATCCCTACTCACTCACATTGATATCTATTGATGGGCATCTCCATAGCCCTTTGATACGCCTAGTTGATGTGAGACTATCTTCCCCTCTTTTTGTCTTCTTCACAACCACCATTATATTCCACCTATAGTTCTATGTCCATGGCTCACGCTCATGTATTGCGTGAAGATTGAAAAAGTTTTGAGAATGTCAAAAGTATGAAACAATTGCTTGGCTTGTCATCGGGGTTGTGCATGATTTAAATATTTTGTGTGGGGAAGATGGAGCATAGCCAGACTATATGATTTTGTAGGGATAAATTTCTTTGGCCATGTTATTTTGAGAAGACATAATTGCTTTGTTAGTATGCTTGAAGTATTATTATTTTTATGTCAATATGAACTTTTGTCTTGAATCTTATGGATCTGAATATTCATACCACAATTAAGAAGATTTACATTGAAATTATGCCAAGTAGCACTCCACATCAAAAATTATCTTTTTACCATTTACCTACTCGAGGACGAAAGGTGAATTAAGCTTAGGGATGCTTGATACGTCTCCGACGTATCTATAATTTTTGATTGCTCCATGCTATATTATCTACTGTTTTGGGCAATATTGGGCTTTATTTTCCACTTTTATATTACTTTTGGGACTAACCTATTAACCGGAGGCCCAGCCTAGATTCTTTGTTTTATGCCTATTTCAGTGTTTCGAAGAAAAGGAATATCAAACGGAGTCGAAACGGAACGAAATCAACTGGAGAAGTTATTTTTAGAAGGAAAGCCACTGGATAGACTTGGACTCTACGTCAGGAGATACGGGAGGTGCTCACGAGGGTGGGGGGCGCGCCCACCCCCTAGGGCACGCCCCCTGCCTCGTGGGGCCCCCGAAGCTCCACCGACATACCCCTTGCACCCATATATACCTACGTATTGAAAAACTTCCTGAACAGAAGATAGATCGGGAGTTCCGCCGCCACAAGCCTCTGTAGCCACCAAAAACCTATCGGGAGCCCGTTAGGCACCTCGCCGTAGAGGGAACCCATCACCGGTGGCCATCTTCATCATCCGGCGCTCTCCATGATGAGGAGGAGTAGTTCACCCTCGGGGCTGAGGGTATGTACCAGGAGCTATGTGTTTGATCTCTCTCTCTCTCTCTCTCTCGTGTTCTCTCTCGTGTTCCCTCTATGGCACGATCTTGATGTATCCCGAGGTTTGCTATTGTAGTTGGATCTTATGATGTTTCCCCCTCTA
This sequence comes from Aegilops bicornis, assembly GCA_021605145.1. Taxonomy (NCBI): domain Eukaryota; kingdom Viridiplantae; phylum Streptophyta; class Magnoliopsida; order Poales; family Poaceae; genus Aegilops; species Aegilops bicornis. Next base: position 577,021,434 of record CM038672.1, read on the forward strand.
CTCTCTTGTGATGAATTGAGTTTCCCCTTTGAAGTTATCTTATCGGATTGAGTCTTTTCCGAGAACACTTGATGTATGTCTTGCCGTGTTTATCTGTGGTGACAATGGGATATCATGTGCCACTTGATGTATGTTTTGGTGACCAACTTGCGGGTTCCGCCCATGAACCTATGCATAGGGGTTGGCGCACGTTCTTGACTCTCCAAAGAGAAACTTTGGGGCACTCTTTGAAGTACTTTGTGTTGGTTGGATGAATCTGAGATTGTGTGATGCATATTGTATAATCATGCCCACGGATACTTGAGGTGACAATGGAGTATCTAGGTGACATTAGGGTTTTGGTTGATTTGTGTCTTAAGGTGTTATTCTAGTACGAACTCTTTTATAGATCGATCCGAAAGAATAGCTTTGAGGTGGTTTCGTACCCTACCATAATCTCTACATTTGTTCTCCGCTATTAGTGGCTTTGGAGTGAGACTCTTTGTTGCATGTTGAGGGATAGTTATGTGATCCAACTATTTATTATTGTTGAGAGAACTTGCACTAGGGAAAGTATGAACCCTAGGCCTTGTTTCCTATCATTGCAATATCGTTTACGCTCACTTTTACCACTTGTTACCTTGCTGTTTTTATATTTTCATATTACAAAAACCTATATCTACCATCCATATTGCACTTGTATCACCATCTCTTCGCCGAACTAGTGCACTTATACAATTTACCATTGTATTGGGTGTGTTGGGGACACAAGAGACTCTTTGTTATTTGGTTGCAGGGTTGCTTGAGAGAGACCATCTTCATCCTATGCCTCCTACGGATTGATAAATCTTAGGTCATCCACTTGAGGGAAATTTGCTACTGTCCTACAAACATGTGCACTTGCAGGCCCAACAACGTCTACAAGGAGAAGGTTGCGTAGTAGACATCAGAGAGCCCCCAAGTAAACGGGGTATTTGAATTTATCCATCACAAACAAAGTTTGGACAAGGAAAAAAATTTACAAGCAACTTTTTTCCAAAAAAGTATAATGCTTGATCGAACCGGACACAAGTTAAAAATTTAAAACTTTGAGCATGAAGGCAACTTAGCTGGTTAATGTGCTCGGTGTTGATGACGCGATCCTAGCTTGATGCGGGACAAGGTCCCAGCCCCCAAGCCGGTCTCGAGGTGGCGGAGCAAAGAGCTCGGCACTCCGAAGTGGTGACATAGCACGGTCAATGCAGGCCGGCAGAGTGATGCCGAAGTCCCCGGCATGGGGTAATGAAGTGTTGTGAAGCCCCGTCCAGCCGAGGTGACGCCAAAGGATATAGTCCGGCTGGATCATTTTCCTATGCACAAAAAATAGTGCAAACCGGGGGTAATAGTAATAATAATAATTAAAAAGAGTTGCATAATAAATAATTTATGCAAGGTGAGTAATGAAAGAAATATGGCCTGGCACCAAAGTCAATGTCGATGCAGGGCGTCAGCGTGACGCAGTGACAAAGCCTGAATTTGTAGAGCGGTCCGGGCTCCGGATGC